>CM038214.1:149505845-149633253 GCA_021442155.1 Cymbidium sinense
AAAATACACCAATAAAACTAAACTAAAATAAAATAAATAAAAACTTAAACTAAAGTAAAAAATAATATAAACATAAGAATAAATAAATAAAATCAAAACTAAATAAAAAAATAAACCTAAAATAATATAAAATAAAAACTAAATAAAAGCCTAAACCTAAAAATAAATAATAAATAAAATCTAAACCCTAAACTAAAAAAAAAAGACCTAAACCTAAAATAATAAAAAAATAAAGAAAATAAAATGAACTTAAACCTAAATTAAAATAAACTAAAATAAAATAAATTTAACCTAAACCTAAATCTAAACCTAAAATAAATAAAATAAAATAAACTAAAAGTAAACCTAAACATAAACTAAAAAAATAAAACCTAAAAATAAACTAAAAAAACTTAAAACCTAAACCTAAAACATAAAATAAAACCTAAACCTAAACCTAAAAATAAAAAATTAAACCTAAACCTTAAAATAAAATAAAAATAAAACTCAACTAAAAAATAAACATAAACCTAAACCTAAACCTCAAAAATAAACTAAAACAAAAAACCTAAACAAAAATAAATAAACCCAAAATAAATCAACTAAACTAAATAAAAATAAAAATAAAAATAAACCTAAATAATAATAAAAAATAAAATAAACATAAATAAATAAAATATAAACTAAATAAACATAAACCTAACGTTTTACATATTTAAAAAAAAAACAAAACCCTAAATCCTAGAAACCTTAAATCCTAAAGGCGAAGGACTAAACCCTAAACCCTAAACACTATACACTAAACACTAAACCCTAACCCTAAACCTAAAACCCTAAAGCCCTAAATACTTAAACCCTAAACCCTAAACACTAAAAACATAAAAACCTAAAAATAAAATAAACCTAAAAATAAAATAAAATATAAAAAAATAAACCTAAATAAAATAAAATAAATAAAATAAAATAAAACCTAAAATAAAACCTAATCTTAAACCTAAAACTAAAATAAAATAAAATAATAAAAAAACTAAAATATAATAACTAAAAAAAAACTAAACTAAAAGATCAAAATAAGCATAAGAATGAAAACCTAAATATAATAAAAACTAAATGTAAAATAAAAATAAAATAAACTTAAAATAAAATAAAAACTAAACAAAAACCTAATCCTAAAAAACAAACCTAAAAATAAATAAAATAAAACCTAAACCCTAAACTAAAAAAAGAAACCTAAACCTAAAATAAAAAAGAAAATAAAATAAACCAAAATATAAACTAAAATAAACTTAACTAAAATAAACAAAACCTAAACCTATATCTAAACCTAAAGTAAATATAATAAAATAAACTAAAATAAACCTAAAGCTAAACTTAAAAATAAAACATAAAAGTAAACATAAAATAAATATCTAAAACTTAAACCTAAAAAAATAAATAAAATCCTAAACCTAAACCTTAAAATAAAAATAAAACCTACACTAAAAAATAAAGCTAAAATAAAAATCACCTTAAAAAAACCTAAACCTACAAAATAAACTAAAATAAAAAAACCTAAACTTAAATAAATAAACTAAATTAAATAAAATAAAAAAACTAAAATAAATAAAAAATAAACAAATAAACTTAAACCCTGTTTACTTAATTTTAAAACCATAAACCCTAAATCTCAACCCTAAACCATAAAGCCTAAACCCTAAACCCTAAACCTTCAACCCTAATATCTAAAACCCTAAATCCTAAACCCTAAACCCTAACCCTAAACCCTAAACCCTTAAAACATAAACCTTAAAACCCTAAACCCTAAACCATAAACCCTAAACCCCTCAAAACCAAAAAACCTAAACCCACACTAAATAAAACTTAAAAATAAAATAAATAGAAAACCTAAACCTAAATAAATAAAATAAAATAAAATAAAATAAAAACTTAAACTAAAACCTAAACCTAAACCTAAAAATAAAGTAACATAAACAAAAATAAAAGAAATAAAAACGTAAACTAAACTAAAAAGTAAAATAAACCTAAGAATAAAAAACCTAAATAAAATAAAGACTAAATGTAAAATAAAAATAGATGAACATAAAAAAAACTAAAAAACAAAACCTAAAATTAAACCTAAAAATAAATAAAAAATAAAACCTAAACCCTAAACTTAAAAAAAACCTAAAGCTAAAATAAAAATAAAATAAACAAAATACAATAAACCTAAACCTAAACTAAAATAAACTAAACTAAAATAAATAAAACCTAAACCTAAGCCTAAAATAAACTAAACCTAAACCTAAACCTAAACCTAAACCTAAACCTAAACTAAACCTAAACCAAAACCTAAAGTAAATAAAATTAAATAAACTAAAAATAAACCTAAACCTAAACTATAAATTAAAACCTAAAATAAACCTAAAATAAAAACTTAATACCTAAACCTAAAAAGATAAATAAAAAACTAAACCTAAACCTTAAAATAAAAAATAAAACCAAAACCTAAAAAATAAAGTAAAAATAAAACTCAACTAAAAAATAAACCTAAACCTAAACCTAAAAAATAAACTGAAATAAAAAACCTAAACTAAAATAAATAAACTTAAATTAAATAAACTAAATTAAGTAAAAATAAAAAATAAATTAAACTAAAATAAATAAAAAATAAACTAAATAAACCTAAACTTATTGGTTTACTTAATTTTAAAAAAGAAACCATAAACCTTAAATACTAAACCCTAAACCCTAAATTGTAAACCTCTATAACCCTAAACCCTAAATCCTAAACCCTAAACCCTAAACCTTAAACCCTAACCCTAAACCCAAAACCCTATACCCCAAACCCTAAAGTAATTAAATATAATAAAAAATAAACTTAAACCCTAAAACTTAATAAATCTAAACTAACCTACACCTAAGATTGTAACCTGACGGCAAGAACATCACCTGCTCCTGCCTAGATCCAAGTGGATGCTAAGGTAGAGGCATCGCTTATCGCAGTGGTGGTGGGGGATCTGGAGGTGCTGGTGGATATGGACGTGGTGGTGGTGGGGGGAGAGAACGGAGATATGTTGGTGGATCTCGCTACTCGAGAGGACGGGGCGGATCTTATGGGAACTGGAGAAATTGAAGAATAGCTGATCCGATCTGTAGCTTATAAAACTGTGTCTTTATAATAGAGATAATTCTAATTATCTAGGGTTTTTTATTTGCTCTATTTATGCACATTTTTTATCTATATCGTCACTAGTGTTTTGGAAAACTTGGTGTGTTACTTAGTTGAGGAAATCAAAAAGAAAAATTGTTGAATATGAATTTATTCTCTGTTAAAAAAAACCATAAACCATAAACCCTAAACAAAAACCTTAATCCTAAACCTAAAACCTAAACCCTAAACCCTAAAATACTAAACTCAACCCAAAATAAAACCTAAACCCTAAACCTTAAAACCTAAAACCTAAACCCTAAACCTTATATCTTAAACTACAACTACTAAACCTAAATCTAAACCTAAAACCCTAAACCTAAACCTTTAAAACCCTAAACCTAAACTAACTATAACCTAAACTTAAACCCTAAACCCTAAACCCTAAACCATAAACTAACCCTAGACCTCAAACTGTAAACCCTAAAGCCTAAACCCTAAACCTTAAACCATAAACCCTAAACTAACTTTAAACCCTAACCTAACACTAAATCCTAAACCTAAAATAATAAAGTTTAAACCTTAAAGCCTAAATACACTAAACCTTAAACCTAAACCTAAACCCTAACCCTAAACCCTAAACCCTAAATACTAAAAACCTAAAAACCTAAAAACCTAAACCTAAACTAAATAATACCTATAAATAAAATAAATAAATAAACCTAAACCTAAATAAAGTAAAATAAATAAAATAAAATAAAAACATAAACTAAAACCTAAACCTAAACCTGAAAATAAAATAAAAAAACTAATAAAAATAAACTAAACTAAAATAAATAATAACCTAAACTAAACTAAAATAATAAAATATACCTAAGAGTAAAAAACTAAATGTGAAATAAAAAGAAAATAAACCTAAAATAAACCTAAAATAAAATAAAATAAAAATATATATAGAAACCTAAACCTAAAAAATAAACCTAAAAATAAAACCTAAAAATAATAAAAAATAAAACCTAAACCTTAAACTAAAAAAACAAAAACCAAAAGTGAAAATAAAATAAATAAAATAAAAAACCTAAAAGTAAACAAAAAAACTAAACTAAAATTTATAAAACTTAAACTTAACCCTAAAGTAAACTAAACTTAAACATGAACCTAACCTAAATAAATTAAAATAAATTAAAAATAAACCTAAACCAAAACTAAAAAATAAAAACTATAAATCAACCTAAAATAAAAACCTAAAATAATAAGGGGGTTGTTTCCTGGCCTGAAAGATTCATATATATATATATATATATATATATATATATATATATATATATATATATATATATCATATGTTTTTGGTGTTAATTATAGGCTCATTGACTTGATTAGCGGATTTAAAGTTGCCTCATCCGCCGCTTTCTTGTGGAGGGATTATATGTCTTTTTTTGTCTTCTTGGATATGACTTTTCATGAGGTTCGCAAAGATGTTTCATTCTCATATGTTTATGTATTCTCATGTGGTGACTATATTGATGATTCTTTCTTGAATGGGACACCTTATCCTTCGCTCTTTGATTTCCTCTATAATAGATATGGTTTTGTTTAGGTTTGTAATAAAGCTCATAAGACTTTCAACAACCGTCATTATCTCCTCACGTGTTTGTTGGCCATGGTGTGATGATCTCACTTTGGTAGTAGCTCTGTGATGTAACCCTTCAAGAAGTTTGGATGCTCATATTTGCATCTCCAATTGGTGTGACTGACCAGCCTTCTCTATCACAATTCCTTACTATCATTCTCGCTTATGTTGTTTTCATTTATCCTTTGTTTGTATTACCTTAACTTTCTAATCTCTTTCTTATTACATTTTTGTGTGATTCTCTCTTGTCCCTCTGTGTTTGCTCCATATTGTCATGCATTCTCACATCCTCTAGAGCATTGGCCCTAATCTTCCTTTGGCTTATTATGTTAATCAACTTGTATCTTTTGATTGCTTTAATGTTTTCTTTTGCTTTTGGATGTACTTAGATAGGGGATTTACTCTTTAGGCTATTGTAGCAAAGTTCTGAGTTTATCCCCTCTAAGGACCTTGTATCCCTCTTTTTGTGGCAATAAAACACCCCTACATGGGGTTTCCCAAAAAAAAAAACCCTAAACCCTAAATCATAAACCTTAAACCCTAAACCCTAAACCCTAAAAACCTAAAAATCTAAACCTAAACTAAATAAAACCTAAAAATAAAATATATAAAAAAACCTAAACCTAAACAAAATAATAAAATAAAATAAAATAAAATAAAATAAAATAAAATAAAATAAAACCTAAACTAAAACCTAAACCTAAACAAAAAAATAAAATAAAATAAATAAAAACCAAAACTAAACTAATAAGTAAAATAAACCTAAGTATAAAAAACTAAGTAAAACAAAGACTAAACATAAAATAAAATGAAATGAACATAAAATAAAATAAAATAAAACTAATAAAAGAAAAACCAAAAATAAAACCTAAACCCTAAACTAAAAAAAAACTAAACCTAAAATAAAATAAAGTAAATAAAATAAAATAAACCTCCACCTAAACTAAAATAAATTAAATTGAAATAAATAATACTTAAACCTAAGCCTAAAATAAACAAACCTAAACCTAAACCTAAACTAAATAAAATAAAATAATCTAAAAATAAAGCTAAACCTAAACTAAAAATAAAACCTAAAATTAAACTTAAAATAAAAACCTAAAAAGATAAATAAATAATTAAACCTAAACCTCAAAATAAAAAATAAAACCAAAACCTAAAAAATAAAGTAAAAATAAAATTCAACTAAAAATAAACCTAAACCTAAAAAATAAACTAAAATAAAAAACCTATACTAAAATAAATAAAATTAAAATAAATAAACTAAACTAAATAAAAATATAAAATAACATAAACTAAAATAAATAAAAAATAAACTAAATGAACTAAATAAACTTAAACCTATCATCTTTCATAATTTTTAAAAAGAAACCATAAATCCTAAATCCTAAGCCCTAAACCCTAAACCCTAAAAAGCTTTAAACCCTAAACCTTAAACCCTAACCCTAAACCCTAAACCCTAAACCCTAAAAGCATAAACCCTAAATCTCTAAACCCTAAACCCTAAACCCTAAATCCTAAACCTCAAACCTTAAACCCTAAACCTAACCCTAAACCCGAAACCCTAATTCTAAACCTAAAGTAACTAAATAAACTAAAAAATAAACCTAAACCCTAAAACCTAATAAACTTAAACCTAAACCTAAACTCTAAGAATGGGCGTAACCAAGAACATCACAACCAAAGCTTAATCTAGATTTGGCAAGAAGGTTAAGGCATCATAATGGTGGTGGAGGATCTGAGAGGTGGGTGGAGGTGGTTGGAGCAAGGTGTTATGGAGGCGAGGAGAGATGGAGGTTACAGGTGGTGGTGGAGGGAGAGGGATATGATGATGGATCCCGCCACTGAGAGGGTGGTTCTCATGGGAACTGAGAAATCAAGAATGATCGATCCGACCAGAGCTTATGGAACTGTCTTTACAAGAGAGGTTCTAGTCAAGGGTTTTGATTTGCTCATTTTTTTATCTATGTCATCCTTGTCTTCAAAAGTTAGTGTGTTACTTGCTTAAGAAAAATCAAAATGAAGAAATGTTGAATCAATTTATTCTATTAAAAAACCAAAAATCTTAAACCCAAAACTAAAACCTCAACCCTAAACCTAAAACCATAAACCCTAAAACCCTAAAACCCTAAACCATAAATCGTAAACCATAAACCCTAAACCCTAAACACTAAACCCTAAATCATAAAATTAACCTTAAACCCTAAACCCTAAAAAATTGTAAACCCTAAACTAACCCTAGACCCTAACCCTAAAAAACCCTAAACCCTAAACCTTAAGCCCTATAAACCCAAAACCCTAAAACCCTAAACCCTAAACCCTATAAACCCTAAAAATGCAAAACCCTAAACCTTAAACCATAAACCATAAACTAACCTTAAACCCTAATATAACCCTGAACCCAAAACCCTAAACCCTAATAACCCTAAAAATCTTAAACCCTAAAGCCTAAACACTAAACACTAAACCCTAAACCCTAAATCCTAAACACTAAAAACCTAAAAACCTAATAACCTAAACCTAAACTAAATGATACCTACAAAATAAAATAAATAAAAAACCCAAACCTAAATAAAGTAAAATAAATAAAATTAAATAAAAACTAAAACTAAATCTTAAACCTTCACCTAAAAATAAAATAAAATAAACTAATAAAAATAAACTAAACTAAAGTAAATAATAACCTAAACTAAACTAAAAATAAAATAAACCTAAGAATAAAAAAGTAAATAAAATAAAAACTAAATGTGAAATAAAAATAAAATAAACATAAAATATGCCTATAAATAAAATAAAATAAAAACTAAATAAAAACCTAAACCTAAAAACTAAACCTAAAAAGAAAACCATAAAAAATAAAAAATAAAACCTAAACCCTAAACCAAAAAAACCTGAACCTAAAGAAAAAATAAAATAAACAAAATGAAAAAAGCTAAACCTAAACTAAAATAAATAAAACCTAAACCTAAACCTAAAGTAAACTAAACCTAATCCTATACCTAAACTAAATACAATAAAATAAACTAAAAATAAACTGAAACATAAACTAAAAATTAAAACCTAAAAATTAACCTAAAATAAAAACCTAAACCCTGAGCTAAAAAAATAAAACAATAACCTAAACATAAAACCAAAAATAAAAAATAAAACCTAAACTTATAAAATAAAATAAAAATAAAACTCAACTAAAAAATAAACATAAACCTAAACTTAAACCTTAAAAAATAAACTATAATAAAAAACTTAAACTAAAATAAATAAACCTAAAATAACTAAACTAAACTAAATAAAAATTAAAAAACATAAATATAAATAAAAACTAAACTAAATAAACCTAAAGGCTTACTTAATTTTAAAAAAAACTAAAATGTAAGCTAGCCCTAAACCCTAAACCCATAACCCTAAAAACCCTAAACCCTAAAGCCTAAACACTAAACGCTAAACCTAAAACCCTAAACCCTAATAAACCTAAACCCTAAACCCTAAAGCCTAAACACTGAACCCTAAGCCTTAAGCCCTCAACCATAACCCTAAAACACTAAGCCCTAAACTCTGAACCCTAAACCCTAAAAACCTAAAAACCTATACCTAAACTAAATAAAAATTTAAAAAAAACATATAAAAAAACTTAAACATAAATAAAATAATACAATAATATATAATAAAATCCTAAACTAAAACCTAAACCTAAACCTATAAATAAAATAAAATACACTAATAAACTAAACTAAAATAAAATAAATAAAACTTAAACTAAAGTAAAATAATATAAACTTAAGAATAAATAAATAAAATCAAAACTAAATAAAAAAATAAACCTAAAATAATATAAAATAAAAACTAAATAAAAGCCTAAACCTAAAAAAAATAAACCTAAAAATAAATAATAAATAAAATCTAAACCCTAAACTAAAAAAAAAACATAATCCTAAAATAATAAAAAAATAAAGAAAATAAAATGAACTTAAACCTAAATTAAAATAAACTAAAATAAAATAAATATAACCTAAACCTAAATCTAAACCTAAAATAAATAAAATAAAATAAACTAAAAGTAAACCTAAACATAAACTAAAAAATAAAACCTAAAAATAAACTTAAAATAAAAACTTAAAACTTAAACCTAAAAACATAAAATAAAAACCTAAACCTAAACCTAAAAATAAAAATTAAACCTAAACCTTAAAAATAAAATAAAAATAAAACTCAACTAAAAAATAAACATAAACCTAAACCTAAGCCTAAAAAAATAAAAACAACCTAAACAAAAATAAATAAACCCAAAATAAATCAACTAAACTAAATAAAATAAAAAAAAATAAGCCTAAATAATAATAAAATAAAATAAACATAAATAAATAAAATATAAACTAAATAAACCTAAACCTAACGTTTTACATATTTAAAAAAAAAACTAAACCCTAAATCCTAAAAACCTTAAACCCTAAAGGCGAAGGACTAAACCCTAAACCCTAAACACTAAACACTAAACACTAAACCCTAACCCTAAACCTAAAACCCTAAAACCCTAAATACTTAAACCCTAAACCCTAAACACTAAAAACATAAAAACCTAAAGCTAAACTAAATAAAACCTAAAAATAAAATATATAAAAAAAGCCTAAACCTAAATAAAATAAAATAAATAAAATAAAATAAAAACCTAAAATAATACCTAATCTTAAACCTAAAACTAAAATAAGATAAAATAATAAAAAAAACTAAAATATAATAACTGAAAACCAAAACTAAACTAAAAGATCAAAATAAGCCTAATAAAAAACCTAAATATAATAAAAACGAAATGTAAAATAAAAATAAAATAAACTTAAAATAAAATAAAAACTAAACAAAAACCTAATCCTAAAAAACAAACCTAAAAATAAATAAAAATAAAACCTAAACCCTAAACTAAAAAAGAAACCTAAACCTAAAATAAAAAGAAAATAAAATAAACCAAAATATAAACTAAAATAAACTTAACTAAAATAAACAAAACCTAAACCTATATCTAAACCTAAAGTAAATATAATAAAATAAACTAAAAATAAACCTAAAGTTAAACTTAAAAATAAAACATAAAAGTAAACATAAAATAAATACCTAAAACTTAAACATAAAAAAATAAATAAAATCCTAAACCTAAACCTTAAAATAAAAATAAAACCTATACTAAAAAATAAAGCTAAAATAAAAATCACCTTAAAAAAACCTAAACCTACAAAATAAACTAAAATAAAAAACCTAAACTTAAATAAATAAACTAAACTAAATAAAAAAAAAAAAAACTAAAATAAATAAAAAATAAACAAAATAAACTTAAACCTACAGGTTTACTTAATTTTAAAAAAACCATAAACCCTAAATCCTGAACCCTAAACCATAAATTCTAAACCCTAAACCTAAACCTTCAACCCTAATATCTAAAAAACCCTAAATCCTAAACCCTAAACCCTAACCCTAAACCCTAAACCCAAAAAACATAAACCTTAAAACCCAAAACCCTAAACCATAAACCCTAAACCCCTCAAAACCAAAAAACCTAAACCCACACTTTAAAAAATAAAATAAATAGAAAACCTAAATAAAATAAATAAAATAAAAACTTAAACTAAAACCTAAACCTAAACCTAAAAATAAAGTAACATAAACAAAAATAAAAGAAATAAAAACCTAAACTAAACTAAAAAGTAAAATAAACCTAAGAAAAAAAACCTAAATAAAATAAAGACTAAATGTAAAATAGATGAACATAAAAAAACTAAAAAAAACAAAAGCTAAAATTAAACCTAAAATAAATAAAAAATAAATCCTAAACCCTAAACTTAAGAAAACCTAAAGCTAAAATAAAATAAAATAAACAAAATACAATAAACCTAAACCTAAACTAAAATAAACTAAACTAAAATAAATAAAACCTAAACCTAAACTAAACCTAAACCTAAACCTAAATCTAAACCTAAACTAAACCTAAAACCAAAACCAAAAGTAAATAAAATTAAATAAACTAAAAATAAACTTAAACCTAAACTATAAATTAAAACCTAAAATAAACCTAAAATAAAACTTAATACCTAAACCTAAAAAAGATAAATAAAAACTAAACCTAAACCTTAAAATAAAAAAATAAAACCAAAACCTAAAAAATAAAGTAAAAATAAAACTCAACTAAAAACCTAAACCTAAAAAAATAAATTGAAATAAAACCTAAAATAAATAAACTTAAATTAAATAAACTAAATTAAGTAAAAATAAAAAATAAATTAAACTAAAATAAATAAAAAATAAACTAAATAAACCTAAACTTATTGGTTTACTTAATTTTAAAAAAGAAACCATAAACCTTAAATACTAAACACTAAACCCTAAATTGTATAACCCTAAACCCTAAAAAAAAGCCCTAAACCTTAAACCCTAACCCTAAACCCTAAACCCTATACCCCAAACCCTAAACTTAAACCTAAAGTAATTAAATATACTAAAAAATAAACCTAAACCCTAAAACTTAAATAAATCTAAACCTAAACTCAAGATTGGGTAACCTTGACAAGAACATCAAGAACTGTGCTCGCCTAGATCAAGCGATGCTAAGGCAGGCATCGCTATCGCAAAGGGTGGTGGGGATCTGGAGGTGCTGGTGGATATGGACGTGGTGGTGGTGGGGGGAGAGAACGGAGATATGTTGGTGGATCGCTACTCGAGAGGACGGGGCGGATCTTATGGGAACTGGAGAAATTGAAGAATGGCTGATCCGATCTCTAGCTTATAAAACTGTCTTTATAATAGATAATTTAATTATCTAGTTTTTATTTGCTCTATTTATGCACATATTTTTATCTATATCATCTTTCTTGAAAACTTGGTGTGTTACTTTAGGAAAAAAAAGAAAAATTGTTGAATATGAATTTGTTCTTCTAAAAAAAACCATAAACCATAAACCCTAAACAAAACCAACCCTAAACCTAAAACCTAAACCCTAAACCTAAAAAAAAACCTCAACCCTAAAACCATAAACCCTAAACCCTAAACCCTAAACCTTATATCTTAAACCCTACAACTAGCCCTAAACCCTAAATCCTAAACCTAAAACCTTAAACCCTAAACCCTTTAAAACCCTAAACCCTAAACCCTAACCATAACCCTAAACACTAAACCCTAAAAAAAAACCCTAAACCTAAACTATAAATGACTCAAATGAAACTAAAGTTTAAACCTAAACCTTAAACCATAAACCCTAAACTAACCTTAAACCCTAACCTAACACTAAATCCTAAACCCTAAAAATAATAAAAGCTTTAAACCTTAAAGCTAAAACACCACTAAACCTAAACCCTTAAACCCTAACCCTAAACCCTAAACTAAAATACTAAAACCTAAAACCTAAAACTAAACAAACTAAATAATACCTATAAATAAAATAAATAAATAAATAAATAAATAAATAAAGTAAATAAATAAAATAAAAACATAAACTAAAACCTAAACCTAAACCTCACAATTAAATAAAAAACTAATAAAATAAACTAAACTAAAATAATTAATAACCTAAACTAAACTAAAAAATAAAATAAACCTAAGAGTAAAAAATAAATAAAATAAGAACTAAATGTGAAATAAAAAGAAAATAAACCTAAAATAAAATAAAATAAAAAATAAATAAAAACCTAAACCTAAATAATAAACTTAAAAATAAAACCTAAAAATAAATAAAAAATAAAACCTAAACCTTAAACTAAAAAAAAACATAAACCTAAAGTAAAAATAAAATAAACAAAATAAAAAACCTAAAAGTAAACAAAAAAAACTAAACTAAAATATATAAAACTTAAACTTAACCCTAAAGTAAACTAAACTTAAACATAAACCTAACCTAAATAAATTAAAATAAATTAAAAATAAACCTAAACCAAAACTAAAAAATAAAACCTATAAATCAACCTAAAATAAAAACCTAAAACCTTAACCTAAAAAAATAAAATAATAACCTAAACCTAAACCTAAAAATAAAAAATAAAACTTAAACCTATAAAATAAAATAAAAATAAAACTCAACTAAAAAATAAATATAAACCTAAACCTAAACCTAAAAAATAAACTAAAACAAAAAACCTAAACTAAAATAAATAAACCTAAAATAAATAAACCAAAATAAATAAAATATAAACCTAAACCTAAACCTAAAAATAAAAAACTAAACCTAAACCTTAAAAATAAAATAAAAATAAAACTCAATGAAAAAATAAACATAAACCTAAACCTAAATGTCAAAAATAAACTAAAAAAAACATAAACTAAAATAAATAATCCCAAAATAAATCAACTAAACTAAATAAAAATATAAATAAACCTAAATAAAAATAAAAAATAATATAAACTTAAATGAATAAAATATAAATTAAATAAACCTAAACCTAATGGTTTACTTAATTTTAAAAAAAAAACCCTAAAACCTAAACCTTGAAAACCCTAAACCCTAAAGTCGAAAGACTAAACCCTAAACCCTAAACACTAAAACCTAAACCCTAACCCTAACCTTAAACCCTAAAACCCAAAATACTTAAACACTAAACCTTAAATCCTAAACCAAACAATAAAAAAATATAAAACCTAAACCTAAACTAAATAAAACCTAAAAATAAAATATATAAAAAAATGTAAACCTAAATAAAATAAAAAAATAAAAAATAAATAAAAACCTAAACTAAAACCTAAACCTAGACCTAAAAATAAAATAAAATAAAATAATAAAAAAACAAAAATAAAATAACTAAAAACCAAAATTAAATTAAAAGATCATAAACTTAAGAATAAAAACCTAAATATAATAAAACTAAATCTAAAATAAAAGTAAAATAAACTTAAAATAAAATAAAAGCTACTAAACATAAACCTAAACCTAAAAAATAAACAAAAAAATAAATAAAAATAAAACCTAAACCATAAACTAAAAAAACCTAAACCTAAAATAAAAAGAAAATAAAGTATACCTAAATCTAAACTAAAATAAACTTAACTAAAATAAATAAAACCTAATCCTAAATCTAAACCTAAAGTAAATAATATAAATTAAACTAAAAATAAACATAAAGCTAAACTTAAAAATAAAACATAAAATTAAAGGTAAAATAAATACCTAAAACTTAAACCTAAAAAAATAAATATAAACCTAAACCTAAACCTTAAAAGAAAAAATAAAACATATACCTAAAAAATAAAATAAAAATAAAACTCAACTAGAAAATAAACCTAAACCTACAAAATAAACTAAAATAAAAAACCTAATCTTAAATAAATAAACTAAACAAAATAAAAATAAAAAATAAAATAAACTAAAATACATAAAAATAAACTAAATAAACCTAAACCTAACAATTTACTTAATTTAAAAAAAAACTATAAACCCTAAATCCTAAACCCTAAACCTAAAATAAATTAAGAGGTAAAATAAACCTAAGAATAAAAAACCTAAATAAAATAAAAACTAGACGTAAAATAAAAATAAATGATCATAAAAAAAAACTAAAAGAAAACCTAAAACCTAAAAAATAAACTTAAAAATAAAAAAAACCTAAACCCTAAACTAAAAAAAAAACCTAAACCTAAAATAATAATTAAATAAACAAAATAAAATAAACCTAAACCTAAATTAAAATAAACTAAACTAAAATAAATAAAACCTAAACCTAAACCTAAACCTAAACTAAACCTAAACCAAAACCTAAACTAAATAAAATTAAATAAACTAAAAATAAACCAACTAAAAATAAACCTAAACCTAAACTATAAAATAAAACCTAAAATAAACCTAAAATAAAAACTTAAAACCTAAACCTAAAAAGATAAATAAAGAACTAAACTTAAACCTTAGAATAAAAAATAAAACCAAAACCTAAAAAATAAAGTAAAAATAAAACTCAACTAAAAAATAAACCTAAAGTTAAACCTAAAAAATAAACTAAAATAAAAAACCTAAATTAAAATAAATAAACTTAAATTAAATAAACTAAACTAAATAATAAAAAAAAATAAAATAAACTAAAATAGATAAAATAATAAATAAACCTAAACTTATTTTACTTAATTTTAAAATGAAACCATAAACCCTAAAACTAAACCCAAAACCCTAAATCAAAACCTTTATAACCCTAAACCCTAAATCCTAAACCCTAAATCCTAAACCTTAAACCCTAACCCTAAACCCTAAACTCGAAACCCTAAACTTAAACCTAAAGTAACTAAATAAACTAAAAAATAAACCTAAACCCTAAGAATGGGCAGAACCTTGATGGCAAGAACATCACCAAAGAACTGCCTAGATCTCAGGGCTGGCAAGGCAGCATCGCTATGGTGGTGGGGACTGAGCTACCGGTGGATATGGATGTGGTGGTTGGAGCAGGAGAGAGAACTGAGATATGTGGATCCGCTACTGAAGGCCGGCGCTCTTATGGGAACTAGAGAATCAAGAGTGGTGACCGATGAGCTTATAAACTGCCTTTATAATAGAGACAAATTATCTGTTTTTATTTGCTCTATTTATGCTCATTTTTTATCTATGTCATCACTGGTGTCTTGGAAAACATGGTGTGTTACTTAGTTGAGGAAATCGAAAAGAAAAAATTTTGAATATAAATTTTTTCTCTGTTTAAAAAACACCAAAAACCTTAAACCCAAAATAAAAACCTAAACCCTAAACCTAATACCTAAACCCTAAACCCTAAAACACTAAACCCTCTATCCTAAACCTTAAACCATAAACTCTAAAACCCTAAACCATAAACCCTAAACCCTAAACCCTAAACTATAAATCTTAAACCCTAAGCCCTAAACCCTAAACCCTAAACCTAAAACCCTAAACCCTAAACCCTTAAAAGCCCTAAACCCTAAACCATAACCATAACCCTAAACCCTAAACCCTAAAACCTTAGACCCTAAACCATAAACTAACCCTAGACCCCAAACCCTAAACCCTAAAAATGCTAAACCCTAAAGCCTAAACCCTAAACCTTAAACCATAAACCCTAAACTAACCTTAAACCTTAACCTAACTAAACCCTAAAAACCTTAAAAGCCTTAAACCTGCCTAATCACTAAACACTAAAACTTAAACCCTAAACCCTAAACCTAAATCCTAAACCCTAAAACCCTAAACCCTAAACCCTAAACCCTAAATAATAAAAATCTAAAAACCTAGAAACCTAAACCTAAACTAAATAATCCCTATAAATAAAATAAATAAATAAACCTAAACCTATAAAAGTAAAATAAAGAAAATAAAATAAAAACATAAACTAAAACCTAAACCTAAACCTAAAAAGAAAAATAAAAAACTAATAAAAATAAACTAAACTAAAAAAAATAATAACCTAAACTAAACTAAAAATACATAAAATAAACCTAAGAGTAAAAAACTAAATGTGAAAAAAAAAAATAAACCTAAAATAAACCTAAAATAAAATAAAATAAAAAATATATAAAAACCTAAACCTAAAAAATAAACCTAAAAAGAAAACCTAAAAATAACTAAAAAAATAAAACCAAAACCTTAAACTAAAAAAAAAAAAACATAAACCAAAAGTAAAAATAAAATAAAAAACATAAACCTAAAAAAAACTAAACTAAAATAAATAAAACTTAAACCTAACCTTAAAGTAAACTAAACTTAAACCTAAACCTAAACTAAATAAAATAAAATAAACTAAAAATAAACCTAAACCAAAACTAAAAAATAAAACCTAAAAATCAACATAAAATAAAAACCTAAAACCTAAACCTAAAAAAAATAAAATAATAACCTAAACCTAAACCTAATAATAAAAAATAAAACGTAAACCTATAAAATAAAATAAAAATAAAACTCAACTAAGAAATAAACATAAACCTAAACCTAAACCTAAATAATAATCTAAAATAAGAAACCAAAACTAATATAAATAAACCTAAAATAAATAAACCAAACTAAATAAAAAACATAAATAAAAATAAAAAATAAAATAAACTAAGTTAAACACATACTTAATTTTTAAAAAAAAAATATTAAACCCTAAGCTAACCCTAAACCCTAAACTCTAAACCCTAAAAACCCTAAACCCTTGCCTAAACACAAAACCCTAAACCCTAAACCCTAAACCCTAAACACTAAACCCTAAACCTTAAACCCTAAAACCTAACCCTAAACCTTAAACCCTAAAACCCTAAGCCCTAAACCCTAAACCCTAAAAACCTAAAAACCTAAACCTCAATTAAATAAAACCTAAAAATAAAATATATAGAAATACTTAAACATAAATAAAATAAAAAATAATATAAAATAAAAACCTAAACTAAAACCTAAACCTAAACCTAAAAAATAAAATAAAAAAATAATAAAACTAAACTAAAATAAAATAAGTAAAAAAATGCTAAACCTACAACACTAAACCCTAAACCCTAAACCCTAAACTCTAAAAGTATAAACCCTAAAATCCTAAACCCTAAACCTTAAACCCTAAAAGCATAAACCATAAAATCCTAAATTCTAAACACTAAACCCTAAAACTTAAACCCTCAAAACTTAAAAAACTTAAACCTACAGTAAATAAAACCTAAAAATAAAATAATTAAAAACCTAAACATTAATAAAATAAAAAAATAAAAATAAAAATATAAACTAAAACCTAAATGTAAAACTAAATAAAATGAAATAAACTAACAAAAACATACTAAAATAAAATAAATAAAAACCTAAACTAAACTAAAAAATAAAATAAACCTAAGAATAAAAAATTTAATAAAATAAAAATAAGCATAAAATAATAATAAAATAAACCTAAAATAAAAAAAAGTAAATTAAAACATAAACCTAAAAATAAATAAATAATAAATCTTAAACCCGAAACTAAAAAAAACCTTAACCTAAAATAAAAATAAAATAAAATAAACATGAACCTAAACTAAAATAAATTAAACTAAAATAAATAAAACCTAAACTTAAACGTAAAGTAAACTAAACCTAAACCTAAACCTAAAGTAAATAAAATATAATAAACTAAAAATAAACCTAAAGCTAAACTAAAAAATAAAACCAAAAAATAAACCTAAAATAAAAACCTAAAACCTAAACCTCAAAAAATAAAATAAAAACCTAAACCTAATCCTAAAAATAAAAAATAAAACTTAAACCTAAAAAAGAAACTAAAAATAAAACTCAACAAAATAAAAACTCAAACTTAAACCTAAACCTAAAAAATAAACTAAAATAAAATACCTAAACTAAAATAAATCAACTAAACCAAATATAAATAAAAAATAAACCTAAAGAAAATAATTAGCTAAAATAAATAAAAAAATAAACTAAATAAACCTAAACCTAATGGTTTACATAATTTAAAAGAAAACCCTAAACCCTAAACCCTAACCATAAACCCTAAAATCCTAAACCTTAAACCCTTAAACCCTAAACCAAAACCCTAAAAACCTAGAAACCTAAACCTAAACTAAATAAAACCTAAAATAATATATATATATATATATATAAAAACCTAAACTTAAATAAAATAAAAAAATAAAATAAAATAAAAATCTAAACTAAAACATCAACCTAAATGTAAAAATAACATAAAATAAACTAATAAAAATAAACTAAAATAAAATAAATTAAAACCTAAACTAATATATAAAATAAAATAAACTTAATAATAAAAACTTAAATAAAATTAAAATTGAAGGTAAAAAAAATAAAATAAACCTAAAATAAAATAAAATAAAACTAAATAAAACCTTAAAATAAACCTAAAGATAAAACCTAAAAATAATTAAAAAATAAAACCAAAATCCTAAACAAAAAATAAACTAAACCTAAAATAAAAAATAAAATAAACAAAATAAAATAAACCTTAAAGAAAACTAAAATAAATGAAACTAAAATAAGTTAAACCTAAACCTAAATCGAAAATAAACTAAACCTAAACCTTAACTTAAACTAAATAAAATAAAATAAACTAAAAATATACCCAAACATAAACTAAAAAATAAAACCTAAAAATAGACCTAAAATAAAAACCTAAAACCTAAACTTAAAAATATAAAATATAAACATAAACCTAAAAATTAAAAAAAATAAAACTTAAACCTAAGAAAAAAAATAAAACTAAAACCCAACAAAAAATAAACCCAAAGCTAAACCTAAACCTAAAGAATAAACTAAAATAAAAAACCTAAATTAAAAAAAATCAACTAAACTAAATAAAAATACAAAATAAATCAAAATAAAAATAAAAAATTAAAAATAAACTAAAATAAATCTAAAATAAGCAAAATAAACCTAAACCTAATGGTTTACTTAATTTTTAAAAAAAAACCCTAAACCCTAAGCAAACCCTAAACCCTAAACCCTAAAAACCCTAAACCCCAAGGGCTAAACACTAAACCGTAAACCCTAAACCTTAAACCCTAATCCTAAACCATAAACCTAAAATCGTAAACCCTAAAATTCTAAACCCTAAACCCTAAACCCTAAATCCTAAACCCTAAAAACCTAAAAACCTAAGCCTAAAGTAAATAAAACCTAAAAATAAAATATATAAAAAAAAGCTAAACTTAATTAAAATAAATAAAATAAAATAGAATAAAAACCTAAATTAAAACCTAAACCTAAACATAAAAATAACATAAAATAAACTAAGAAAAATATACTAAAATAAAATAAATAAAAACCTAATCTAAACTAAAAAATAAAATAAACGTAAGAATAAAAAATCTAAATAAAATTAAAACTAAAGGTAAAATAATAAAAAATTATACCTAAAATAAAAACAAAATAAAAACCTAAACAAAAAAATAAAACATAAAAGTAATTAAAAAATAAAACCAAAATTGTAAACTAAAAAACATAAACCTAAAATAAAAATAAAATAAACAAAATAAAATAAACATAAACCTAAACTAAAATAAATTAAACCTAAACCTAAACCTAAAATAAACTAAACTTAAACCTAAACATAGACTAAATAAAATAAAATAGACTAAAAAAAACCTAAACCTAAACTAAAAAATAAACCTAAAATAAATAAACTAAACTAAGTAAAAACAAAAATTAACCTTAATAAAAAAAATAAAATCAACTAAAATAAACAAATAAAATAAACCATAAACCCTAAATCCTAAATCCTAAACCCTAAACCCTAAAATCCTAAACTCTAAAGCCTAAACACTAAACCCTAAACCCTAACCCTAAACCCTAAACCCCATATACCCTAAACCCCTAAACCTAAACCCAAAACCCTAAACCTAAAACCCAAAAACCTAAACCCTAAACTCTAAACCCTAAACCCTAAACTATAAACCCTAAAACCTAAACTTTTACCCTAAACCCTAAACAACAAAACCCTAACACCCTAAACCCTAACCCTAAACCCTAAAAACATAAAAACCTAAACCTAAAGACATAAAATAAAAATAAAACTCAACTAAAAAGTAAACCTAAATCTAAACCTAAAATATAAACTAAAATAAAAAACTTAAACTAAAATAAATAAAATAAAATAAATAAAAATAAAAAATAAACATAAAGAAAAATAAAAAATAAAAAAAACTAAAATAACTAAGAAATAAACTAAATAAACTAAATTAACCTAAACTTACAAATTTAATTAATTTTTAAAAGAAAAAAAACCTAAACCCTAAGCTAAACCTAAACACTAAACTGTTAAAATCAACTAAAAAAACCTAAACCTACTAATTTAATTAATTTAAAAATAAACTAAAACTAAAACCTAAACCCTAAGCCTAAACCTTAAACCCTGACCTTAAGCCCTAAACCCTAAAAAAAATTAAAAAAATTTAAAAAATAAAAAATTAACTCTAAACCCTAAACCCTAAAACCCTAAACCACAAACCCAAAACCATAATTTCAAACCTATACCCTAAACCATAAACATAAACCCTAAACCTTAAAACCATAAACTATAAACCTAAAGTTTAAACACTAAAACACTAAACTCTAAACTATAAACTAAAAAAACCCAAAACCCTAAACCTAAACCCTAAACCTAAACTCTCTAAACCTTAAACCCTAAACCCAAACCTAAATCTAAACCCTAAACCTAAACCTTACCTAAACTCTAAAACACTAAACCTTAAACTAACTTATACCATATAAACCTAAACTTAAAATTGAAAATCGTCCTAAACCATAAATCCTAAATCATAAACTATAAACCCTAAACTAACCTTAAACCCTAAGCTAATCATGAACCCTAAAACCCCAAAACCCTAAAGCCAAAATACTCAACTCTAAACCTAACCCTAAAACCTAAAACCCTAAAACCCTAAAACCTTAAACCGTGAACCTTAAACCATAAAAACCTAAAAACCTAAACCTAAAAAATAAAATAAAATTAAAACTCAACTAAAATTTAAACCTAAAGCCTAAACATACAACACTAAACCTACAACCCTAAACCCTAAAAATCCCTAAATCATAAACTCTAAATCGTAAACACTAAATCAAAAAACCTAAACCCTAAATCCTAAACCATTAAAATAAAAAAATAAAAAATAATAAATAATAATAAAATCCATAATCCTAAACCCTAAACCTACAACCCTAAAACCTGCACTAAACCAAAATCCTAAACCCTAAACCCTAAACCTAAACCCTTACCTAAACCCTAAACCTAAACCTTAAAACCTAAAACCCTAAAGCTAAACACACTACCCTAAACCTTAAACCCTAAAACCTAAAAAACCCTAAACCTACAACCTAAAACCCTAAACCCTAAACCCTAAACCCAAAACCCTAAACCCCAAACCTAAAATCTTAAACCCAAAATCCTAAACCCTAAAAGCATAAAAACCTAAACATAAAGTAAATAAAACCTAAAAATAAATAAATAAAAAAACCTAAACCTAAAGAAAATAAAAATAAAAAATAAAAATACCTAAACTAAAACTCAAACTTAAACCTAAAAATAAAATAAAAAAAAACTAAAATAAAATAAATAAAAACATAAATTAAATTTTAAAAAATAAAATAAACCTAAGAATAAAACTTAAATAAAATAAAAAAGTACATTTAAAATAAAAAATAAACTTAAAATAAAATAAAATAAAACTAAATAAAACCTAAACTTAAAAAATAGACCTAAAAATAAAACCTATAAAAAATAAAAAATAAAACCCAAACCCTAAACTAAAAGTAAAAACTAAACCTAAAATAAAAATGAAATAAACAAAACCAAATGAACTTAAACCTAAACTAAAATAAACTAAACCATAATAAATAAAACCTAAAGCTAAACCTAAAATAAACAAAACCTAAACCCTAAACTAAATAAAATAAAATAAACAAAAAATAAACCTAAAACTAAACTAAAAAATAAAACCTATAATAAAAACCTAAAACCTAAACCCTAAACCTTAAACCCTACAAAGCTAAAATGTAAACTTAAACTAAATTAAACTTAAAAATCAAATAAATAAATAAACCTAAACCAAAATGAAATGAAAAAATAAAATGAAATAAAAACATTAACTAAAACCTAAACCAAAACTAAACCTAAAATGAATTTAAAATAAAGAATAAAATAAAATAAATAAAACCTAAACTAAAGTAAAAAAAAAATGAAAACTAATCTAAAAAAATAAAGCCTAAAATAAAATAAATAAACTTAAAATAAAATATAATAAAACTAAATAAAAAACCTAAACCTAAAAATTAAACCTAAAAATAAAACATAAACATAAATAAAAAATAAAACCTAAACCTTAAACAAAAAAACCTAAACCTAAAATAAAAATAAAATAAAATAAACCTAAACTAAGATAAACTAAACTAAAATAAATAATACATAAACCTAAACTTAAAATAAACTAAACCTAAACATAAATCAAAACTAAATAAAATAAAATAAACTAAAAATAAATCTAAACTTAAACTAAAAATAGTACATAAAAATAAACTTATAATAAAAACTTAACACCTAAACTTAAAAAAATAAAATAAGAACCTAAAACTAAACCTATAAATAAAAAATAAAACTTAAATCTAAAATAAATAAATAAAAATAAACCTAAATATAGATAAAAAATAAAACTAACTAAAATAAATAAAAAAATAAACTAAATAAACTAAATAAACTAAATAAACCTAAACCTAGTTTACTTAATTTTAAAAAATAAATAAAATAAAAAAATAAATAAATAAAATCCTAAACCCTAAACCCTAAATGCTAACTAAATACTAAGCTAACTAATAACTAACTAACTAAAACTAAAACTACTAAACTAAGTAACTTAAATAATTAAATAAGAGCTCTCAACTCCCATCGTCATCGTGGCTCTAACTCCCAATTTGATCAGAGGCTCTCTTTCATTTCTTCAACATGGGGAAAACACGGTATTGAGTTGGTCAAAATTGAAGACCCATAAGAAATCGAACAAATCATACAAGAAAAGTCACCTTGGAAATGAATGGAGGAATCCATTCACATGATCTTTCTTGCAAAGGGCAATGTGCTTGAAAAATTTGCATTGAGGCAAAGCAACCCAACTCTACTATCAAAAAAATTTGTTAGGGTCCAATTGATCAAGAATGGTAAAAGATTGCCTTTGTTCTAAATGATGGTTGTTTGAACTTCATCGAGGAAAATGATGAGGTATGATTTAGATAAAGGCATGTAGAGATATTCCTGAGTTAGGTTCAAGGTTGTGAAGTTTTCTAATATCTCTTGGCTCTTTTAAAGAGAAGAATGAAAAGCCTGTGTCTTTCTATTACGCTCACTATTTTGGGCACTTAGCATCTTTGTGTTTGTGCACCTATGGTTTTAACCTTTTTCTTAAGATCCATCTTTTATTAAAGCAAACAAGTTCAAATTTTTTCTTTTGAATTGCTTTTAGGTTTTATGTAGAGTTTTATTCTTGAAGCCAGAAACAAAAAAAAACTAATCGCTAAACCCAAAAACCCTAAACCCTAAATCCAAAACCCTAAACCCTAAAACCCTAAACCCAAAAACCTAAAACTTACAACACTAATCCCTAAACCCTAAACCCCAAACCCTAAACACTAAACCCTAAACCTAAAAAAACCTAAAACTTAATTCAAAAAAAAAAATAAAAAAATATTAAAAACATAAACTAAAACCCTAACCTAAACTTGAAAAGAAAACAAAATAAAAAATAAATATTAAACTAAAATAAAATAAATAAAAACCTAAACTAAACTAAAAAAATAAAAAACCTTAACAAAATAAAAACTAAAACTAAATTAAAAATATAATAAACCTAAAATAAAATAAAATAAATACTAAATAAAAACCTAAACCTAAACAAAATACTTAAAATCAAATAAACTAAAATAAAAACCTTAAACTTAAAAATAAACCTAAAATAAAAACCTTAAACCTAAACTTAAAAAAATAAAATAAAAACCTAAACCTAAACCAAAAAATAAAAAATAAAACTTAAACCTAAAAAATAAAATGAAAATAAAACTAAAAAAAATAAACTTAAAGCTAAAACTAAACCTAATAAATAAACTAAAATAAAAAACCTAAACTAAAATAAATAAACCTAAATAAAAAAAAAAAAATTAAATAAAAATAAAAATAAACCTAAATCAAAATTTAAAATAAATTAAATTAAAACAAATAAAAAATAAACTAAATAAACATAAACCTACGAGTTTACTTAATTTAGAAAATATAAAATATAAAATAATTAGAAAAAAATCCTAAATCTAACCCCTAAACCCTAAAACTAACCATAAACCCTAAACTCTAAACCCTAAACCAACAAACCTAAATGCTAAACCTAAACCCTAAAACCATAAACCCTAAACCCTAAACCCCAAACCCTAAACCCTAAATAATAAAACCCTAAACACTAAACCCTAAATTGTAAACCCTAAACCCTAAACCCTAAATCCTAAACCATAAATCCTAAACCCTAATCCCCAAAACTTGAACCTTAAACCCTAAACCCTAAAACCCAAACCCTAAACCCTAAACCCTAAAAACCTAAACTAAATAAAACCTAAAAATAAAATTAAAAAAAGCCAAAACCTAAATAAAGTAAAAAAAATAAAAACCAAAACTAAAACCAAAACCTTAACCTAAACCAAAACCTAAAAATGAAATAAAATAAAATAAATAAAACTTAAATAAAATAAAATAAATAAAAACCTAAACTAAACTAAAAAATAAGTTAAACCTAAAATAAAAAACCTAAATAAAATAGACCTAAAATAAAACTAAATATAAACCTAAACAATAAACCTTAAAATAAAACTCAAAAATAAATAAAAAATAAAACCTAAACCCTAAACTAAAAAAAAACCTAAACCTAAAATAAAAATAAAAAAACCTAAACCTAAACTAAAATAAATAAAACTTAGACCTAAAGTTAAAATAAACTAAACCTAAACTTAAACATAAATAAAATAAAATAAAATAAACTAAAAATAAACCAAAACCTAAACTAAAAAATAAAACCTAAAAATAAACCTAAAATAAAAATGTTAAACCTAAACCTAAAAAAAATAAAATAAAAATATAAATAAACTAAAAAATAAACCTAAACCTAAACCTAAACATAAAATATAAATTAAAATATAAAACCTAAACTAAAATAAATAAACCTAAAATAAATAAACTAAACTAAATAAAAATAAATATAAAATTAAATTAAAATTAAATATAAAATAAACTAAAACAAATAAAAAATAAACTAAATAAACTGAAACCTACAAGTTTACTTAATTTTAAAAAAATAAAAAAAATAATTATAAAAGACCCTAACCCTAAACCCTAAACCCTAAAACTCTAAACTTTAAATCTTAAACCTACAACCATAAACCCTAAACCCTAAACCCTAAACCCTATAACCTACAACCGTAAGCCCTAAACTCGAATCCCTAAACCCTAAACTCTAAGAATGGGCGTAACCTGAGGAACATCAACGCCAACTAAGCTCCAGATCTCGGAGGGAAAGGGAGGCACGATTATCGTGGTGGTGAGGGATCTAGACGGCCGGATGGAGGTGGTGGTCGAGCAAGGTGGTCATGGAGGTGGGAGGAGTGAGGAGAGGTGGGGTGGCGAGGGAGAGATCTGGGATATGATGGCAGATCCCGCTACTTGAGGGGCAATGGTGGTTCTCATAGGAACTAAAGAAACTAAAGAACAACCGCTTATATGCCTTTATAGTAAAGATAGTTCTACTTATATAGGTTTTGACTTGCTCTATAGGTGCTCATTTTTTTATGTCATCGCTTGTGTCTTACAAAACTTGGGGTGCTACATGGTTGATGAAATTGAAAGGAAGAAATGTTGAACCTGAATTTGTTCTCTGTTACAAAAAAAAATTGAATCTTAAATTCTAAACCTTAAACTAAAACCTAAACCCCAAAACCTAAAACCAAAACCCTAAACCCTAAACCCTAAACCCTAAACCCTAAAAATTCTAAACCTCAAACACTAAACACTAAATCCTAAACCCTAAATCCTAAACCCTGAACTCTAAATTGTAAACCCCAAACCCTCAACCCTAAACCCTAAACCCTAAAACCCAAACCCTAAACCCTAAAAACCTAAAAATTTAAACTTAAATTAAATAAAACCTAAAAGTAAAATAATAAAAAAAACCTAAACCTAAATAAAATAAAAAAAACAAAACCTAAACCAAAACCTAAAAATAAAAAAAAATAAAAACTAAACTAAAATAAAAAATATATATAGACCTAAGCTAAACTAAAAAGTAAATTAAACCAAAAATAAAAAATGTAAAAAAATAAAAACTAAAAGTATAATAAAAATAAAATAAACCTAAAATATAATAAAAAAATTAAATAAAAACCTAAACCTAAATAATAAATCTTAAAATTAAACCTAAAAATAAAACCTAAAATAAAATAAACCTAAACCTAAACTAAAATAAACTAAACTAAAATAAATAAAACCTAAACCTAAACCTAAACCCTAAAAATCCTAAACCTAAAACTCTAAACCTAAACCTACAAACCTAAAACCTAAACTAAATCCTAAAACCATAAACCCTAAACCCTAAACTAAACCCTAAACTCTAAACTCCCTAAAACCCTAAACACTAAACCCTAAACTGAACCCTAAACCCTCAATCCTAAACCATAAATTCTAAACCCTAAACCCCAAACCCTCAACCCTAAACCCTAAACCCTAAAACCCAAACCCTAAACCCTAAACCCTAAAAACCTAAGAACGTAAACCTAAACTAAATAAAGAAAATAAAATTAAAATTAAAAAAAAGCCAAAACCTAAATAAAGTAAAAAAAATAAAAACCTAAACTAAAACTAAAACCTAACCTAAACCAAAACCTAAAAATGGAATAAAATAAAATAAATAAAAACTAAAATAAAATAAAATAAATAAAAACCTAAACCTAAAATAAAAAACCTAAATAAAATAAAAACTAAAAGTTAAATGAAAATAAAATAGACTTAAAATAAAATAAAATAAAAACTAAATAAAAACATAAACCTAAATGATAAACCTTAAAATAAAACTTAAAAATAAATAAAAAATAAAACCTAAACCCTAAACTAAAATAAAACCTAAACCTAAAATAAAAAAAATAAAAATAAACCTAAACCAGAACTAAAATAAATAAAACTTAAACCTAAAGCTAAAATAAACTAAACCTAAACATAAACATAAACAAAATAAGATAAAATAAACTAAAAATAAACCAAAACCAAAACTAAAATATAAAACCTAAAAATAAACCTAAAATAAAAACCTAAACTGAAACCTAAAAAAAATAAAATAAAAATATAACTAAACTAAAAAATAAACCTTAACCTAAACCTAAACTTAAAATATAAACTAAAATAAAAATCCTAAACTAAAATAAATAAACCTAAAATAAATAAACTAAACTAAATATAAATATAAATAAACTTAAATAAATATTAAAAATAAAATAAACTAAAACAAATAAAAAATAAACTAAATAAACTTAAACCTACAAGTTTACTTAATTTTAAAAAAAAAAAAATTTAAAAAACCCTAACCCTAAACCCTAAACCCTATACTCTAAATCTTAAACCTACAACCTTAAACCCTAAACCCTAAAATCTTAAACTCTAAACCCTAAACCCTAAACCCTAAAACCTACAACCATAAACCCTAAACCTGAATACCTAAACCCTAAACTCTAAGAATGGGTAACCTGAGGGCGTAAACATCGCCAACTAAGCTCCTAGATCTCTGGAGGGGAAGGCAAAGCTGTGGTTATCATGGTCATGGTGGGGATCCGACGCAGTTGATAAGGAGGTGGTGGTGAGCAAGGATGGTTATGGAGGTGGGAGGAGGGAGGGAGGTTGTGGTGGAGGAGAGATCCGGATATGATGGTGATCCTAACTCGAGAGTGAGGTTTGATGAACTAGAGAAACTAAAGAACAACTGATTTGTTGGTTATCAAAATGTCTTAATAGTAGAGATAGTTCTACTTATTAGGATTTTTGACTTGCTCTATGGAAGCTCATCTTTTTTCTATGTTGTCGCAGTGTCTTAGAAACTTGGGTGCTACTTGATGAAATTGAAAAGAAGAAATGTTGATCTTGAATTTGTTCTTTATTAAAAAAAACTTGAACCCTAAATTCTAAACCCTAAACTAAAACCTAAACCCTAAACCTAAAAACAAAACCCTAAACTCAAAACACTAAACCCTAAACTCTAAACCCTAAACTTTAAACCTTTAACCCTAAAAACTATAAACCTCAAACACTAAAAACTAAACCCTAAACCATAAACCCTAAAACCCAAACCCTAAATCCTAAACCCTAAAAACATAATAACTTAAACCTAAACTAAATAGAATCTAAAATAAAATAATAAAAAACCAAAACCTAAATAAAATAAAAAGAACAAAACTTAACCCAAAACCTAAAAATAAAATAAAATAAAAAAATAAAAACTAAACTATAATAAAATATATAAAAACCTAAACTATACTAAGAAGTAAAATAAACCTAAAATAAAAAAACCTTAAATAAATAAAAACTAAAAGTAAAGTAAAAATAAAATAAACCTAAAATATAATAAAATAAAAATTAAATAAAAACATAAACCTAAATAATAAACCTTAAAATTAAACCTAAAAAAAATAAAAAGTAAAACCTAAACCTAAAATGAAAAGAAAATAAACCTAAACCTAAACTAAAATAAACTAAAGTAATATAAATAAAACCTAAACCTAAAGATAAAATAAACTAAACCTAAACATAAACTAAATAAAATAAAATAAACTAAAAATAAACTTAAACCTAAACTAAAAAATAAAACCTAAAAATAAAACTAAAATATAAACCCAAACCTAAAAAATAAAATAAAATTAAAACTAAACTAAAAAATAAATCTAAACCTAAACCTAAACCTAAAATTTAAACTAAAATAAAAAAACTAAACTAAAATAAATAAACCTAAAATAAATAAACTAAACTAAATAAAAATAAAAATAAACCTAAATTAAAATTAAAAATAAACTAAACTAAAACAAATAAACCTAAACCTACGAGTTTACTTAATTTAAAAATAAAAAAAATAATTAAAAAAACCCTAACCCTAAACCCTAAACTCTAAACCCTAAACCCTAAACTCTAAACTCTAAACCTACAAACCCTAACCCTAGACCCTAAACCCTAAAACCCTAAACTTTAAACTCTATGCCTACAACCTTAAACTCTAAACCCTAAACCCTAAAATCCTAAACTCAAAACAAACCCTAAACCCTAAACCTAAACCCAAACTATAACCATAAACCCTAATCCCAAATCCTTAAACCCTAAACTCTAAGAATGGGAAGAACCTTGACGGTAGGAACATCACTGTCAACTAAGCTTAGTCTAGATCCCATGGAGGGAAAGGCAGGTGGTTACTAGTGTTGGTGGTGGATCTGACGCGGTGATATGATGGTGGAGGTTACAACCTTGGGGGTGGCGGAGGAAGGGATTGGGGATATGATGATTGATCCCGCTACTCGAGAGGCAAGGGTGGTTCTGATAGGAACTAGAGAAACTGAATAATAACTGATATGATCTACTACTTATGCAACTATCTTTATAGTAGAGACAATTCTACTTATAGAGGCTTTTTGATTTTCTATATAGGTGCTCATTTTTTATTTATGTCATCGCTTGTGTCTTAGAAAACTTGGGGTGCTACTTGGTTGATTAAATTGAAAAGAAGAAATATTGAATATGAATTTGTTCTCTAAAACAAAACCTTGAACCTAAATTCTAAAACCATAAACCTAAAACTAAAACCCTAAACCCAAAACCCTAAACTCTAAACCCTAAATGCTAAACCCTAAACCTAAACCCTAAACCCTAAACCCTAAACCCTAAACCTTAAACCCTAAAACCCTAAACCCTAAACTCTATAACCTAAAACCATAAACTCCAAACCCTAAAACTACAACCTTAAACCTTAAACCCTAAAATAACCCTAAACCCTAACCCTAAACCTTGAATAAAGATGTCATTAGGAGTAGATATAAAGAATGACCTAATCCTAACATAGTTATGGTAGAAGAAAATGTCTTCAAGAGATTTTCCATTACCTATTAGAGATTTGAATACCCTAAACCCTAACCCTAAATCATATTATAATATAATTTATTATAGTATAATGTAGCATCATATATTTGAGCATGTAGTGATGTGTTTTGGGATGTTATAAGATGTTTTGAAATGTTTTAGTATATTATGGTATTGTATATAGTCTATATTAATATAAATCATAAAAATATTGATTTAATAAATTAGATGATGAAATTTGTTAAATTTGAATTGGGAATTAGGTTGTAGAACCAAAGGTGTGCTATGCTACTTGTAGTCTAAAAGTAAGATTTTATGTTCAAGATAAATATTATATGTTGTAGCATAGTATAGCATCATATATCATAATATATTATTCTTAAATTTTTTTAGTATTTTACAATAATGCAATCAAGCTTACACTAGCATTATTTATAAAAATGTTGATTTAGACTTTAAAATGGTGGAATTTGGCCAAATTCATTATAGAAGAGCATGGCATCATAATATATTTTAATTTAAAATATGTAAGTGAACTATATAATTTTTATTATTTAGACTAATTTTATGATTTTTTTATCTTAAGAAATCCCTTGTGATGTGATATGAAATATAATATAATATAATATAATATGTTATAGTGTATTGTTATATAGGATGTCATACAATAATGTAGCATCATGCATTATAGCATACTATTGTGTATTACTACTTGTTGTTTAACATATTTTAATTTGTTATAGTATGATGTAGTAGAGTTTGTACTAGTATAATTCCTAAAAACTGATTTATAGGCTAAGGTGATGGGATTTGGAGAAATTTAAGGTAGGGTTTAGGGAACATCATTGGCAGTGTGCTATGATGTGTCATTTAATCAAAAGAATGGAATTTTACATTCAAAATAAATGTTCATTTTTCAACCAAATTTTATAAATTATTTTCTTAAAGTGATTCATTTTAAGGTGTAATGTAAGATAATATATTATATGATAGAATATTAAATAATAATGTACATAACAATATAACTTCACATATATATGAATGTGGTGGTATGTTACTAATGTTATTGTACATTTTAGTTTGTTTTAGATTTGTTATAATACATTGGGTCAAAACTCACAAAATGTTAATTTGAAGGCTGAGATGGAAAAATTTGACCAAATTCACGGCACACACCAAGAAGCAACACCAAAATTATGATATTTTGTACCATTTCTAATAGAAAAATAACAATTTTACATCCAAAATGAACATTATTCATATTTTGAGAAAATTTTGTTATTTGTTCCTTTTAAGTTATTCTAATGAAGTGTAATGTTAAATAATATATTATATTATAAAAAATTATAATATAAAATCATATATTATAATATAATATAGTGTGTTAATTCACACTATAATATTAGCATGATATTGTATAGTTAGTTTGATCTTTCAACATCAAAATCATAAAGTGTTGATTACAATGTTAAGATGATGTAATTTCAATGAATACATTATTAGTTTTTGGTTGAAGTATTATAGGTGTGCATAAGAGAAGAAATAAGATTTGATGAGAATTCCATGTCAAGGACATGGAGGGACATCTAGTAAAGGATCACACATGCATTGGACATGTGAGGGTCTATATCGAGGGCCTAAGAAGAAAATTTGTCGGGATAAGATTTGAATTTGATTTGATTATATGATTTGTGGAAAGAAAATCCACGGAATAAGTATATATATATAATCGATGATTAAGATCAATTGACATTTATTTGTTTGGTTTTAATTGATGTGGAGCTACTAGAGATATGGTCTCGAGTCCACCGAGATCGTATATGAACCTTCCACGGGAAGTGTTGCTATCCATTGGGGATTGGGGATTTTAGTTTGATTTCAAATTTATTTGGGGATGTATCTATTGGGAATAAGAGTTTGGTTGGATTTGTTTGATTTAGACTCTACTAGGAGTTGGGTTTAATCCACTGAGAGGTTGGTTTTAAATTTGATTTGTTTGCTTGACTTATTTATATATGATTTGGGGCTCCACTCGGGAGAAGGGCATAATTTAACTCCATTGGAAAAATTAGATTGTGTTTAATTTAATCTAAGTTTATATGGACCTTATGTGCATGGACCCATTAAGGGGCTATATGAGCCTTGACCTACCTCAAGTTTACAAATCCAAAGGGATAGTCTATTGGTGGGGTTGAGCTTAACCTAAGGGGTTTCTGTGCAATGACTATGCTAAGAAGAAGGTGTAGCAAACTTACATCTTCTAAAGTGAGGAATAACCATTGGGGTGACCTATTGGATGCACAATAAATTGAACCTGACCTTGGGCGACTACTGAGTGAATGTCATTGGGGACTTATATCAACTCAAAACTAGTCAAGATTAATTTCATCTTAATTTTATGTGATTTGATATGGTTTGTTTGGTTTAGTTTGATTTCGAATTGAGGGCATGTCCACTGTGAGACCAAATTTGATATAATTAATTTGTGGACCATGTCAGTGTGCGATGGACCCACTGAGATGGGGCTATATCAGACTTATCTTATCTCAGATTTACAAATCCAAGGGGATAGTTTACTATTAGAGCTAGCCAACCTAAGGGGTTGCCTTTAGTGCAATGGCTATGCCAAGAAGAAGGCATGCAACTTACATCTTCTAAAGTAAGAAAAATGTGACTGCTGGTAGCAAACAAATAGAACCCAACTTAGGGGTGACTATTGAGTGAATGCTGCTGGGGACTTATATTAACTCAAGAGTAGTTAGGCTATTCCTATAGGGAGTTTTGCTGACACTGCCCTAAAGATAGGATGCCTTCTTAGGAAAAGGTACTATTAGGGCTATCCTCCTAATCTACATGTGAATATATATTTTATTTATATGTTTGCATGGATCTTGTTGGTGTACGAGGGACCTCACTGAGAAGGGGCTATGTCATCCTTGACCAATCTCAAGTTTACTAGACCAAGGGAGAATCTGCACATCCATAGAACAAATTCTCCAATGGTTACTAGGAAAGGGGAATTGCCCAATTCGATAATAACCCAAGTAAATACAAATGACGTGATCTAAACATAGTGACCATAGGGAGGGGCTTAGACCCTATCCGAGCCTTAAAAAGAAAGCCTATAGGTGTACAAAGTGGCCAACTCAAGAGAAAGCATAGACTTACATCTACCATGAGTTGTATCCAAAGGTGTGAAAACCAACTAACCTAAGGTGTATCCATCAGCATGAGTGGTGTATCCATCAACATAGTGAGAACCAACTAACCTAAGGTGTCCGTCAGAGTGAAATGATCAATCTAGAAAGAAAGCATGTAGGCTTACAACTTTCTAAGTGAAACCGATCATCGTGATACATCATCGATGGAATAGATTTATCTACCTAGAGACAACTAAGTGGGGAGCCCAAGGAAGGAATGGACCTAAACTTGAAGCAGTCGGATGGAAGAAGCCACGAGGGGACTTATCCTAAACTTCAAATATGCTCGACCTAGTCAGTGCATGAAGGTTAATCCAAGAAGAAAGTGTAGCTGACTCATATCCTATTAAACAAAGCCAACATGAGGTATCATACCGGCCATGTAGTATGGCCTACCAGACTAACAAGGCACTTATCTATGAGCAAGTAAAGAAGGAAAGAGTAGTAGACTATATCCTCCAAAGCAAGAAGACCACGGGGTGACACACTAGGGTAGCATGTTACTCGACCTAAAGCACCGAGTGAGTGTCGTTGAGGGCCTTATCTTAACCAAGAGTAGCTGAGAAAAAAGATATGTGTTTGTTTTATATGTTTATCTGTAGTTTTTATTTGTGTTGTGTCGATGAAGGATAGGACGTCGATCGGGTTCCTTACACCTACCCTAAACACATCATGGCGGATTCGCAAACAAGAGTAGTTTCAACATGGAAGAGATTGAATTTAAAATGGAATTTTCATTGATGATAATTATTTTCAAACATGATTTATAATATTTCTTTAAGTAGAGCCAATTGATTGAAAGCACGCTCTCCTTATGATTAATAAGTCGATAAGATCCTCATTAGTCTCCTTTTCTATGGCAAAAGGTCCTTCCCAAGTGGGTTCAAACATGCCTCCCATCTTACGACGGGCAACAATCAGTCTCCTTAAAACTAAAATAAGCTCTCCTTCTTGAAAAGCTCTTGGAAAAACCAACTTGTTGTGATCTTAAAAATTTTACCTTTGCACAACTCGATGTTTTTGCATGCCTGGGTATCTCTCCTCCAAAACCTTCTAACTCAGTAACATAGCAGCTTCTATTATGATCTTGATACCCACTACCCTTAGTGATGGGAGTTGCACTTCTAATGGTATAACGGCACCCATACACTAAGGAAAAAAAGGAGTAGACTTAGTTGGAGTTCTATATGTCATGCAAGAGCCCACAAGGCATCAACTAAGTGCTCATGCCATCGCCATTATTGTCGAGTGTCTTCTTCAATATTTGGATGAGAGTTTTGTTGAAGGCTTCTACTAACCCATTTTCCCTCGGGTAGTCGGTGTTAGAATATCTCTAATCTATGTTGTGTCTCCAGGCAAAGTTATTGGTCTTGGTGCTCTTGAATGTTGTACCATTTTTATATATTCTTCATCGAGGTACTCTAAACCTATATATGATATGGTTCCTAAAAAATTAGAGCACATGTCGTGACCTCTCGAGTGTAAATCACCTTCACCCATTTAGAAAAGTAATAAGAAGATAAACCGATGACCCTTAAGAAGGAAGATCAATCGACCTACTATATAGTTCCCCAACACTAGAATGGCCATAAGGCTAATGTAGGATGTAAAATGTTGGGTGGTTGGTGCAGGACCACACCGTGTATTTTACATTGGTTACATCACCTAGCCATATCCATGCAATCTTTGATCATTGATGGCCAGTAGTGTACCTCGATCACAATCTTACGGGCTTTGTTCTTATCTATACAACATAACCAAATATGATCGAAAGACTGCCAATACATGACACCATCCACAAGAGTGTAGGAAAGTGTTCTTCACTTCATCTAATTGGCTTGGGACTTATCTTGTGATAGTTTGCCTCTATTTAGGGAATCCATGAATGGTTGCCTCCACCCAACTCCTCATCCTTCTTGGCAATGAAAACCTCCCCTTCAAGAGAGTACTTTTGATGAGTTTAATATCAATAAGGATAAGACTTGTGTATTTTAGACCTTTATTAATATTGACTCATCCTCAACATGTCAACTTTAGCAAGCTTACAAAGCATACTATGACATTCTCTCCTGAAGAATCTTGTAAATGGTAACCTCTGGGATTTAGGGAAATAACTCCATGCTATTCTTGTGGTAGTAATCGAGCTTGGGCTTTATAATCTTATAGGACCCAGTGATTTAGTTGATAACTAGCTAAGAATCCTCAAAGAAGTTGATGTTCTAGGTGCTTAGAGTAATGGTTGACTCAAAACTAGCAATTAGAGCCTCTTATTTGGCTTCGTTGTTGCTCCAAGGATTGGGTAGATGATATGAGAATTTTGTCACATCGTAGTCTGGAGTTAAGAGAACTATTCCTACCCCTATTTTTCCTGGAATAGTAAATTATGGTTCTTCTCCTTTTTAAGAGGAAGTCGCACCACCAAAGTACATCTCCCAGTGGTGAATTCTATTATCCCCTAAGTTCTTGATTTGTTCATTAGGGAGATCATCACTAAGAGGAGAGTCAGTAGGAAAGGGTGTTCTGCTAAGAAATCTTCTAGCACTTATCCTTTCACTGCACAGAGGGGTATGAATGTAATGTCAAACTGTGAGGATCATGGACCATGCCATTCAAAAGATCAACCTTGTCATGAGATAGTAGATTGATCCTAAAGATTAAGTTCACCTTATGAGGAAGCATATAGTGTTGTAGTTTTGGGATGCAAAGCTTAAAGCTGGAATGATTCTCAATGGTGGATAATTAGCCTCAGGGATTAGATGGTTGAGAGGTAGAGTGCATTTTCCTTCTTCGTCATTGGCAGCACCAAGAGAGTCAATCTAGTGTAAAGTATGAGCGGCTTGCCCGGGATAGGAGCTGCTAGAATCAACAGCGTCATCAGATAATGCTTGATGTCTTCGAATGCATGCTCACACTTATCATCCCACTTGAACTGGGCATCATTTTGACAAGAGAATGGTCGACATCTTCGATAGGTTGGATATAAAGTATTTAGATACTATAACTACTCTAGAATGATTTGAGTTGAGTTAAACATTCGTGGGTGGAATTTCTAATATGGCCTTGATCTTCTCTGATCAATTTTAATTCCCTAGTGTCGACAACAAACCCAAGGAATTTTCCTAATACTTTGAATGCACACTTCATGGGGTTCATTTTAAGGTTAAATTATCTTTAACTATTCAAAAACTAATCTCAAGTCAAAGAGATGGTCTTCCTTTTCTCTACTTTTGACCATGAGATCATCGACAGCACTCGACTTGATGATGAATGAGTTCATTGAAGATTTGAGTCATCGGTATGTGTATAGCCAAGATTTTCGAAAGGCATGATCTTATAGAATAGATTAGGGGGTTCTAAAAGTAGTGTTTCTTTCATCTTCAAAGGCCATATTTATTTGGTTATATCCAGATGAGCCATCCATGAAAGAGAATACTGCATGAGATGAGGCAATGTCCACCATCAATGTTGAGATTGGTAGTAGAAATTCATCTTTGGATATGCCATATTTAAATCCCTAGGAGGTTTGAGGGTTAGCAGACTCTATTGCTAGTTTATGGACTACCGTGAGCCAATCCAAGCATCTCTTCATAACTCCATGCAAAGTGTCCTTAAACTCTCCAGCCTAACTAAGTCATTGGTTTAAATTTCATTCAACAAAGAATTGATGTGTTGTGGATTTTCTTTAGTTCCTAAGTTAATTTCCTTGAGTTTGTCAATGGTCAACTTGATCTCTTTTTATAACTCTAGGGGTGCATCTTTGACTTCAAAATCATTTGGATCATCTGAAGTTTCTAGGCATAGCTCCTCATAGAGTTAATTTGATTTGAAAAGAACCAATCAGATTCCAAATGATTGGTGATGACTAAGTAGTAATCATGATCATCAACTGGACCCACTGTACCAATCATAGTCTCAATCCTGATTGAGAGCTTTTGCATTTATTCTTCTGTATTCTTTCAAAGTAGTTTGATCTGCAATTTGACCAAGTAGGTGGGATTACATCTTTGCTAAATTATGAACACAAGAAAGTACCAATCAAAAGGTAGATCTATTAAATCTTTATATGAATCATCCTCAAGTTCTACATCAACTTCTTGACTAGAGGATGATGCTCCCAAAGAGCCTCCAGACTTCACACTGTGGAATGACTTAAGGGCTTCCTTAACTACCAAACCCGCTTTTTGAGAGGAAAGTGGGTTAGCTAAGGTTCCCAACTAATGCTTAACTATTTCACATATAGACTTGGATACACTTATGCTTTACTTTGGAGCCTAGCCTTCATCTCTATCGCTCAAGTGTCACCTCCAAGGAATCTATCACGAGAAGAGCTAGTTTGTGCTAACTATATAAAACTCATCCTATGAACTAGATTCTAAGTCTATAGAGTGTCCTCGAGACATATCTTCTATTGGCCAATAAGGAGGTTTTCCACTCTATTGCCTTTGAACTGCTCTTCCTCTGCAGAGGAGGTCGTCATCCTACCCATATGTTCAAAGGAGTAATGAATTGTGGGTGGAATCTAATGTTAGTCTCCACTTCCTCCTCCAAGTTTATTTCCCTTTTATTTTTTTTTTCATTTTCATTTCTTTTCTTTTCTTTTATCTTTTTCTTTTTTTTTTTCTTTTTCTTTTATTTTTTAACTTTGCCCAAGTTTAGGAGAATAGAATTATTGATTTTTAGAGAGGTAGTAAGCCACATCCTCATATATGCCGACCTCATAAACTGTAAATGGCTTGAGATCTCCTTTGACACAGTAGACGATCCCACCTCTCACGAACTTCATACATTGATGTAGAGAGGATGGAACTATGTTGTTCTTATGGATCAATGGTCTCCTAAGCAAAGCGTTGAAAGATGTATCTAATTTTATAATGTTAAACTTGGCTTCATTCTTCCAATCATCTATCTCCAATGGCAACACTATGGCGTAAAAGGCCTGTTGACCTCACTTTGGAATTGCGAATTCAATCTTCCCATCTTAGACTTAGGAGTCTTCTAGACACTAAGACTTTTCTAGTCATAAGACACTTCTAACAATTAGGCAAACACTAAACCTAAGCCTAACGACTTAGAAGGGTTAACCATAGGATTAGTTATGCCTTAGGACTAGGATAATCCACCTACCCTACAACCCAAATCCAATCCATGTTCACCTTCTCAAACCAAACCTCAAGTTCAATTCAAAATTCAAATTCAAATCAAATCCAAACTCAAATTCCAAAACCAAATGATTGATGCCCATGATCAAATCCAAACTTGAAACCTTCCTTGCCATATGACCAATCCCATGGACTTAGCCAAATCTTAATACAAATAAATCCAAAATCAATTTATTTTCTCATAATAAATTTATATCTTCAATCATATTCCTAAATATAAATCAAATCTACATTCAAAAGATCAAAACAAAATCAAACTAAATCAAATTAAATCAAAACCCTTCCCAAGACATATAACCTATCCCATGGACTTAGCCAAATCTTAATCCAAATCAAGTCAAGCTCAATTAATTTTCTTATAAATCAATCATATTTTCAATTTTATCCACAAATTTAAATGAAATATACATTTAAATTATCAAAACTAAATCAAACCAAATCAAAATCCAAACCTAAGACACATGACCCAACTCCATGGACTTAGCCAAATTCCTTCATTCTAAAACCCAAATTTAATTGATTTTCTCATGAATCAATCATACCTTCAATCATATTCACAAATATAAATGAAATATACAATCATCAAGCCAAACTAAAATCAACCCAAGTTAAACCAAACTTAACCCTTTTGACTTGAAATGTTCAAATGAACCAAAACCCATTTGAACCCAAGTTAATTGCAATTTAATTTATATATCAATCCCAAATCCATATATAAACTCAACTAAATCAAACTCAACCCAAAATCAAGCCAATTAAACCCTATTGGTCCACTTAACCCAAAGTGGACAATTTGACCTATTTGTGCCAAGTTATAATCCTACCCAAATTAGATTGAACCAAGCCCATCAAAACCTCCCATCATGATTGTTAATCACCCTAAGTGGATCAATTGTCACAAATTGGGTCAAACCAAGTCAACATTTGACCAAGTCAATCCATATGAGCCCAAACTAGCTAAATTGCAACCTAAGCCAAAACCCTTGAAATGAATGATTCATACAAAATCAAAATCAATATTTGAATACGAATTGACCTTCAATTGAGTCAAACCAAACCCAATTGGCCCTCTTGACCCAAGTTGACCCAAATTGACCTAAAAGGCAAAATTGGGTCAAATCAAAATATAATCCAAATTGATTACAACCAATGGCTCAAGTTCAATCCAAATTAATTGTTGAACTTGACCAAAGCTAAGATTGGACCTAATTGAACCCATACTTAGCCCAAATTGACCTAAAGGTTCAAGTTGGCCTAAATCAAAACTAAATCCAAATTAATTGAAACCAAAGCCTACAATCATCTTCAATTGGTCAACTAAACCCAAACCAAACACAACCCTTAATAATTTGGTCAAATTGGTCAACTTAACCTATTTCACCCAAAATGAATTCAAATGAGCCAAAATCAAATCTAAGCCAAACTAAACCAAACCAATTGAACCAAAACATCTCAAATGATCATATGAACTTGACCCAACCCTTGGTTTGACCTAATATGACCAATTGGTCAACTTGACCCAACTTAACCTAATTTAACATAAATGAGTCAAATTGAACCAAACATAACCAAATCAACTACAATTGACTTGGAATTTGGGCTAACCAACTTTTGGCTCATTTCAAATATACCCAAATTAAATTGAATGTCAAATGATCATTCTACCCTTGGGTCAAGGGCATCACATGAGACAAATCACTAATGTAAGTGCTCATTTCCATTCTTTGGCCACTTAATACTCTCTCAATGGTCCACCTAGGCACCTAGGACACTACCAACCTAACCCAAGGGGTGGTTGGGTTGACAATGACCCATGGGAGGTAAAATTACCTCACCCTCCCCATTGAAGCATTCATTGGCAGCCACCTCCACACCTTTAACCAACCAAGCCAAGCCAACTCACCTCCTTCCTACCAGCCTCGACTCCTTGAGATGGTCGAATGACCACTAGAAGCCAAACTCAATCCCACCGTATGATCAAAATGAAGGGGGGTATACACCCCCTCATTTCCACTCAAACACACACAAAAATCATTCCTTAAAGCCCTAGCTACCCAAGATGAGACACTAGAGCCATTCCCTAAGATTCCAAGCTCATTCCTTGATCGAAAAAATGCCATTCCCATCCATCCAGAAATAGGACACAACCATTTCTGACCTAACTTCCACATTTCTCCATCAAACACAAATTAACTTTGCACGCACCTTGCCTAGCCCTCATTGAGCAAGAATGAATCATTTCCCAAATTCTCGAGCACCAGAGGTGGGACTTAGATGAAAGCTAAGCTCCAAATCCTCGGTTCATAGCTTCCAAGTGAACATCAAGGAATTGCTGCTCAACAAGGACTCATCTCCACTATATGAAGCTTCCTCATTCGAGCCTTGCTCCAATGAGGTATGCTTCCAAAACTAATCCTTAAAAAAAATAGATTGGAGCTTTTTTAAAGAAAACTTGCATCTCATGTGATCTTGATCTTGGATCACCTCGATGTCATGAAGGTGTGGGATCATTTTGGAGTTGATATGAGCTCGTAAGTTCGAGATCAGTTGAGCATGGACTCCATTCTCCTCACTCATGTGAGATCACGCACCATCTATTTTGATCAAAATGACGGTCTGAGATCCGCTACCAATCTAATTTAATCCTGTGTGGATTAACCATAGCCCAATTTAAGATCGGACGGTGGAGAAAAGCACGCCATGTAGGCTAAGTCAAATAAGTTTTAATATCCAACCCAGGCACCATGAAAGAATGCCACGTTAGCACATGTGCCAATAGGCTTTTAATTAGCTTAATTAATCATTTTAATGGATAAACTTCTTTAAATTATAAAAAATTATAGAGAAATAAAAAATGCAAATAAATACTCATTTTAAAGGTATTTTAGAGAAAATTAATTAAAAAATGACCTTAACTAATTAATTGGTTTAATTAAAAAATTAATTAATTACTTTAATTACTTGAGCAATTAATCTCAAATTTTATGGGTTAATTTAATGGGATGACCTCTACCTCCCATGATTTTCTTGGGATTTAGTCTCATAATTTGGAAAACTAATTAATTAAACCTTAACAACTCTTTTAAGTTAATTAATGATTAATTAATCCCATGAATAACAATTGGTTAAGTTTATTAATCATCGTTCAACATTAGGTGAACTAAGGTATAGGGTTGGGACCCCTTTCTCTAAGTTCATTTCACCCTTTTAAAATTAAATTAATTAACATTTAACTTATTTACTAAATCACTTAATCAAATTGAAATCATAATGACATTTGACCTTAATTAATTAAATCATGGGGGTAGATCTTTAAGTGTTTAATAACCTAAATGAGTTTAATGAAATTATGGTTAGTCCATATGTGTGGGAAAACCATAAGAGTAATTATGTAAGTCCCTTAATCTAATTAACTATTAATCATGAGCTAATTGCATTAGGCCCCTTTTATTTCCTAGGATCATTGCATGTTTATTTTCCATGCATATCATGTTGGCACATAATTATTTAGTTAATTATTTTAAGGTGACATAGGTAAGGATAATTAATTCATCTAATTAAGGGTTCAACTTAATTAACCCATAAAATCAACTTAATTCCAATCTCTTAAATTAAATCATGTCACTAATGTGGGAATGGTTTTAAAATAACAAGTGATGATTTCTCTTCTCCTCTTTGAATCTAATCTAATCCAAAACTTAATTAATATAGAAGCTTTAGTTTACTTTCAATAATCTTATTTGATTTTATTGTCCTTAAGAGCTAGTTTGGTTGAATGAATCACATGATTATAATTGATTGTCATTTTTCCAATCAGGTTAAATTTGGTATGTCATCTGAATTCATGCATCCATCTTTTCAAAATCAAGTAAAATAAATTGGATTTCCTTTATGTAAGCTTGCATGTGTTGAAAAATTTAATATATGCTATTATCACTATTAAATCCAAATGTATTTTTCAAAAGCTTATAAATGAATACTAATATGTTTATGATGTTATATATACATAAGAAATGCATGTGCTTATGTATGAATGTTGAGTTATCTTTCCTCTATTCATGTGTTGAGTATAAGATTGAATGGTAATGGGTATACCGACATCTTGGGAACACAAGGCTTTAGCTAGCAAGGAGGTCATTTGATTACCTCACTTCAGGTTTAATAATGGCATTTACCCATTTGATTTCATTCTTATGTATTTCAAGATTAGAAGTTGGATAGAGCTTTAATTCATATCTATAAATGATTCAATATATATATATATATATATATATATATATATATATATATATATATATATATATATATCTTTGCATGGTTTTATTTCCCTCATTTATGTATACATCCATGTGTGTCCAAGAAAAGCAAGTATATAGTCGACATCCTGAATACGCTTTAGTTAGCCTAATAAGGTTATTTGATTACCTCCTCTCTAGTTGAAAAAATGACATGTACTTGTCTATATCTTTGTACATGTACATGTATATATGTGATTAGTGAATGAAAATCCCATTTTAAATTAAAATTGCATGCATTCAATTGACTAAGTGGTTGAATTAATTAATATATAATTTGGAGCTTCCTATGTTCATGTATATGAATTTACATATGTTTGAATGAAAATAGATATATAGTCTAGACATCCCACGAATATGAGGCTTTAGCTAGCTCCAAAGAGGTCATTTGATTACCTCACTTCCCTGGTTTAACAATGACACATGCCTATTTAATTTCATTCTAATGTATTTTTGTATAAGAATTTGGATGAAGTTTTAAATTAATATGTTTAAATAATTTAATCAAATAAAATATAAATTCTAAACATACACATACATTCATCATTTAATTGTGCTAAAATATGTTGCATGTATAGATAATCTTAGGATTAATTCATATGCATGTTATATGTGATGGAAAAGAATGATTTAATATATGTCATGTGGTAATAATTTAATTAAATTAATCTTAAGATGCATTTCATTTTGAATAAGATTATTTAAAGTGAACCTAAACTTAGGATTAATTAAATCATTTAATTATGCATTCTCTAAAGAGAACTAAATCAAATTAATATACTTTAGAAAGTGACTTAAGGGGATGAAAGAGGGCAATTTTTTTTCTCTCTTATAACACTTAGTTGCTAAGTGTAATAAAATGTAACAAAAGAAAACACAAATTAAAATTCTCAAATCAATTAAACTACTTCAAGTGAAATCAACCTTTCATGTTAAATTCAATCCTTCTACACTTAGAAAATACAACACTAATGCCTAAGAAGACTTACCACACAAGCCTTAATACACACAAAAATTAAGTCATCACTTAATGCTAAGTTAGGATGGTGTATGATGTGATGTATATTTTTTATGATGTATTATTTTATATTGATTTTAGGGTGTATGCTATAGACTAGATGATAGGTTAATATTAGCCTAATCATGTTTTCAATAGGGATTATGCTTATGCTTAAAACAAATTTGAATGCTATTTTTTGTAGGTTGCTTAAATCTTAGGCATAATCCAAGTTAGACGTGGGCTTAGTTACCCATGTGGGTGCTAAGTTAAATTATAAATACAATATTTGTGATTATATGTATATTTAGATATCCTCTATTTTGCGTGTAGTTAGATTTATTTTCTACATAAATGTAATTTTGCAATTGGAATTAGAATTAGTGCTATGGTGGATTAGATGAGCAAAGGTAAGCTTTGTCCGGGTTCCTATCATGCCTTTGAAGCAAGCACCATCCAAATTAAAGAAGGAACCAAATCAGAAATGGAGATATGAAGAAAGAAGACCCTCATAACATTTAATACAATTATAATTATTCTTTTATATTGTATAATGGCTCACTACCCATCTTTTCTCTCTTGTTGTATGGTCACCACCACACCTTTTAGTCTTTTATGATAGTATATATAATTGTTTGATGTAATGTTTACATTATGCATTAGAATGGCATGCTTTTCATAGTTTCTTAAATTATAGATGCTTTAATATCTGGGATATGATGCTCTGATAAAATAACTTTTCTACTCAACTAATCACTCATAACTAAATTTAAACAATTCATAACCTCATCATAAAGCCTGAAACTTAAATAAGATAATTAAAAGATTTAGCAACCCCTTAGCTATATGATTGTATGTTTCACATCATGCCTGCATATTCTTTCTTTCTTGAACATGAAGGATCTCCATCCTTGAACCAAAAAGGAATGCTTAACTTGTGAGGGCTTCCCTTGTGGTAGAGAACACCTTCTTCTAGCTGATTTGACCCATAACTTATTTCATCATGCATTTAGGCATAAAAAATTCAAAAGCCTCTATAAAAATGCTGTGTCTAAAATGAAAGAAAATTTGAAAAGATTTTGCATCTATAGATTAAGTCATATGCTCATACCATTCATGCTCTAGTCTCTCAGAGAGTATGTTTAAGACTTTAGTCTCTTTATAATTAAATAACTATGCTAGCTATCATACAATTCATAAGACCACATGATTTTAAAATCATAGAAGTATGCTAGTAGCCACTCCAGGTGATTATAATTCAAGAAGTCAGACAATTTATTCTCTCTTATGGAGGTAAACCCTTATGTCCACCCGTCGCTCAGATTTAGGTCATGCTTTAGCTCATACTAAAGCTCCCTAGATTTAGGATCCGAGGTAGCTATTTCCTTCAGGCTACGAGCATAAATCCTCACCTCTTAGCTTTCCCACAACCTTGTGTTGGTGGATTATAGGCCCTAGTAATCTAATTAAATTTCAACTTAAAACATATAAATCCCGTCAACATCAAAATTATAAAGCCCAACCATATGATAGATTGGAATGCTCACTAGGCTTCCTAGTATCATGAGCATTTCCTACTTATTTCATTTGGATTACAAAATCAAGTCTTCTCCTTAAACTTTCCCAATTGATTTTCCAAATACAACCAATCCTTTGATAGTCTAACCATGAAATCTTTGGAGATCATAATTGTCTACTTTAATCTAGAATATTCTTAAAAAAATTTATTTTCTAAGATGTAATTAACTATAGAGGCTTGCCTCCACAAGGAACTTAAGAACCTGGTTTAATATAAACCCTACTTTATTTATCCATGTAAAGTAAGGGAAAAATCTCTAGTACATTCGAAGACCCATCATGCCTTAGGAATCCTTATTACATGATTAGGTCCATTGTAGGTTGATGCCACTATCTTTCGAGATAGTACATCATACCTCAATGTTGTACTCAATCACCTCAAAATGTACCCCTCCACCCGCCCAAACATCCAAAACTAGACACCACAAGCCCCTTTCTCCTTATTCATTGAATCCTCTCAATATCATCATTTCTTTTTGGAGTTTGGAGATGTCGATCCTCAAGCGTGCAAGGGTTCTTAGACTCATAATGTTGATCGACACGTGGGTCAACCAACTCGGATAGCCTATATCCGCCAACATCCACTATAATGTAAAGAGGCGCTTCTGGTCATCCCTAAGTGTAAGTCTACATTTGAATGTAACTCCTAAGATGTCCTTTGAGTGGCATGCTTCCTCTTTAGTAGAGATCAGCTGAGCTAAACATATCTCTAGATCAAGTAAGGCCTTGATTAGAGATTCTCTCATCTCTTTGGATAAGACAAGGGTGTCTTATATGCTTAACTTAGCTGGAAACTTTCTAAGGTAAGCTAAGACAATGTAATCAACTCTTGCTTGGTCCTCCAAAAGCATATCTATGGGTGGAGCATCCTATGAAGGGGCTATCTGCTCACTGGAACTAATTACATGCTTAACCTTATCCTGAGGTGCTACCTTAGAAGGTAGAACTTTTCCACTACGTAAGTTGACTTCAGTGACTTCCTGGAATGATGAGCTTGTTGAAAGTTCTACCTTCTCATCGGGCATACCTACAGCTTCTCCTATGGGATCCTCAGAGTTAGTTGACTCCAAGTCAATCTCAAGAGGTGAACCCGATTGATTCAGAGAAGGATAGTTCAACTTTGAATCAGAAAGGAAAGGATCAGAGCTACTATATCTATTATTTTTATTTATACTCGGAGAGATTTCAATTGGAATAAAATCAAGAGCATCAGAAGTAGACAACATATAAGTAGAATCATCTTTCTCCATTAATTTCTTTTTCAGAGGAGGTACATGATAGAAATCAAGTAAAGTAAGTGGTGATTTATGTGCCCTTATCCCCGATACAATGCTCCGGTAGAAGAGGGAAGAAGGGGTGGTAGCTATAACGGGAGGGATGACTGATGGTGGTGCACTGGATTATTCTTGGTAAAGTATGGTGAGCTACTGCTGCTGCTAAGCTGTCACCCACCCCGAGTTTTTCTTTATAACTAAGGAAACTTCCTTGGTGTTAGAGGTTTGAGCTACTTCAGACACCTACAAAGAAACCTTCTTGATCTCATAAATGATCTTCTTATAGGTTCGAGATAGGAAGATATCCTAACCTTCTTTGGTCTTAATAGGATCGCAAGTATCCCCAAGGATTACCCTAACCAAACTGAATGGTTGTTCTAATAAGTATTCCTTAGGGATAACTATGGTTCACAACTTGTACCTGCGCTCAAGCTAATCTTTAAAAGTGATACAATCCTCTAAGACATGCCTAACATGGGCAATAGCTAGGTTCATCTTGCCCACTTCCTCCGACCTCTTAGCTCTAAATCAAAGTCGCTGCATTAAGTTAAAGATTTTCCTAACTCCTCTTGAATGAATATGGCTTATTCAATCTATCGGCAAGAGTAGGTGGAAAGTAGCTTCCTAGCAATGGATATGAATACCGGGTTGGTGGTTGAATTGGTAGAAATGGTCATTGTGGCCACTGCAGTGGCCGGTATGATGGTTGAGGGGATGGAAGAGGAGGTGGGAAAGGAGGCTGTTGAGCTCGTAGTCTCTCATACTAAACTCTGGCTGGCTACTTTCCTCTATCCACTGACATAATTGTCTCTGGCTTCTTCTTAAACACCTTCTACGGCTTGGGCCTAAGTGATCAGTCGGGAAAGGGTAATTATTTGGCTTCCTCTTGTAGGCTAGATGCTTTGTTTATTCATTTATCGAATGTTTTGATGGTAAAACCCTTAAGCATGAAGGTGATCGGGCCATGGATATTCTTGAGAATAATCTCAATGGCATGATGTTCGGATAGCTGTGGTTCACATTTCATGCTCAGGTTGAGCCACCTGAGAATGTAATCAATGTGGTATCATTGAGTTTTTGTTTTCTACAATAAGGTCACAATCACCCTCACGAGCACCAGTAAACCTCTCGATGAATAGGTGCTCCAACTCAACAAAAGCCTTCACCGAGCCATTGCGCAGTTCCACGTACCAATCAAATGCAACACCTAACGACCGCTAAAAGGCAAAGAGGAGGCGTTGTCGCCACCTTTTGCAATGCACTCTAAAGTGTAATGTGTTCCCTACATCAAAGATCTTCAAGGATGATGGCACAAAACCCTAAATAAAAAAAAACATGAACCTCGAAAAAAAGCCTAAAAATAAAATAATAAAACCTAAACCTTAAACAAAAAAAAACTAAACCTAAAATAAACAAAATAAACAAACATAAACCTAAATTAAAATAAACTAAACTAAAATAAATAAAACCTACACCTAAACCCTAAACAAAATAAAATAAAATAAACTTAAAATAAACCTAAACCTATACTAAAAAAAAACCTAAAATAAAAACTTAAATCTTAAACCAAAAAAAATAAAATAAAACCTAAACGTAAACCTAAAATTAAAAATAAACCTAAACCTAAAATAAAATAAAATAAAAAAAAAAATAAACATAAACATAAACCTAAACCTAAAAAATAAAAAATAAAACCTAAACCCTAAACTAAAAAATAACCTAAACCTAAAATAAAAATAAAATAAACAAAATAAAATAAAGCTAAACCTAAACTAAAATAGACTAAACTAAAATAAATAAATTCTAAATCTAATCCTAAAATAAACTAAACCTAAACCTAAACTAAAAAATAAAACCTAAAATAAAACTAAAATAAAACCTAAACCTAAACCTAAAATAAAATAAAATAAACCTAAAGCTAAAAAATAAAACCTAAACCTAAAAAATAAAAAAATAAAAACTCAACTAAAAAAATGAACCTAAATCTAAACCTAAAAAAATAAACTAAAATAAAAAGCCTAAACTAAAATAAATAAACTAAACTAAATAATAATAATAAATAATCCTAAATAAAAATAAAAAATAAAATAAATTAGAATAAATAAAAAATTAACTAAATAAACTAAATAAACCTAAATCTATTAGTTTACTTAATTTAAAAAAAACCATAAACACTAAATACTAAACCTAAAACCTAAACCCTAAACCTACAACCCTAAACCCTAAACCCTAAACCCTAAACCCAAAACCTAAACCCTAAATCCTAAATAACTCTGAACCCTAAACCCTAAACCCTAAACCCTAAATAAAAACCATAAACCCTAAACCCTAAACCACAAAACCCTAAACTTAAACCTAAAGTAACTAAATAAATTTAAAAATAAACTTAAACCCTAAAACCTAATAAACCTAAACCAAAACCCTAAGAATACACAGAACCTTGACACCAAGAACATCACCATCAACCAAAATTAGTGTAGAAAAGGTGGAGGTGGCAATTATAAGTGGTGGGGATCTGGAGGTGGTGGATATGGAGGTGGTAATATTAAAGGTGGGAGGTGCAAAGAGGTTACATGTGGTGCTGGAGGGAGAGATTGGGATATGATGGTGGATCTCACTACTCAAGAGGTCTGGTTCTAACAGAAACTAAAGAATACACCAATTGATTTACTACATATGGAACAAATTCTTTATAGATAAATAAATTATCTAAGGTTTTTGATTTACCTACATGCTCATTTTATCTATGTCAATGTGGCTTAGAAAACTTGGTGTGTTACTTAAAAATAAAAATGTTGAATCAATTTGTTCTCCTAAAAAAGCAAAAACCTTAAACCCTAAACTAAAACTTGAACTCTAAACCTAAAACCTAAACCGTAAACACTAAACCCTAAAAACCCTAAACCTTAAACCCTAAATCAAAACCATAAATCCTAAAATCCTAAACCCTAAACCTAAACCAAAACCTAAACCCTAAACCTAAACCCTAAAAGTAAAATAAATAAAAACCTAAACCTAAATAAAATAAAAAATATAATAAAATATAAATCTAAACTAAAACCTAAACTTAAACCTAAAATAAAATAAAATAAACTAATAAAATAAAAAAAAATAAAAAATAAAACCTAAACAAAACTAAAATATAAAATAAACCTAAGAATAAAAAACCTAAATAAAATAAAAGCTAAACATAAAATTAAATTAAAATACACTTTAAATAAACCTAAAGTAAAATGAAATAAAAACTAAATAAAATAAACCTAAATAATAAACCTAAAATAAATAAAAATATAACCTAAAACCTGATCTAAAAAAGAAACCTAAACCTAAAATAAAAATAAAATAAATAAATTAAAGAAACAAACCTAAAGCTAAACTAAAATAAATAAAACCTAAACATAAACCTAAACTAAACTAAGTAACATAAAATAAACTAAAATTAACCTAAACCTAAATAAAAAAAAATAAAAATAAATAAAATAAAACCTAAACTTAAACCATCAAAATAAAATAAAACCTAAACCTAAATATAAAAATAAAAAATAAAACTTAACCCTAAAAAATAAAATAAAATTAAAACTAAACTAAAAAATAGACATAAACCTAAAAAATAAACTAAAATAAAAAACCTAAACGAAAATAAATGACGTAAAATAAATAAACTAAACTATATAAAGAAATAAACATGAAAAAAAAATAAAATAAAATAAAATAAAATAAATAAAAAAACAAACTAAATAAATGAAAGTAAAATGTTGAATCTAAATTTGTTCTCTTTAAAAAAAAAAAAATCAAAACCCTAAACCCTAAACTAAAACTAAACCCTAAACACTAAATGCTAAACACTAACCCTAAACCAAAACCTAAAAAAACCTAAAAAAAAATAAAATAAAATAAAACTCAACTAAAAAAATAAACCTAAACCTAAACCTAAACCTAAAATAAACTAAAAAAACCAACTAAAATAAATAAAACTAAACTAAATAAACTAAACTATAAATTAAAAAATAAACTAAATAAAAAATAAAAAATAAACTAAAATAAATAAATAAACTAAATAAACTAAACCTAAAATTTTTTTATAAAAAACTAAACCCTAAACCCTAAACCTACAAATAAACCTAAACCCTAAACTAAACCTAAACCTAAACCCTAAACCCTAAACCCTAAACTAAACCTAACCTAAACCCTAAACCCTAAACCCTAACCCTAAACTAAAAAACCTAAAAGCCTAAACCCTTAAACACTAAACTCTAAACCCTAAACCATAAATCCTAAACCATAAACCCTAAACTAACCTAAACCTAAACCCTAAACCCCAAAAAAACCCTAAACTAAAACCTAAACTAAAGTAACTAAATAAATTAAAAAAAATATAAACACTAAAAGCTAAAATAAAATAAAATAAAAAATATAAATTAAATAAACATATATAAACTAAATTTAAATTTTTTTTAAAGAAAAATAAACCCTAAATAAACCCTAAATAAACTATAAACTACCTATACCCTAAACACTAAACTTAAACTAACCTAATTAAACTAAACCATAACCTAAAACTAAGAAACCCTAAACCCTAAACCCTAACCTAACCCTAAACCCTAAACTATAAAATATTCAAACCCTAAAGCTTAAACACTAAACCCTAAACCCAAACCCTAAACCCTAAACCCTAAAACTACCTTAAACCCTAAACCCTAAATCCTAAACCCTAAACCCTAAAAGTTAAAATAACCTAAAAAATAAACCAAACATAAAGTACATAAAAGAACCTAAACTAAACTAAAATAAAATAAAAATAAATAAATACCTAAACTAAACCTAAACATAAACTAAACCTAAACCTAAACCTAAAAAAAAAAAAAATAAAATAAATAAAAACTAAACTAAAAAATAGAATAAATAAAAACCTAAACTAAACTAAAAAAAATGAAAAACCTAAATAAAATAAATACTAAACCAAAAATAAAATTAAAAAACCTAAAATAAACCTAAAATAAAATAAAATAAAAACTAAATAAAAACTTAAACCTAATAAAAAAAGTAAAAATAATTACAAAAAATTAAAAAAAAATAAAACCTAAACCCTAAACTAAAAAAAAACCTAAACTTAAAATCAAAATAAAATAATCAAAATAAAATAAACCTTAACCTAAACTAAAATAAACTAATCTAAAATAAATAAAACTTAAACCTAAACCTAAACGTAAAATAAACTAAATCTAAACCTAAACCTATACTAAATAGAATAAAATAAACTAAAAATAAACATAAACCTAAACTAAAAAGTAGAACCTAAAAATATATCTAAAATAAAAACCTAAAATTGAAACTTAAAAAAAATAAAATAAAAACTTAAACCTAAACCTAAAAATAAAAAATAAATCCTAAACCTTAAAATAAAATAAAAATAAAACTAAACTAAAAAATAAACCTAAAACTAAACCTAAACCTAAAAAATAATCTAAAATAAAAACCTAAACTAAAATAAATTAACCTAAACTAAATAAACTAAACTAAATAAAAATAAAAAAAGCTAAATAAAATAAAAAAATCAAATCAAATAAATAAAAAATAAACTAAATAACTAAATAAACTAAACTAACTAAAAAATATATTTAACAAAATAAAAATTAACCTAAATAAACCCTATACCCTAAACTAACTAAACCATAACCTAATCCCTAAACCTAAACCCTAAACCCTAACCCTAACCCTAAACTTATGCTCTAAATAAACCTAACCTAAAATCCTACTAAACCCTAAACCCTAAACTAAAACCCTAAACTAAACCTAAATAACCTACACCTAACTCTAACCTAAAACCCTAAACACTAAACCCTAAACAAAGTCAAACACTAATCCATAAACCTTAATTCGTATCCCTAAACCCTAAAATCTTAAAACCTAAAAACCTAAACCCTAAACCCTATCCCTAAATCCTAAACCCTAATCCCTAAAAATAGAAAACTTAAAACTAAAAACCCTTACCTTAAACACCAAACCCTAAACTTAAACCTAAAGTAACTAAATAAATTAAAAAAATAAACCTAAACACTAAAACTTAATAAACTTAAACACTAAAAATTAGTAGAACCTTGAAGGTTGAAACATCACCATTAACCGTGCTCGCCAGACTGGTGGTGGAGGCAAAGGCGAGGAAGCGCATCGCAATGGTGATGGGGGATCTGGAGGTGCTGGTGGAAATGGAGGTTGTGGTCAGAGCAATGGTGGTTATGGAAACAGGAGGATCGACGGAGGTTACATCCATGGTGGTGGTGGAGGGAGAGATCGGGGATATGATGGTGGATCTTGATACACGAAAGGCAGGAGTGGTTCGATGGGAGCTAAATTGAAAATGGTATCCATTTGCGCTATGGAACTGTCTTGTAGAGATGGTTCTAGTTATCCAAGGTTTTTGATTTGCTCTATGTGTGCTCATTTTTTATCTATGTGGTCGCTTGTGTGTCAGAAAACTTGGTGCGTTACTTGCTTGATTAAATCAAAAAGAAGAAATATTGAATTTAAATTTATTCTCTAATAAAAAAACCAAAAACCCTAATCCCTGAACTTAAACCTGGCCCCTATACCTAAAACTTAAACCCTAAACCCTATATCCTAAACCCTAAAGCCTAAACCATAAACCCCAAAACCTAAAACCCTAAACCCTAAACCCTAAACCTAAAACCTAAACCCTAAAACTTAAATCCTAAACCCTCAACAAACCCTAAACCATAAACCCTAAACTAAAATAAATAAACTAAACTAAATAAAACATAAATAAAAAATTTAAAATAAAATAGACTAAAATAAATAAAAAATTAACTAAATAAACTAAATAAACATGAACTTATGAGTTTACTTAATTTAAAAATAATAATAAAATAATAAAAAAACCCTAAACCCCAAAACTAACCCTGAACCCTAAACTAACAACCATAAACCCTAAACCTTAAATTCCTAAAAACCTAAAAACCTAAACTAAAATAAAATAAAACCTCAAAATCAAATAAATAAAGAAACATAAACCTAAATAAAATAAAAAAATAAAATAAAAAATAAAAACATAAACTAAGACCTAAACCTAAACCTAAACTTAAAAATAAAATAACATAAAAAAATAAAAACTAAAATAAAATAAAATTGCCGAAAACCTAAACTAAACTAAAAAAATAAAAGAAACCTAAAAATAAAATTACTAAATAAAATAAAAACTAAATGTTAAATAAAAATAAATTTATCCTAAAATAAAATCAAATAAAAACCTAAACCTAAAAACCTAAAGATAAAACCTAAAAATAAATAAAAAAATAATACCTAAACAAAGTAAGAAAACCTAAAGTTGAAATAAAAAAAAAAATAAAACAAACCAAAACCTAAACCTAAACCTAAAATAAACTAAGCATAAACCCTAAACTAAATAAAATAAAATAAACTAAAAATAAACTTAGACCTAAACTGAAAAATGGAAGCTATAAATAAACCTAAAATGGAAACCTAAAACCTAAACGTGAAAAATTAAAATTAAAGCATAAACCTAAATATAAAAATAAAAAATAAAAGCTATACCTAAAAAATAAATTATAAATAAAACTAAACTAAAAGAAATAAGTAGAAACCTAAACTAAACCTAAAAAATAAACTAAAATAAAAAACCTAAACTCAAATAAATAAACATAAAAAAATTAACTAAGCTAAAGAGAAATAAAAAATAAACCTAAATAAATATAAAAAATAAAGTGAACTAAAATAATAAAAAAATAAACTAAATAAACATAAATCTGCCAGTTTACTTAATTTAAAAGTAAACCCTAAACCATAAACCCCTAAACCCTAAATCCTAAACCCTAAATCCAAACCTAAATCAAAACCTAAACCTAAACCCTAAACTAACCTAAAATCTTAAAACTATAAATCCTAAATCCTAAACCTAAACCCTAAACCTAAACCCTAAACCAAATCAAAACCTTAAACCCTAAACCTAAAACTAACTAACCTAAATCCTAAACCTAAAACTAAAACCTAAAATTTAAACACTAAAACCCTAATCCATAAAACTTAAACCTAAAAGCCTAAAACCTAAAGCCTAAAGTTTAAACCTAAACTAACCTATACCCTAAGATAACCTAAACTAACCTAAACTATAAATAAACCTCAAACTAAACCTTAAAGCCTGAACACTAAACCCTAAACCATAACCTTAAACCTTAAAACCCTAAATCCTAAAACCCTAAAACCTAAACCCTAAACCCTAAAAGCTAAAAAACCTAATCCTAAATAAAAATAAAAATAAACCTAAATAAAAATAAAAAATAAAATAAACTCAAATAAATAAAAAATAAACTAAATAAACCTAAACTTATCGGTTACTTAATTTAAAAAAACCCAAAACCCAAAATCCTAAACCCTAAACCCTAAACCCTAAAACCCTAAATCTTAAACCCTAAACCCTAAACCCAAAACCCTAAAACACTAAACATTGAACTATAAACCCTAAACCCTAAATCATAAACTAACCCTAAACTAACCCTGAACCCTAAGAATGGGCAAAACCTTGATGTCAACTAGGCTCAGTCTAGACATGGCAGTGGAGGCAAAGATAGAGGTGGTGGTTATCAAAATGGTGGGGTATCCGGAGACTGGATATAGATGGTGGTAAAGTCATGATTATGGAGGCTGAGGAGCGTGAGGTCCTGGTGGTGGTGGAGGGAGAGATTGGGGATATGATGGCGGATCCCGCTACTCAAGTGGAAGGGGTGGTTTTGATGGGAACCGAGAAATCAAGAATGGTCAATCCAATCTCACTTATGGAGCTGTCTTTAAATAGCTCTACTTATCTAAGGATTTTGATTTGCTCTATGGGAGCTCATTCTTGATCTATGTCATCGCTTGTGTCTTGGAAAACTTACGGTGCTGCTTGGTTAATGAAATTGAAAATAAGAAATATTGAATCTGAATTTGTTCTTTGTTAAAAAAAATCTTTAAACCCTAAACTAAAACATAAACCCTAAACCTAAAGCATAAACCCTAAACCAACCCTAAACCCTAAAAAAGCTAAAATCTACATAAACTAAATAATACCTAAAAAATAAAATAAATAAATAAACCTAAACCAAAATAAAATAAAAACTAAAATAAAATAAATATATAAATAAATCCTAAACCAAGAAGAAAATAAAATAAAAGTTTAAAACTAAACTAAAATAAAATAATTAAAACCTAAGCTAAACTAAAGAAGTAAAAAATCCAAAATAAAATAAAAAACTATACCAAATAAAAAAATAAAATAAAATAAAACTAAATAAATAACTAAAATTAAAAAATAAATCTAAAAATAAAAAATAAAACCTAAACCCTAAACAAAAAAACCCCAACTCCTAAAACAAAAATAAAATAAACCTAAACCTAAACTAAAATAATCTAAATTAGAATAAATAAAACTTAAACCTAAACCTAAAATAAAGTAAACATAAACCTAAAACTAAACTAAATAAAATAAAATAAACTAAAAATAAACTAAAAATAAACTTAAACCTAAATTAAAAATAAAACCTAAAAATAAACCTAAAATAAATACCTAAAACCTGAACCTAGGAAAATAAAATAAAAGCCTAAACCTAAACCTAAAAATAAAAAATAATAACCTAAACCTAAAAAAATAAATAAAAATAAAGCTTAACTAAAAAATAAACTTAAACCTAAAAAAATAAATAAAAATAAATAAACATAAAATAAATAAACTAAACTAAATAAAAATATTAAAATAAACCTAAATATAAATAAAAAATAAAATAAACACAAATAAATAAAAAATAAACTAAATAAACAAAATAAACCTAAACCTACTGGTTTACTTATTTTTTTTAAAAAAACCCTAAACCCTAAATCTTAAACCCTATACCTCAACCCCTGAACCCTAAACCTTAAAATTAACCCTAATCCTCAAACCCTAAACCTACAACCCTAAACCCTAAAAACTTAAACCCTAAACCCTAAACACTAAACACTAAAGCCTGAAACCCTATATCCTAAACCCTAAAGCCTAAACCATAAACCCCAAAACCTAAAACCCTAAACCCTAAACCCTAAACCTAAAAACCTAAACCCTAAAACTTAAATCCTAAACCCTCAACAAACCCTAAACCATAAACCCTAAACTAAAATAAATAAACTAAACTAAATAAAAAAAACATAAATAAAAATTTAAAATAAAATAAACTAAAATAAATAAAAAATTAAATAAATAAACTAAATAAACATGAACTTATGAGTTTACTTAATTTAAAAATAATAATAAAATAATAAAAAACCTAAACCCCAAAAAACTAACCAACCCTAAACTAACAAACCATAAACCCTAAACCTTAAATTCCTAAAACCTAAAACCTAAACTAAAATAAAATAAAACCTCAAAATCAAATAAATAAAGAAACATAAACCTAAATAAAATAAAAAAATAAAATAAAAAATAAAAACATAAACTAAGACCTAAACCTAAACCTAAACGTAAAAATAAAATAACATAAAAAAATAAAAACTAAAATAAAATAAAATTGCTAAAAACCTATACTAAACTAAAAAAATAAAAGAACCCTAAAAATAAAATTACTAAATGAAATAAAAACTAAATGTTAAATAAAAATAAATTTATCCTAAAATAAAATCAAATAAAAACCTAAACCTAAAAACCTAAAGATAAAACCTAAAAATAAATAAAAAAATAATACCTAAACGCTAAAGTAAGAAAAAACCTAAAGTTGAAATAAAAAAAATAAAACAAACCAAAACCTAAACCTAAACCTAAAATAAACTAAGCATAAACCCTAAACTAAATAAAATAAAATAAACTAAAATAAACTAGACCTAAACTAAAAAATGAAACCTATAAATAAACCTAAAATGGAAACCTAAAACCTAAACTGAAAATTAAAATTAAAGCATAAACCTAAATATAAAAATAAAAAATAAAATAAACCTAAAAAAATAAATTATAAATAAAACTAAACTAAAAGAAATAAGTAGAAACCTAAACTAAACCTAAAAAAATAAACTAAATAAAACCTAAACAAATAAATAAACATAAAAAAATTAATGCTAAAGAGAAATAAAAATAAACCTAAATAAATATAAAAATAAAGTGAACTAAAATAATAAAAAATAAACTAAATAAACATAAACCATTTACTTAATTTAAACCCTAAACCATAAACCTAAACCCTAAACCTAAATAAATAAACCCTAAATCAAACCTAAACCTAAACCCTAAACCTAAAAAATAAAACTAAAACCCTAAACTAAACAAACCTAAACCTAAACCTAAACCTAAACCTAAATAAACCTAAACCTAAAACTAAACACTAACCCTAACCTAAATCCAAAACCTAAAACCCAAAACCTAAAAAACTAAAACCTAAACTATAAACCCTAAACCCTAAACCTAAAACCCTAAAGAAACCTAAACCTAACTAAATATACTAAGATACCCTAAACCCTAAACCTAAACCATAAATAATAAACTAAAACCTAAACTAAAGCTCAACACTAAACCCTAAACCATAAACCTAAACCTAAACCCTAAATTAAAACCCTAAAACCTAAACCCTAAACCCTAAAACTTAAAACCTAAACCTAAAAAAAATAAAAAATAAACCTAAATAAAAATAAAAAATAAAATAAACTCAAATAAATAAAAAGTAAACTAAATAAACCTAAACCTACCTATTTACTTATTTTAAAAGAAACCCAAACCCAAAATCCTAAACCCTAAACCCTAAACCCTAAAACCCTAAACCTTAAACCCGAATCCCTAAACCCTAAAACCCTAAAAAAACACTAAACATTGAACTATAAACCCTAAACCCTAAATCATAAACTAACCCTAAACTAACCCTGAACCCTAAGAATGGGCAAAACCTTGATGTCAACTAGGCTCAGTCTAGACATGGCAGTGGAGGCAAAGATAGAGGTGGTGGTTATCACAGTGGTGGTGGGGTATCTGGAGATCTGGTGGATATGGTGATGGTGGTCGGAGTAGTCATGATTATGGAGGCGGGAGGAGCGACGGAGGTTACAACTATGGTGGTGGTGGAGGGAGAGATTGGGGATATGATGGCGGATCCCGCTACTCAAGTGGAAGGGGTGGTTTTGATGGGAACTGGAGAAACTGAAGAATGGTCAATCCAATCTATCACTTATGGAGCGGTGTCTTTATAGTAACGACAGTTCTACTTATGATTTTGATTTGCTCTATGGGAGCTCATTCTTGATCTATGCCATCGCTTGTGTCTTGGAAAACTTACGGTGCTGCTTGGTTAATGAAATTGAAAATAAGAAATATTGAATCAATTTGTTCTTTGTTAAAAAAAAATCTTAAACCCTAAAACTTAAACCCTAAACCTAAAGCAAACCCTAAACCAACCCTAAACCCTAAAAGCTAAAAATCTAAACATAAACTAAATAATACCTAAAATAAAATAAATAAATAAACCTAAACCAAAATAAAATAAAAACTAAAATAAAATAAATATAAATTAAATCCTAAACCTAAGAAAATAAATAAAAGTTTAAAAATAAACTAAAATAAAATAATTAAAAACCTAAACTAAACTAAAGAAGTAAAAAAATAAATAAAATAAAAACTATACCTAAAATAAAAATAAAATAAAATAAAAACTAAATAAATACCTAAAATTAAAAAATAAATCTAAAAATAAATAAAAAATAAAACCTAAACCCTACATAAAAAACCCCTAATCCTAAAATAAAATAAAATAAACCTAAACCTAAACTAAAATAAACTAAATTAGAATAAATAAAACTTAAACCTAAACCTAAAATAAAGTAAACATAAACCTAACTAAACTAAATAAAATAAATAAACTAAAATAAACTAAAATAAACTTAAACCTAAACTAAAAATAAAACCTAAAAATAAACCTAAAATAAATACCTAAACCCGAACCTAGAAAATAAAATAAAACCTAAACCTAAACCTAAAAAAAATAAAAATAATAACCTAAACCTAAAAAATAAATAAAAATAAAGCTTAACTAAAAAATAAACTTAAACCTAAAAAAATAAATAAAAATAAATAAACATAAAATAAATAAACTAAACTAAATAAAAATATAAAATAAACCTAAATATAAATAAAAAATAAAATAAACACAAAAAAATAAAAAATAAACTAAATAAACAAAATAAACTTAAACCTATCGGTTTTAAAAAACCCTAAACCCTAAATCTAAACCCTATACCTCAAACCCTGAACCATAAACCTTAAAACTAACCCTAATCCTCAAACCCTAAACCTACAACCCTAAACCCTAAACCCTAAACCCTAAAAACTTAAACCCTAAACCCTAAACCCTAAACACTAAACCCTTAAACCCTAAACCCTAAACTATAAACCCTAAACCATAAACCCTAAACCCTAAACCCTAAACCCCTAAACCCTAAACCCTAAACCTAAACCCTAAACCTACAACCCTAAACCCTATATCATAAACCCTAAGAATGAGGAACCTGATGCTAACATCCCCATCAAGTAAGCTCAATCTAGTGGAGGGTGAGGAGGCGCTCACAATGGTGGTGGGGATCGAGGTGTTGGGATATGGAGGTGGTGGTCTGAGCAATGGTGGTTATGAAGGCGAGGAGCTGGTTAGGTGGTGGTGAATGAGAGATTGGGAAAATGATGAATCCAACTTGAGAGGAGGGTATTTTATGGGAACTAGAGAAACTAAAAAATGGCATATTTGATCTGCTTCTTATGGAACTATCTTTATAGTAGAGATGATTTTACTTATATATGGATTTTGAATTGCTCTATGGGTGCTCAATTTTTACTATGTCATCACTTGTGTCATAGAAAACCTGGGCTGTTACTTGGTTCATGAAATTGAAAAGACACCTTAAACTCTAAACACTAAACCCTAAACCATAAACTTAAACTTAAACCCTAAACCTAAAACCTAAACCCTAAACCCTAAACCCTAAACCCTAAAAACCCTAAACCTTAAACACTAAACTTAAACACTAAACACTAAAACCCTAAACTAAACCCTAAACCCTTAACCTAAACCCTAAACCCTAAACCTAAACCCTAAAACCTAAACCCTGAATCAAACCACAAATTATAAACCTAAAATCCTAAAACCTACAACCCTAATCCCTAAAACTTACAACCCTAAACTAACCCTAAATTCTAAACCCTAAATAAATATGTCATTAGAAGTAGATCTAAAGAATGACCAAATACTAACATAGTTATGATAGCTAAAGAAAATGTCTTCAAGAGACTTTTCCTTGACTATTAGAGATTTCAATACCCTAAACCTTAGCCCTAAATCATATTATAATGCCATATATTATAGTATAATGTAGCATCATATATTTGAGCATGTAGTGATGTGTTTTTGGATGTTATAAGCTGTTTTGAAATGTTTTAGTATATTATGGTATTGTGCCCTATAATCTATATAAATATAAATCATAAAAATATTGATTTAATAAATCAGATGATGAAATTTGTTAAATTTGAAGTGGGAATTAGGTTGTAGTACCAAAGGTGTGCTACATAACTTGTAGTCTAAAAAGTAAGATTTTATGTTCAAAATAAATATTATATGTTGTAGCATAGTATATTATCATGTATCATAATATATTGTTTTGTGTATTTTAAATTCTTTTAGTATTTTACAATCATGCATTAGAGCCTACACTAGCATTATTTATCAAGACTTTAAAAAGGTGGAATTTGTCCAAATTCATAATAGAGCATGGCATCATAATATATTATTTTCCATTTAAAATATGTAAGTGATATGACTAAAATATATAGTTTTTAATGTTTAGACTAACTTTATGATTTTTTATCTTAAGCAATCGCTTGTGTTGTGATATGCAAAATAGTATAATATAATATGTTATAGTGTATTATAATATAGGATGCCATAATATAGTGTAGCATCATGCATTATACCATACTATTATGTATTACTACTTGTTGTCTAGCATATTTTAGTTTTTTTATCATATGATGTAGTAGAGTTTGTACTTGATATAATTCAAAAAAATATCGATTTATAGGCTGAGATTATGGAATTTTGCCCAATTTAAGGTAAGCTTTAGAGAACATCATTAGGGGTGGGCTATAGTGTGCCATTTAATCAAAAGAATGGAATTTTGCATCCAAAATAAATGTTCATTTTTCAACCAAATTTTATAAATCTTTTTGCTTAAAGTGATTCATTTTAAGGTGTAATGTAAGATAATATATTATATTAAAGCATATTAAAATATAATGTACATAACAATATAACTTCACATGTATATGAATGTGGTGGTGTGTTACTAAATGTTATTGTACATTTTAGTATGTTTTACTTTTGTTATAATACATTGGGTCAAAACTCACAAAAATGTTAATTTGAAGGTTGAGATGGAAGAATTTGGCCAAATTCATGACACACACCAAGAAGAAATACCAAAATTATACTATTTTGTACCATTTCTAATAAAAAATAGCAATTTTACATCCAAAATGAACATTATTCATATTTTAAGAAAATTTTGTTATTTGTTCTTTTTAAGTGATTCTAGAGGTGTAATGTTAGACAATATATTATATTATAGTAAATTATAATATAACATCATATATTATAATATAATATAGTTTGTTAATTCACACCATAATATGATTAGCATGATATTGTATAGTTAGTTTGTGCTTGCACCATCGAAAATCATAAAATGTTGATTATATTGTTAAGATGATGTAATTCGAATGAATACATTGTTATGCTTTTTTGAAGTGAAGTATTAAAGGTGTGTGTAACAGAAGAAATAAGATTTGATGAGAATTCCATGTCAAGGACATGGAGGCAGATATGGTAGGGGATCACACATGCATTGGACATGATATGTGAGGGGTATGTCAAGGGCATAAAAAAAGAAAATTTGCTGGGGATAAGGTTTGAATTTGATTTGATTATATGATTTGTGGAAAGAAGATTTGGGGATAAGAATATATAATCCACTAGGATTAAGATCAAATCAAACTTAATTTATTTATTTTAATTGATGTCGAGGCATATCTACTGAGATATGGGCTCGTCCCGCAGGTTGGGTATATGAACCTTCCACTAGAAGCGTTTAGTCTATCCACTGGATTGGGATTTAAGTTTGATTTCATAGATTTGTTTGGGAAGTATCCACTAGGGATAAGCGTTTGGTTGGATTTCTTTGATTTAGACTCTTAGGATTTGGTTTAATTTTGCTCCACTTGGGAGGTTGGTTTTGAATTTGATTTGTATGCTTGACTTGTTTATAAATGATTTGGGGCTCCACTAGGGAGAAGGGTGTGATTTAACTCCATTGGGGAAAATCAGGTTGGGTTTAATTTAATCTTAGTTAATGTATGGATGGTATGTGATAGACCCACTAAGAAGGGACTATATCAGCCTTGACCTACCTCAGGTTTACAAATCAAAAAGGATAGTCTACCAGCTGTAGGGTAGAGCTAGCCAACCTAAGGGGTTGCCTTTCAGTGTGTAATGGCTATGCTAAGAAGAAGGTGTAGCATACTTATGTCTTCCAAAGTGAGGAACAACCACTTGACTGATGGATGCAAATAGAACGACCTAGGGCTACTCAGTGAATGCCAGGGACTTATGTCAACTCAAAAATAGTCGTAATTAATTTTATTTTAATTTCATGTGATTTAAATATTTGGTTTGATATATTGGGGATGTGAGCTCAATAAAATTTGATAGATTTTATTTTTGGACTATGTCGGTGTATGGACCCAGAAGGGGCTATATTGGACTTGTCCTATCTCAATTTACAAATCCAAAGGGATAGTCTGGCCATGGGATAGAGCTAGCCAACTTAAGGGGTTGCCTTTTGTGCAACTTGTGCTAGGAAGAAGGCATAGCGACTTACATCTTCTAAAAGGAACAACCGGGTGACCTATTGGTAGCACAACAAATTGAAGGCGACTTATGGCTACTAAGTGAATGTGTTGGGGACTTATATCAACTCAAGTAGTCGAAATTCCTATAGAATTTTTACCGCCCTAAAGATAGGATACCTGCTTGGGAAAATGTACCACTATGAGTGTCCTCCTAATCCATAAGTGAATATATATATTTTGTTTATATGTTTGCGTGGACCATGTTGGTGTGTGAGGGACCACACTGAGAAGGGGCTATGTCGGCCTTCACCTATCTCATATTTTCTAGACTAAGGGAGAATCTACACATCCATAGGACCGATTCTCCAACCACAGGGGTGGTTACTAGAAAGGGGAATTGTCCAATCCGATAGTAACCTTGATCCAAATATAGTGCCCACAGGGGAGGTGCTTCTAGGGGTGTTATCTTGAGCACTGGAAAAGAAAGCCTATAGGTGTATGGTGGCCAACTCAAGGAAAAAGTATAGCAAACTTAAATCTTCCATGAGTGGTGTATGGTGTATCCCCATGAGTGGTGTATCCATCGACAATGAGAACCAACCAACCTAAGGTGCCCGTCGATGTGCAACAATCAACCCGGAGATAGCGTGTGCTTACAACTTTCCAAGTGGAACTGATCATCGATATATCATTGGGACGATGCTATCGACCTAGAGCCTAAGTGGGAGCCTTGAGGAAGGACGACCCAAAGTTGAAGTAAGAGAGAGAGGGACCTAAGGGACTTATCCTAAACCTCAAATAGACTTGATCCAGTCGAAGCTAATCCAAGAAGAAAGCATATTAGATACATCCTCTTAAACAAAGTCAACATGAGGTAAGGTATATACATGCGTAAGGCCTACCAAACTAACAAGGCGTTCATCAGTGTGCAGTGGCCAAGTAAAGAAAGAAAGTATAGCATACTTACATCCTCCAAAGTAAGAAGACCACTGGGATGACAAACTAGCAGGGTAGCACGTCTGCCCGACCTAGAGCATGCACTGAGCTACTATCACTTGGGGCGTTATCTCAACTCAGAGTAGCCCATAGGCATCTCTCCTCCAAATCTTTGAGCTCTTCTAACTGCAACTTGGCATTCTTCTCTGTTGTGATCTTGTTACCCATAGCTATCCTTAGTGATGGGAATTGGACTTCTAATACTAGAACGGCTTCAGACCCATACACTAAGGAGAAAGTAGTAAACTAAGTTGGAGTTCTATATATGGTGTGGTAGGCCCATAAAGCTTCAACTAACTGCTCATTCTACTGCCACTTATTATTATTGAGTGTCTTTAGTATTTGGATCAGAGTTTTGTTGAAGGCTTCTCCTAAGCAGTTTGCCCTCAGGTAGTTAATGGTAGAATATCTCTAATCTGTGCTATGTCTCTAGGCAAAGTTGCTGATCTCGGTGCTCTTGAATGTAGTACCATTATCAGATATAATTTGTCGAGGCACTTTGAACCTATATATGATCTGGTTCCTAAAAACTAGAGCACATGCTGAGCTGTGACCTCTCTGACCGGAATAGCCTTCACCCATTTGGAAAAATAATCAGTAGCAGTTAAGATGAACTGATGACCCTTGGAAGAAGGAGGATTAATTAGATCCACAATGTCGGTACCCCAACACTCAAATGGACATGAGGCCTTTATAGGATGTAGAATATTGGGTGGTTGGTGTAGACCACATTGTATTTGACATTGGTGGGATCACCTAGCAGTATCCATGCAATCTTTGATCATCGATGGCCAATAGTATCTTAGTCTCTTGATCTTGGCTTTCATCTTAGGACCGGATTGGTTCTCTCCACATAATCTTGAGTATGCCTCGATCATGATCTTACGGCTTTGTGCTTGTCTAAATACGGTAACCACATATGATCGAAAGACTGTCGGTACAAGACACGATCCACAAGAGCATAGGAAAGTTATCTCTGCTTCATCTAATGGGCTTGGGACATCTCTTGAGGTAATTTGCCTTTATTTAGGTAATCCATGAATGGTTTCCTCCAATCTAACTCCTCATCCTTCTTGGCAATGGCAACCTCTCTCAAGAGATTACTTTTGATGAGTTCAATATCAATAATAAGACTTGTCTATTTTGGACCTTTATTGATATGGACTCATCCTTCCACATGCCAACTCTTTGTCAAGCTTGGCTAAAGCATGCTTGGCATTCTCTCCATGAGGAATCTTATAAATGGTAAGCTCTAAGATTTAGGTCAACAACTCCATTGTGTACTTGTGATATTGATGGAGCTTGGGCTTTATAACCTTATAGGACCCAGTGATTTGGTTAATAATTAGCTGAGAATCCTCAAAGATGTTGATGTTTTAGATGCTTAGAGTAACGGCTAACTCCAGAACGGCAATAAGAGCCTCATATTTAGCTTCGTTACTAGTGCAAGGATTGGACAGATGATAAGAGAATCTCATCATATCATGGTCCGATGTTAAGAGAACTATTCCTACCCATGCCTATCCTGGAATAGTAGATTGTGGTTCTTCTCCTCTATGAGAGGAAGCTGCACCATCAAAGTACATCGCATTGGTGAATAGTATCCCTAAGTTCATGATTTGTTCATCAAGGATATCATCACTAAGTGGAGAGTCGAGAAGTGGGTGCTACTAAGAAATCCTAGTGCTTATCCTTTCATCACAGAGCGGTATGAAGGAAATGTCAAACGAGAGGATCATGGACTATACCAACCGTCCAATATGGCCATGTCATTAGATATTGTAGTGGATTGATCCAGAGATTAAGTTCAGACATGAGGAAGCACGTGCTTGTAGATCTTTGGGATGCAAAGATTAAAGCTAAGAAATGCTTCTTAATGGGTGGATAATAAGCCTGTAGATTAGATGATGGTTAAGGTAGTAGAGTGCATTTTCCTTCCCATCATTGGCTTGGGTCAACAAAGCACCAAGGGAGTCGCCCAATGTAGTAGTGTAAAGTATGACTACTTGCCCAAGATAGAATCCGATGTTTTGCGTTGCTTGATGCCTTGACGCATTCTCACACTTATCATCCCACTTAAACTTAGCATCCTTTTGACAAGTCGAGAATGGTGACATCTTCCGATAGGTTGGATATAAAGAGTCTTAGATATGCAACCACCTCAAAATGATCTAAGTTGAGTTAAACTTTTAGGGGTGGCATTTCTAATATCGCTTGATCTTCTCGATCGATTTCAATTCCCCGGTGTGGAGAACAAACCCAAGGAATTTTCCACTACTACTTCGTCTTCAAATGGTTCATTTTGAGGTTGAATTATCTTAACTATTTGAAAACTACTCTCAAGTCAAAGAGAATGTCTTCCTTTTCTCTACTTTTGATAATGAGATCATCGACATAGCATTCGACTTGATGATGAATGAGTTCATCAAAGATTCGCATCTAAATAAAATAAAAACCTAAACTAAAACCTAAACTTAAACTTAAAAATAAAAAAAATAAACTAATAAGAATAAACTAAAATAAAATAAATAAAAATTGAAACTAAACTAAAAAAATAAAATAAACCTAAGAATAAAAAACCTAAATAAAATAAAAAATAAATGTAAAATAAAATAAAATAAACCTAAAATAAAATAAAATAAACTAAATAAAACCTAAACCTAAAAATAAACCTAAAAAATAAAACATAAAATAAATAAAAAAATAAAACCTAAACCCTAAACTAAAAAAAAAAAACCTAAACCAAAAATAATAATAAAATAAATAAAATAAATAAATCAAAACTAAAATAAACTAAACTAAATATATAAAACCTAAACCTAAACCTAAACTAAATAAAATAAAATAAATAAATAAAATAAACCTAAACTAAACTAAAAATAAAACCTAAAAATAAACCTAAAATAAAACTTAAAACCTAAACCTAAAGAAATAAAATAAAACCTAAACCTAAACCAAAAAATAAAAAAATAAAACCTAAAACCTTAAAATAAAATAAAAATAAAACTCAACTAAAAAAAAACCTTAACCTAAACCTAAAAGTAAAAAAATAAACAAAAATAAAAAACCTATTAAAATAAATAAACTAAAGAAAATAAAAATAAACCTAAATAAAAATAAAAATAGAATAAACTAAAATAAATAGAAAATAATCTAAATAAACTAAATAAACTAAACCTACCGATTTACTTAATTTAAAGAAAATAAAAACTAAATCCTTTACCTTAAACCCTAAATACCCTAAACCTAAACCTTAAAATGAACCCTAAACCTACAACCCTAAACCCTAAATCCTAAACCTAACTCTGAACCCTAATGCTTATCCCTAAATCTTAAAAGCATAAACCCTAAAACCCTAAACCCTAAACCCTAAATCCTAAACCTTAACACTAAACCCTAAACCCTAAACCCTAAACCCTAAACCCCAAACCCTAAACCTGAACCTATACTAACTAAATAAATTAAAAAAATAAACCTAAACCCTTAAACTTAATAAACCTAAGCCTAAACCTTAAGAATTGGCTGAACCTTGATGAAACATCACCATCAAAGCTAGTCTAGATCTAGCGGTGGAGGTGAAGGTGGGCGGTGGTTACAGTGGTGGTGGGGATCCGAGGTGCTTGTCGATATGGAGGCCATGGCCGGAGCAGTGGTGGTTATGGAGGCGAGAAGAGCGACGGAGATTACAGCCATGGTAATGGCAGAAAGAAAGATCGGGGATATGATGCTAAATCTTGCTACTCGAGAGGTCGGAGTGGTTCTGATGGGAACTGGAGAAACTAAAGATCGGATAATCCGATCAGCTGCTTATGGAACTATGTCTTTTGAGAAGAGATGGTTCTAGTTATTTAGTGTTTTCAATTTGCCCTATATGTGCTCATTTTTTATCTATGTCGCTGCTTGTGTTTAGAAAACTTAGTGTGTTACATGGTTGATGAAATCGAAAAGAAGAAATATTGAATCTGAATTTGTTCACTGTTAAAAAAAAATCAACAACACTAAACCCTAAACCTTAAAAACCCTAAACCCAAAATACTAAATACCCTAAACCCTAAACCATAAACCCTAAACCCTAAAACTCTAAATTCTAAACCCTAAACCCTAAACCCTTAACCCTAAACCCTAAGCCCCAAACCCTAAACCCTAAACCCTAAACCCTCAACTAACCCTAAACCATAATCCCTCAACTAACCCTAAATCCTAAACACTAAACCCTAAACACTAAAAAGCTAAAAAGCTAAACCAAAACATAATAAAACTTAAAAATAAAATAAATAAATAAACCTTAACCAAAATATAAATAGAATAAACAAAATAAAACCTTAACTAAAACATAAAAAACCTAAACCTAAACCTAAATCTAAAGAAAATTAAATAAAAAAAATAAAAATAAAATAAATAAAATCTTACACTAAAAAAAATGAAAACTTAAATAAAATAAAACTAAACCTAAAATTAAAATAAAATAAAATAAAATAAAATAAAAACCAAAGAAAAACCTAAACTTAAAAATAAATAAATAAAATAAAACCTAAACCCTAAACTAAAAAAAAACCTAAACCTAAACTTAAAAATAAAAAATAAAACCTAAACCTAAAATCTAAAATTAAAATAACACTAAACTAAAAAATAAACCTAAACCTAAATCCCTAAAAAATAAACTAAAATAAATAAAATAAACTAAATAAAAACAAAAATAAACTTAAATAAAAATAAAAATAAAATAAACCTAAACCTACGAGTTTACTTAATTTAAAAAAAAACCAAATAAAGAAAACCTTAAACCTTAAACCTACAACCCTAAAAACTAAATAAAAACCTAATCCTAAAAGTAAACGTAAAAACAAATAAAAAATAGAACCTAAATCCTAAACTAAAAAAAACCTAAACCTAAAATAAACTAATCCAAAACCTGAACCTAAACCCTAGATAAAATAAAATAAGCAAAAATTAAACCTAAACCTAAACTAAAAAATAATACCTAAAAACAAACCTAAAATGAAAACCTAAAACCAAAATCGAAAAAAAAAATAAAATAAAAACATAAACCTAAACCTAAACCTAATATCTAAAATAAAAATAAAACTAAGCTTAAAAATGAACCTAAACCTAAACTAAACTTAAACCTAAAAAATAAACTAAAATAAATAAACCAAAAATAAATAAACTAAACTAAATAAAAATAAAAATAAACCTAAATAGAAATAAAAAATAAAATAAACAAAAAACAAATAAAATAAACTAAATAAACCTAAACCTATGAGTTTACTTAATTTAAAAAATTAAAACAAATAAAAAAACCTAAAGACAAAAAAACCTAAACACTTCAAGCTCAAAATCATAAAACCCTAAACCATAAACCATAAAGCTAAACAATAAACCCAGGAACCCTAAACCCTAAATCTAAACCCTAAATCTAAAATCGAACCCTAAAACCTAAACCCTAAACCCACTAAACCCTAAACCTAAACCATAAACCCTAAGCCCACAAACCCTAAACCCAAGCTAAAAACCCTAAAACCCTAAACCTAAACTAAATAAAACCTTAAAAAAATAAATCAATAAACCTAAACCTGAATATAATAAAAACCTAAACTAGAACCAAAACCTAACCTAAACCTAAACCTAAACCTAAAAAAATAAAAAATAGTAAGAACTAAACTCAAATAAAATAAATAAAACCTAAAACTAAAAAAATAAAATAAACCTAAAAATAAAAACCTAAATAAAATAAAACTAAAATTAAAATGAAACTAAATGACTTAAAATAAAATAAAACTAAATAAAACCTAAACCTAAAAAATAAACCTAAAAAATAAATAAAACTAAAACCTAAACCCTAAAATAAAAGAAAACTTAAACCATAAATAAACAAATAAAATAAACCTAAATCTAAACTAAATAAACTAAAAAATAAAACCTAAACCTAAACCTAAAATAAACTAAACCTAAACCCTAAATTAAAAAAATAAACTAAACAAAATAAATCTAATCCTAAACTAAAAATAAAACCAAAAATAAACCTAAACTAAAACCTAAACCTAAACCTAAAAAAAATAAAATCAACTAAAAAAATAAAAATAAAATAAACTAAAAATAATCATAAACCTAAACTTAAATGTAAAATAAACTAAAAAAAACCTAAACTACTAAATAAACCTAAAATAAATAAACCAATCTAAATAAAAATAAAAAATAACCTAAATAAAATAAACTATAATAAATATAAAATAAACTAAATAAACCTAAACCTACAGGTTTACTTAATTTTTTTTTAAAACCCTAAACCTTAAACCCTAAAACCTAAAACTAACCCTAAACCACTACAAACCTATAACCCTAAACTAAACCTAAAAACTAAATCCTAACCCACCTAAACCCTAAAACCCTAAACTAACTTAAACCTAAACCCTAAACCACAAACCCTAAACCTAAAGCCTAAACTAAACCTAAACCCTCAACTAACCCTAAACCATAAGCTAACCCTAAACCCTAAATCAGTAAAAAAAAACCCAAACCAAAACACTAAACCCTAAACCATAAACCCTAAATCCTATAAAACCCTATATCCTAAATCCTAAAAACCTAAACTAAAAAAAAAACCTAAAAAACCTAAACCTAAATATAATAAAAAATAAAAAAAATAAAACCTAAACCCTAACCAAAAATAAAATAAAATAAAATAAAATAAAAGAAACTAAAATAAATGAAGAAAACCTAAACTAAAAAAATAAAATAAACATAAAAATAAAAACTTTAATAAAATTAAAAAAAACTTAAAATAAATAAAATAAAATAAAATAAAACCTAATTTAAACCTAAACCTAAATAAGACTATAAATAAAACCTAAAAAAACCAAAATAAAATAAAAACCTAAACCTAAAAATAAACTAAACTAAAATAAATAAAACCTAAATAAACCTAAAATAAACTAAATAAACCTAAACCTAAACCCTAAATAAAATAAAATAAACTAAAAGTGAAACCTAAAATAAACCAAAAATATAAACCTAAAATATAAACCTAAAACTAAACCTAAAAAAATAAAATAAAACCTAAATGTGATCTAAAATAAAAAAAATAAAACTCAAACCTAAAAAAAAAAAATAAAAATAAAACTAAACTAAAAGAAACATAAACCTAAAACTAAAAATAAACTAAAATAAAAACCTAAACTAAAATAAATAAAACTAAAACAAATAAACTAAACTAAATAAATAAAAAAAATAAAATAAAATAAAATAAACTAAATAAACTAAACCTACCACTTTAAGTTTTTTTTTTAAAACCCTAAACCCTAAATTAACCCTAACCTTCCCTAACCTCCTAACCCTAAACCCTACCCTAAAACCTAAATCCTAAACCCCATCTTCCCTTCCTCCCTAAACCTAACCCAAACTCTAACTACTAACCTCTCCTACCCTAACCAACCTACCTTACCCTATCTTAAATAAACTAAACTAAAATAAACCTAAACTAAACCTAAACTCCAACCCTAACCCTTAACTAACCTAAACCTAGACCTAAACCTAAAACCCCATAGCTAAACACTAAACCCTCAACCCTAAAGCCTAAACACTAAACCCAAACCAAATAAAACCTAAACCCTACCCTAAAAAACCCTAAAACCTAAAAAAAAAGCATAAACTAAATAAACCAAAATATAAATAAAAACAAAAAACATGAATAAAATAAATGAAAACCTAAACTAAAAGATAAAACCTAAACCAAAATATAAAATAAAAATAAAAAACCTAAACAAAATAAAAAAAATAAAAAAAAAACCTAAGAATAAAAAATAATAAAATTAAAACTAATTGTAAAATAAAATTAAAATAAAATAAAATAAAATAAAATAAAACTAATTAAAACTAAACTTTGAAATAAACCTAAAAATAAAAAAAACAAAATAAACCTAAAAACTAAACTTATAAAAAACCTAAATCTAAAATAAAATAAAATAAATCCTAAACTAAAAATAAATAACCTAAAACTAAACCTAAACCCTAAATAAACCCTAAAACCCTAAAAAGTTAACTATCTAACTTAAACCCTAAACCCACCTAAACCCTAAACCCTAAATCCTAAAGTCTACCCTAAAGCCTAAACACTAAACCCTAAATCTAAACCCCTACCACCCTAAACCCTAAACCCTAAACCACCCTAAACCCCTTAAACCCTAAACCCTAAACCCTAAAACCTAAAACCTAAACCTAAATTAAAAAATAAAATAAAATAATTAAAAAACCTAAATAAAGTAAAATAATCCCAAACTTGCACTTAAACTAAACTATAATATAAAATTAAAATAAAAAATAAAGAAAAAAATAAATTAAAATAAAATAAACCTAAATAAAAAACCTTAAAATTATTAAAATAAAATATAAAGATAATACATAAAATAAAATTAAATAAAATTAACCTAAAAATAAAAAAATAAATAATGTAAACCCTCAAATAAAAAAAAATCTAAACCTAAAATAATCATAAAATAAACCTAAACCTAAACTAGAATAAACTAAACTAAGATAAATAAAACCTAAACCTAAACATAAACTAAACCTAAACCTAAACCATAAATAATAAAATAAATTAAAAATAAATCTAAACTTAAACTAAAAATAAAAAAAATAAACCTAAAATAAAACCAAAACCTAAACTTAAAAAAATCAAATAAAACCTAAACATAAACCTAAAATTAAAAAAAAAATAAAACCTAAACCTAAAAGTTAAAATTAAAACTAAATTAAAAAAATAAACATAAACTAAACTAAAACGAAAACCTAAACAAAAATATATAAACCTAAAATAAAAGTACCAAACTAAATAAAAATAAAAATAAATGTAAATAAAATAAAATAAAAATTAAAAAAATAACTAAATAAGCTAAATAAACCTAAACCTTCCAACTAATTTTTTTTTTAAAAAAAAGCTCTAAACCCTAATCCTAAACCTAAACCCAACCCTAAATAAACCATAAACCTATATAAACCTAAACTAAAAAAAACTAAACCCTAAACCCTAAACCCTAAACACTAAACCATAAATCCTAAACCCTAAACCCTAAACCCTAACCCTAACCCTAAACCCTAAACCCTAAACCCTACTAAACCTAAAACCTAAACTAAACTAATATAAACTTAAAAATAAAATAAATAAAAAACTTAAACCTTAATAAGATAAAAAAATAAAATAAGTAAAAAAGCTAACCTAAAATCTAAACCTAAAAATAAAATAAAATAAAATAAAGAAAAAAACATAAACTAAACTAAAATAAAACTAAATAAAATAAAACTTATTAAAATAAAAGCTAAATGTAAAATAAAATAAAATAAAGATAAATTAAAAAAACCTAAAACCTAAAAAAATAAACCTAAAAATAAATAAAAAAAAAATCTATAAAATAAAAAAAAAAAAACCAAACTAAAATAAAATAAAATAAATAATAAAATAAATAAAACCTAAACATAAACCTAAAATAAACTAAACCTAATCCTAAAATTAAATAAAATAAAAAAATAAAACCTAAAATAATCCTAAAATAAAACCTAAAACCTAAACCTAAAAAAAAAAAAACCTAAACCTAAATAAAAAAAAAAATAAATAAAACCTAAACCTAAATGTAAAAATAAGTTAAAATAAAAAACCTAAACTAAAATAATTAAACATAAAATAAATAAACCAAACAAAATAAAATAAATAATAAACTTAAATAAAATAAAAATAAAATAAACTAAAATAAATAAAAATTTACTAAAGAAATTAAAAATAAACCTAAACCTTCAAGTTGACTTTTTTTTTTTAAAAGCTAATCCTAAACCCTAAAACCCAAACCTAGACTAAACCTAACCCTAAACCTAAACCTAAACCTAAACTTAAACCTAAACCTAAACCTAAACCTAAAAACCCTAAAACCTACCCTAACCCCCAACCTAAACTTACCATCCTAAATCCTAAATCCTAACCTTACCACCCTAAACTAAAATAACCACCTAAATCTTAAATATAAACCTAAATCCAAAATCTTGTTCCTCTAACCCTAAACTCCATACTAAACCTAAACTCTAAACCAAAAACCCTAAACTACCACCCTAAACCTACCCTCCCTAAACTAAACTAAAAAAACCTAAACTAAACCCTAACCCACCTAAAACAAATAAAACTAAATAAAACCAAAAATAAAATAAATAAATAAACCTAAACCTAATAAAATAACTAAAAAACCTAAACCTAAATATAAAACAAAATAAAAATAAAAATATAAAATGATGAAAACCTAAACTAAAACTAAAATAAAATAAACCTATAATAAACCTTAATAAAATTAAACTAATATTAAAATAAAGATAAAAAAACCTAAAATAAAATAAAATAAAAACTAAATAAAAACCTAAAACTAAAAAAAAACCTAAAAAAATATAAAATAAAACATAAATCGTAAACTAAAAGAAACCTAAACCTAAAATAAAAATAAGATAAACCTAAACTTAAACTAAAATGAACTTAACTAAAAGAAATAAAACTTAAACCTAAACTTAAACCTAAACCTAAATAAATAAAATAAAATAAATTAAAAAATAAACCTAAACCTAAACTAAAAAATAAAACCTAAAATAAAACCTAAAACCTAACCCAAAAAAAATCAAATAAAAACCTAAACATAAATCAAAAATTAAAAAAATAGAACATAAACGTCAAAATAAAAAAAAAATTAAACAAAACTAAAAAAAATAAACATAAATCTAAACCTAAACCTAAAAAAGAAACAAAAATAAGAAAAACCTGAACAAAAATAAATAAACTTAAAATAAATGTACCAAATGAAATAAAAAATAAATAAATAAAATTAACTAAAATAAATAAAAGAAAACTAAATTACCTAAATAAACTTAAAATCTGACTTAATTTTTTTAAAAAAACCCTAAGCTCTAAACCTAAACCCTAAGCCCTAAATCCTAAACCCTAAACCTAAACGTAAAATCTTAAACCCAAACAAACCCTAAAAAACCATACAACCCTAAACCCACCCTAAACTTAAACCCCCTCCTCCCTAAACCATAAACCATAAACCCTAAAAACCTATAACTCCCTAAACCCAAACCCCCAACTGACTAAAAACTAAACCTAACCCTCTAAAACCTAAGTTACTACCACCTAAACTCCCTCCTAACCTCCCTAAACCTAATCTGTAAACCCTAAACCTAAACCCTCCTAAACTCTAAACCCTAACTCACCCTAAATTTAAACCCTCTTTAATACCTCCCTAAAACACTCCCTAAATCTCCCTAAACTCCTCTTTAAACCTAAATTGATCCTAACCCAACTATCCTCCTAAACCAAAAAAAAAACCTAAAATGACCATAAATAAATAAAACCTGATTAAATCTAAAGAATAAATAAAACTAATTTAAACCTAAACCTAAATAAAATAAAATAGTAAAAATAAAATTAAACTAAAATAAAATAAAGAAAAACATAAACCTAAACTAAAAAAATAAAATAAATCAAGGAATAAAAAATCTTATTAAAATAAAAACTAAACATAAAATAAAAATAAAATAAACCTAAAATATAATAAAAGAAAAACTAAATAAAAACCAAACCTAAAAAAATAAACATAAAAATAAATAAAAAGTAAAATCTAAACTAAACTAAAAAAACTATAAAATAAAATAAAACAAACAAAATAAAATAAACCTAAACCTATACTAAAATAAGTAAAACCTAAAACTAAATCTAAAATAAATTAAATCTAAACCTAAAGTAAATAAAATAAAATAAACTAAAAATAAACCTAAACCTTAAATAAAAAATAAAACCTAAAAATAAACCCAAAATAAAAATCTAAAACCCTAACCTAAAAAAATAAAATAAAAACCTTAACCTAAACCTAAAAATAAATAAGAAAACCAGAACCTAAAAAATAAAATAAAATTAAAACTCATCTAAGAAATAAACCTAAACCTAAACCCTAAACCCTAAATCTCAAACTCTAAACCTCAAACCCTATACCCTAAACTAACCCTAAACACTAAATCCTAAATTAACCCTAAACCCTAAACCTTAAACAAACCCTAAACCTTGAATGAAGATCTAAAGAATGACTTAATTCTAAACCTCAAAGACTTTCCATTGACTATTTGAGATAAAGTTGTCAAGAGACTTTCCCTGAGGAAGGACTGGACTTGAATTAGTCAAGAGGGAAGGAGCCCTAGGAGACTTATCTTAAATCTCAAATATACTCAAACCAATCAGTGCATGAAGGCTAATCTAAGAAGAAAGCATAGCAGACTCACATCCTCTTAAATGAATAGACATTAGGTAGCTTAGTAGTAAGGCCAAACTAATAAAGTGCTCATCAGTGGGCAATGGCCAGATAAAGAAAGGAAGGCGTAGAAGACTTACATCCTCCAAAGAAAGAAGAACACTGGGGTGACACACTAGCATGGTAGCACATCAGCCTGACCTAGAGAAGTTACTGAGTGAGTGTTGTTAAGGGCATTATCTCAACTTAGAGTAGCCCGAGACAAAAGATATGTGTTTATTTTATATGTTTGTGTGCATTTTGTGTTTTTGTTATGTCGATGAAGGATAGGATGCCGCTCGAGTTCCTTACACCTACACTAAACACATCATGGAGGATTAACAAATAAGAATACTTTCAACATGGAAAAGATTAAATTCAAAATAGAATTTTCATTGATTATAATTATTTTAAAATATGATTTATAATATTTCTTTAAGTAAAGCCCATTGATTAGAAGCATTGGGCACTCTCCCGTATGATTAATAAGCTGATAAGATCCTCTTTGGTAGGCCTTCTCTATGGCAAAATGGCCTTCCCAAGTGGGTTCAAACCTCCCATTTTTACAATGGGAAATAATCGATCTCTTTTGAACTAAAATAAGCTCTCTTACTTGAAAAGCTCTAAGACAGACCAACTTATTATGAGTTTGAATCATTTTAATGTTGTACAACTTGAGGTTTTAGCATGCCCGCAGGCATCTCTCCTCCAACCCTTGAAGTTCTTCTAACCGTAACTTGGAGTTCTGCTCTGTTGTGATCTTGCTACCCACAACTATCCTTAGTGATGGGAGTTGGACTTCTAATATAAGAATGATGTTGAAACCATACACTAAAGAGAAAGGAGTAGACTCAGTTAGAGTTCTATATGTGGTGTGGTAGGCCCACAAGGCTTCAACTAACTGGTCCTACCACTGTTGCTTGTTATTGTTGAGTGTCTTCTTTAGTATTTAGATGAGAGTTTTGTTGAAGGATTCTCCATTTTCCCTCAGGTAGTTGATGGTAGCATATCCCCAATCTATGTTGTGTCTCTGGGAAAAGTTGTTGATCCCAATCTTCTTAAATATAGTACCATTATCAGATATAATTAATTGAGGCACTCTGAACTTATATATGTTATGGTTCCTAAAGAATTGGAGCACATGCTAAGTTGTGACCTCTCTGAAAAAAAATCAACTTTGCCCACTTGGAAAAATAGTCAGTAGCACTTAAGATGAATCGATGACCCTTGAAAGAAGGAGGATCAATCAGACCCACTATGTCGGTACCCCCAACACTCGAATGGCCATGAAGCCAATGTAGGATGTAGAATGTTTGGTGGTTGGTGTTTGACCACATCATCTATTTGACATTGGTGGCATCGGATAGCTGTATCCATGTAATCGTTGATCATCGATGACCAATAGTATCCTAGTCTCTTGATCTTGGCTTTCTTCTTTAGACCAGATTGGTTGGCTCCACATAATCCTGAGTGTACCTCAGTCATGATCTTATGGGCTTCATGCCTGTCTAAACAACGTAATAATTAGGGGTGTGCAATATTTGGTTTTAACCAAAAAACTAAACCAAACCAAAGTTTTTGAGTAATTTGGTTCAATTTTGAACTTAGTAATTTGGATTTTGGTTTTAATTAATGAAAACTTTGGCTTTTAGTTTTTGGATTGGTTTATTAAATAAAATTTTGGATGGAACCAAATAAACCAAAGTAATTATATGTAATACAATAGTATTAATTTATGTATAATAGGTTATCTATTATACACTTATTTTTATTTATTTTTAAATACTTGGTAGATGCTTTTTTGGAGGACCATTATTCAATTTTCTAAAATATTTTGGTCTCATAATATGGTAATATGGTTCCATCAACTTCTAAATTCAAAACATCATTCAGGTAAGTAAAAATTAGTTTTAAATATTTTTTGGCACATGAAGTAGTATTTTTTGATTTATATTATTTTTCTTATAGCTTGTTCATTACATAATAAAAATTATGCAAATAAATTTCAAATGTAGCCAACTTCAGTTTATCCAAAACCAAACCAAAATAACTGAACCAAAGTATTATTCAGTTTGTTTGGTTTTGCATTTTATTTGGTCAGGTTGATTCAATATTTTTAGGAATCCAAAACTAATCAATTTTAAAAATTTATCATCCAATCCATCCAAATCAACCAAATGCACACCCTTGGTAACCATATATGATCAAAAGATCACCGAGATAAGAAACCATCCATAGGAGCATAGGAAAGTGCCCTCTGCTTCATCTGATAGGCTTGGGACTTCTCTTGAGATAGTATGGCTTTATTTAGGTAATGCATGAATAGTTGCCTTCAATCTTACTCCTCACCCTTCTTGGCAATGAAAACATCCCCTTCAGGAGAGTACTTTTTGATGAGTTTAATATCAATAAGGGATAAGACTTGTCTACTTTGGACCTTTATTGATATGAACTAATCCTCTGAACATGCCAACTCCTTGGTAAGCTTAGCTAAAGCATACACTATGGAATTCTCTCCTTGAGGAATCTTATAAATGGTAATCTATGAGATTTGGGCCAGTAACTCTATGGTGCACATGCAGTAGTGATGGAGCTTGGGCTTTATAACCTTATAAGACCTAATGATTTGGTTGATAACTAGTTGAGAATCCCTAAAGATATTGATGTTATGGATGGTTAGAGAAATAGTTAACTACAGACTAACAATCAGAGCCTCATATTTAGCTTCATTGTTAGTGCAAAGATTGGACAGATGATATGAGAATCTTATCACATCATAGTCCAGAGCTAAGAGAACTATTCCTACCTTTACCTTTCTGTAATAGCAGATGGTTCTTCTCTCTTTGAGAAAAAGCCACACCATCAAACTACATCTCCCAGTGGTGAATGCTAGTGTCCCCTAAGTTCATGATTTGTTCATCAGGGAGATCATCATTAAGCAGAGAATCACCAAGAAGTGGGTGTGTTGCTAAGAAATCCACTAGAACTTATCCTTTCACCGAACGGAGGGGTACGAAGGTAATGTCAAATTATGAGAGGATCATGGACCGTCGTGCCAACAGTATGGATAGCAATGACCGTGTCATGAGATATTATAGTGGATTATTCCTAGAGATTAAGTTCACAATATGAGGAAGCATAGTGCTGTAGCTTTTGGGATGCAAAGATTAAAGCTAGGAAATGCTTCTCAATGAGTGCATAATTAGCCTCATTATGGATTAGACGATGCATGAGGTAGTAGGGTGCATTCTCCTTCCCTTCATCATTAGCTTGGGCCAACGAAGCACCAAAAGAGTCATCTAGCACATCAGTGTAAAGTATGAGCAGCTTGCCCGGGATAAGGGCTGCTAGTAGCGATAGTGTCATCAGGTAATTCTTGATGTCTTCAAAGGCATGCTCACACTTATCATCCCACTTGAACTTGGCATCCTTTTTGACAAGTGCTGAGAATGGCTGACAACTTCTCAATAGGTTGGATATAAAGCATCTTAGATATACCAACTGCCCTTGAATTGATCTGAGTTGAGTTAAAATTTTATGGGGTGGCATTTCTAATATCACCTTGATTTTCTCCAGATCGATTTCAATTCCCTGGTGTCGGATAACAAACCCAAGGAATTTCCCTAAAGCTACTCCATATGCTCACTTCAGGAGATTCATTTTGAGGTTAAAGTATCTAACTATTCAAAAAATACTCTTAAGTTAAAGAGATGGTCTTAATTTTCTCTACTTTTGACCACGAGATCATCGACATAGCACTCGACTTGATGATGAATGAGTTCATCAAAGATTTAAGTCATAGGCCACTGGTATGTTAGTAATAAGATTTGGCATTTTTGGAATAATTTTGTTGAGGTCTCAATTTTTGATGACTTTCATTAAGTTGTGAAAGCTCAAATCTCTTATGGTGATTATTATATTTTGGGCTCTTTTGTTTATGCATCTTGTTATAGATCTAATAAAAATCTTCTTTGGGATAATTTAAGGGATTTTACTACCTCTATCAATAAACCTTGGTTTGTTGGTGGTGATTTCAACAACATTTTATTCTCTTCTGAACGAAGTGGTGGTTGCTCTCTTAATATTCATTCCATGGAAGATTTCTCCAATATGATCCTTGATTGTAATTTGATTGATATTACCTTTAAGAGCTATAATTATACTTAGAAAAACTCTAGACTTTGGCAAAGGTTGGACTAGATTCCTTTTTAATACTCATTGGATTACTCAATTGCAAAACTCGAGAGGCCGGTGTGGTTGTGATGGGAACTGGAGAAACTGAAGAATGGCCAATCTGATCTACTTCTTATGGAACTGTGTCTTTACAATAGAGACACTTCTAGTTATCTAAGGTTTTTCATTCTCATTTTTGATCTATGTCATCACTTGTATCTTAGAAAACTTGGTGTGTTACTTGGTTGATGAAATCGAAAAGAAGAAATATTGAATATGAATTTGTTCTCTACTAAAAAAATACCAAAATTCTTAAACCCTAAACTAAAACTTGAACCCTAGACCTAAAACCTAGATCCTAAACCCTAAACCCTAAACCCTCAAAACCCTAAACACTAAACCCTAAATCCTAAAACCCTAAATCCTAAACCCTAAAACCTAAACCATAAACCTTAAACACTAAACCCTTAATGCTAAACCCTAACTGCTAAACCTAAACCCTAAATGCTCAACTAGCCCAAAACCCTAAACCTCAACTAACCCTAAACCCTAAACCCTAAAGCTAAAACTTAATCCTAAACTAAATAAAACCTAAAAATATAATAAATAAAGAAACATAAACCAAAATAAAATTAAAATATCAAATAAAATAAAAACCTAAACTAAAACCTATACCTTAACCTAAACCTAAACCCTAAACTAAAAAAATAAAATAAACCAAAAAATAAAAAGTGAAATAAAGTAAAAAACTAAACGTACAAAGAACCTAAAATAAAAAAAATAATAACTAAATAAAAATCTAAACCTAAATAGTAAACCTAAAAATAAAAGAAAATAAACCTTAACATTAAACTAAAAATTAACCTAAACCTAAAATAAACATAAACTAAAATAAACTCAACTAAAATAAATAAATCTTAAACCTAAACCTAAACATAACTAAACTTAAACCCTAAACTAGATAAAATAAAATAAACTAAAAAATAAACCTATTCCTAAACTAAAAAAAAAACCTAAAAATAAAACTAAAATCAAAACTTAAAACTTAAACCTAAAATAAAATAAAACCAAACCTAAACCTGTAAAACATAAAACCTAAATAAAAAAAATAAAATAAAAAATAAAACTAAACAAAAAATAAACATAAACCTAAAATAAACTAAAATAAAACCCTAAACTAAAATAAATAAACTTAAAATAAACTAAACTATAAAAATAAAAAATAAACTTAAATAAAATAAACTCAAACCTAAAACATAAACACTAAATAAACACTAAACCTGAAACTAACCCTAAACCTACAACCTAAACCCTAAACACTAAAGCAAAAAACTAAACCCTAAACTAACCAACCTAAACTAAACCCTAAACCTACACTAATTTGAACCTAAACCAACTCTAAACTTTAACCCTAACCCTAACCTCAACACTAAACCCTAAACCTTAAACCCTAAACTCTAAAACCCTAAACCCTAAACTATAAACTAACCCAAAAAACCCTAAAAAACCCAAAGCCTAAAGCCCAAACTAAACCAACTAAACCTGAAACCAAAACTAAAACCTAAACTCTAATAAAATTTAAAGCTAAACACTAAACCTAAAAAAAAAATCCTAAACCCTAAACCTAATCCTAACCCTAAAGTTAAAGCATAAACTTTAAAACCATAAACTCTAAACGCTAAACCCTAAACCCTAAACCCTAAACCTTAACCCTAAACCCTAAACCAAACCTAAACCCCAAACACCAAACCCCAGGTCGAGTAGTGGTTATGGAGGTAAAAGAGCTAACAACCGTGGTGGTGGCAGAGAGAGAGATCAGGGATATGTTGGTGGATCTTGCTAAGAGGGGGTGGTTCCTACAGAACTCGAGAAACTAAAGAACAAATGATCCGAACATATGGAATTGGGTCAGAGACTAATTATCTAGGCTTTTGATTTGCATGCATGCTCATTTTTGAACTATATCGCCACTTGAGTGTTAGAAAACTTAGTGTGTTACTTGATGAAATCGAAGAAATGTTGAATCAATTTTGTTCTTTATTAAAAAAAACAAAAAAACCCTAAATCCTAAAATAAAACGAACACTAAACCTAAAACCTAACCAAAAAAACCATGAACCTAAACCTAAACTCTAAACCCTAAACCCTTAAGCCCTACCTAAACCCTAAACCCTAAACTAACCTAAACCTAAACCCTAAACCCAAAACTTAAACCTAAACCCTAAACTAATCCTAAACCTAAAACTAAACCCCTAAACCTAAACCCTAAACCTAAACCTAAAACCTAAACACTAAACCCTAAACCAAAAAAACCTAAAATAATCTAAACAAACCTAAACCTAAATAAACCATAAAACCTAAACTAACCTAAACCTAAACCCAAATATAAACCTAAACCATAAAATTAAAACTAAACCTAAACTAAAAAGCCTAAAATAAATAAAAAAGCCTAAACCAAAATAAAAAAAAAATATAATAAAATAAAAACATAAACTAAAATATAAACCTAAACCTAAACCTAAACCAAAAATTAAAATAAAAAAACATAAAAACTAAAATAAAATAAATAAAAAATAAACTAAAAATAAAAATAAATAAAATAAAAAATAAACCTAAAATAAAAACAAAATAAACTAAATAAAATTAAAGAAACTAAATAAAAAAAACCTAAACATAAAATAAAAATAAAATAAACCTAAACCTAAAAAAAAATAAACCTAAACCTAAATAAAATAAAAATTAAACTAAATAAAATAAACTAAATAAAATAAAATATAAATAAACCAAACCTAAACTAAAAATAAACCTAACTAAAATAAAACCTAAAACCTAACCTAAAAAAATAAACTTAAACCAAAACTTAAAAAAAAAAAAACCTAAACCCAAAATAAATAAAAATAAAAGTAAACTAAAATAAACCTAAACCCAAAACCCAAAATAAAAAAACCAAACTAAAAAAAATAAATAAACTAAATAAATAAACTAAACTAAATAAAAATATAATAAACCTAAATGAAAAAAAAGAAATAAAATAAACTAAAATAAATAAAAAATAAAGTAAATAAACCTAAACACTAGTTTACTCCAAAAAATAAAATAATTATAATTTAATAAAATAATAAAACCTAAAAAACCCTAAACCCTAAACCTAAACCCTAATCCCAAAACCTTAAACCCAAAACCCAAAATCCTAAACCCTAAACCCAAACCCTAAAAAACTCAACCTAAACCCTAAACTAAACCCTAAACTTAAACCTAAACCAAAAACAAAAAAACCCAAAAAACCCTAAACCAAAACCACACCCAAATCTAACCTAAAACACCTCATCAACACTAAATAAAACCCTTAAAATTCACTAAATATAGGTGATCTAAAACTAACTAAAAATCATATAATGGTGGATCTGCCACTAACCTTTAAACAAACAAAATAAAACCGAACCCTAAACTAAATATCTAAAAAAAATAGTTCTAGTTATCTAATTTTGATTTATTCTATAAAATACAAAAACTTTTGTTACTATGAAATTAGAAAGAAGAAAATGTAAATAAACAAAAAAAAAATAACTAAACCTAAACCTAAACCCTAAATAAATAAAAACCCTAAACCTAAATAAACCTAAAACCTAAACCTAAAACCTAAACATAAACCTAAAATAAACCCCAAACTTAAAATACCTAAATAACCTAAGCTAAATAAAATAAATCATAAATACTTAAACCTAAAATAAACCTAAAATCCCTAAACCTAAACCTAAAATAAAACCTAATCCCTAAACCTAAATAATATTAAACTAAAATAATAAAATAATAAAATAAAACCTAAACTAAAATAAACATAAAAAATAAAAAAGAAAATAAAATAAACTAAAATAAAAAAACCTAAATAAAATAAATAACTAAATAAAACCTAAACCTAAAAATAAACCTAAAAATAAAATAAAAAAATAAACCTAAACACAAATAAAAAAACCTAAACCCAAAATGATAAACAAAAAAATTAAAAATAAACATAAACCCAAAGTAAAATAAAATAAACCTAAACTAAATTAATCCTAAACCCTAAACCCTCTAAATAAAAAATAATAATCAAATAAAAAAAATTTTAAATAAAATTAACCTAAAAATTTTAAAGCTAAACCCAAACTTTAAAAATTCTTTAAACTAAACTAAATCTAAAACTAAATAACTAAGCTAAACCCTAAACCTAAACCCCAAACCCTAAAAAACTTAAACACTAAACTCTAATCCCTAACCCTAAATGCCTAAACATAAAAGAATAAACCTTAAAACCCTAAACACTAAACCTAAACCCTAAACCTTAAACCTTAACCCTAAACCCTAAACCTAAACTTGTAGTAACTAAATAATTTAAAATATAAATGTAAACTCTAAAACCTAACAAACTAAACCCAAACCTAAACCCCAAGAATGGGTAACCTTGACGTCACCATCAACCGCTCCTAGATCTCAAAGAGAGGCTAAGGTAGTGTTTATCATGGGGTTGTGGGGGATATGGAGGTCTGGATATGAAGGTGGTGGTGGAGCAATGGTGGTTAAGGCTGAGGAGCGACGGAGGTTACAACTGTGTTGGTGGTGGAGGGAGAGATCAGGGATATGATGGTGGATCTTGCTACTCAAGAGGCTGGGGTAGTTCTGATTGAAACTTGAGAAATTGAGGCTAACTTTGATACTAAAGAAGGAGAAATCACCACTACTAAAACATTGACTGATACTACTCCTATTACGATACCAAAACCAATCCCTTTCGATGGAGATACTTTGGATCTTGATAGACCCTTCCAAACGTTATTGAAAAAAATCTTATAAAGCCAAAATGACTAATAATAACTTCACTAGAACCACACATTCTTCTCTAACACCTCACAAATAATTATGTCCTCCTCTTCCTTTTTCCTTTTTTTTTCTTACCTTTTCCTTTTGGTTTTTTTATTATGATTAATTTTCTTATTTGGAATATCCAGGGTTGTGGGACTCTCCGTCTCAAGAATCATAGAGCCTCGTCACACTCATAACATCAAATTTCTTATTATTATTGAGCCTTTCATTAACTCTTCCAAGATTGTTCATGTTGCTAGATCGCTTGGATTTCAAAATTTCTTCTTCAATCTTAATAATAAAGTTTGGTGTTTTTGGAATAATTCCATCACCATTTCCATCATCGATGATCTTGATCAATTGGTTAATGTCAAAATCTTATTAGATGAGTTTTTGACTTTTGGTTCCTTTATTTATGCTTCTTACAATAGAGCTGGTAGGAACATCCTGTGGAATCACTTAAGAACCTTCGCCACCTCAGTTAACCTTCCCTGGTTGGTTGGGGGTGATTTCAACACTATCATTGCTTCTTCAGAAAAGAGGGGAGGATGTTCTCCTAACATCCATTCCATAGAATACTTCTCTAATATGATCCTAGATTGTGATGTGATTGACATTAGTTTTTCAGGGTCTGATTACACGTGGCATAACTCTAGACTTTGATCTTGGACCCTCTTTAATTCTCTTTGGATCAATCAATGGCCTCTTACTTCTATTGAGCATTTGAGCAGAACTTTGTCTGATCATGCTCCTCTCTTGATCTCTATTAAAACTCCCCTCTTAACCCTTCTACTCCCTCACCTTTTAGATTCCAAAATATGTGGACCCAACATGGCAATTTCACTAATGTTGTTTTCACTAATTGGATGGCTCTGTTGGATAATTCTAGGCATGATTCTTGGCTTAAGCTCATGAGGCTTAAACCAAACCTCAATTGGTGGAACAAGTACATTTTTAAAAATCTTTTTACCAATCTTAAAGTTATGGAATAAGTGATTTGTTTTCTTGAAGAGGCTGTCTTAATTGATCCCAATAAGCTTGATGAGTTGAGCATTGCCAAAGATAGCTTGACTAATTACCAAAATATGGAGGAAACCTATTGGCATCAAAAATCCGCTAGCAAACATATGGCTATTAAAAAACAGTATTTCCATGCTATTTGTAATAAATGAAAAAAACTCGATTAAGAAAATTAACTAATGATAATGGATAACTAATAACAATGAAATTAAGGAATCTACATCACTTTCAAAATTTATTAAACTCTAATTCTCTATTAGAAACCCCTCCAACACCCATCTAATCCTTCTATGATTAGCAAAGGATAACCATTTGCTAACTATGTCCCTAAGCTGAGATTAGTAGTACTCAATAGCATGAACATTGATTCTTGCCTTGATGATTTTATGATTCATTTCTTTCAGCATTGTTGGCCTTTTATTAAATTTGATCTTATTGATATTGTTATTGATTTCTTTGATGACAGCTCTATTCCCAGATATTTTGCAAGTACTTCTATTGTCCTTATTCCCAAAACCAACAATCAAATCTTGGGGCAACCTATTAGTCTTTGCACCTTTTCTAAAACTCATTGCTAAATTAATTAGGATTAGCTTCCTAAAATCATCTCCCTAACCAAACCGGCTTCATTAAAAATAGAGCCATATTTGATAATATTCTTCTCTCTCAAAGAGTCGGTTCATGACATTGATGTTTCAGAAGCTAATATTCTTTCAAATTGGACATCTCTAAAGCCTTTGACAACCTCTCGTGGGATTTCCTCTTTCAAATCTTACATTTATTTGGTTTCTCTAATAATTTTATCCAGCTTATAAAAAGTTGTATCACTAACGTCTGGTTTTCTATTATCAAAAATGGTGTGTCCCTTGGTTTCTTTACTTCAAGCCATGGTTTGCATCAAGGTGACCCTCTTTTCCTTCTTTATCATTGTCGTTGAATATCTTTCAAGGAGCCTCAATGAACTTTTCATTAAAACCAAACATGGTTTATAAAAGTCATGGTGGTTTCCTGTTTCATCTTAACTTTGTCGATGATTTTATAATCTTCGCAATGCCTCTCTTCAACATGTTAAAACTATTAAGAATCTCTTAAATGATTTTGCAAAAAAAAAAAAAATGCTATTTTATTCCCTCGATAAGATTCCTACCAATAGACTAAATCAAATCTCCAAAATTACTAATTTTAAGCAAAGTCAACTTCCCATTAATTATCTCCACTTTTAAAGGCTTTTGATGACCTGAAAATTTCTAATAAAATTTCAATTTTGTAATTTCATTTACTCTCTTTGGTGGCTTACCTTGATATCTTAATTCCATATTCTCATTCAAACCATTGTGACCATTTCTATCATGTAATTACTTTCCTAAACAAATTTTTTGGGGCTCCAAATGGACCTCTTGGTTTAAAAGTTGTGGCACTTTTGACAAAGGTGGTCTTAGTTGTAAGTCCATAAAAGAAGCTATCAATGCCTTTTCCTATAAACTCGGTGGAATTTTAGGAGTAATCATAGTCTTTGGCTAATTTCATGATATTGCTGAGGTAAGCACCCCTCATTTGTCCCTTTAAACTGGGTGATTCTCATGTGGAAAAGACTTTGTTCTATCAAATGGGATGTAGAACCCTTAATTTTTTGGGGCATTAACTCTGGTGCTTCTTTCTTTTGGCAAGATGGAGGGATGTGGATCCATTGATGACTACCCATTCCACCGCCGCCATAGAGTAAACTCTTTCGCATAACAATAAGTGGAACAATAGTAAGCTTTGATTTTATCCCTTTAACTTTCTTGAATATGGTTACTACTATTCCTATCACTCCACACAATCAAGACCAGATTCTCTTTAAGCTCTCACATAATGGTGATTTCAACCTCAAAAATGTGTGGCTCCACATTAAAGACTCATGATTTCTCCTATGTGTTCTCCAAACTTTGGAATAACAATATCCTTACTTCTTATTATGTTCTTACTTGGTGTATTTTGAAAAATTTTATCCCTGTTGATTCCTTGTTGTGGGGTAAAGGGTTCCATTTACCCTCTAAATGTCAATGTTGTTTCAATATTAAGAATGTTAATCATGTTTTTGTTAATGGGGCCATTGCTTCTAAACTTTGGATTTGGTATGATGATCTTTTTAACACTGTCAATTCCAATGGCTCTCTTACTTTATATCAACTTTTGAAGTCTATTTTGATAATACTATTAATGGTCACGTTAAAGTCATCATTTCTTTTATCCGGTTCATATGGATGGACCGTAATGATGCAAAACATCGGGATCCCCATAAACCACGTGAGGACTATTGCTAGAACAAAAACAAAATTTGTGACTTGTTTAAAGCCAATCTCATGCATAATTCAAAGGTTGTAAATTTGTGGCCAATAACTTAACGAACCAACCTTATCGAAATGACAAGATTGTCTATTGGAAAAACCTCTTGACCATATTATTAAAGTTAATCGATGGCTCTGTCTCATAATGTCTCGGTTGTGGTGGCATTTTCGAATTCTATAGTACTATGTTCTTTTGCTTATCCCCTTATTTTTAATGTCCCATTTTTGAGCTTATGGCGCCTACAAAGCTCTTGAGATTTGCCTCCAAAATGGTCGGCTCAATATTTAGATTGAGGTGGATGCTCTTCGATTGATCTTTTGACTTCCACTAAGATGAGCGACTGAATTGTACTACCTCCTCAAGCAAACTAGAGCTCTTCTTTCCCAATTAAATTTTAACATCACTCATGTTTCATGGAAGGAAATGCTTGTCGACTACCTTGCCAATCTAGATCCGATGGTATCATCTTCTTTGATCAAATCACCTTACCCAAACACTTGCGTAATGGTTAACTTGGATAATTGGTGGCTCTTATCTCAAAACTTAATCTTAACCTTTTGATGTATACCGTATTCATCTTTTATCTATACCTTTATTTTATGGCTTTTGTTCCTTTGTCTTTTGTGGATGCTTCACATGGATATTACTTGTTGTCTTGATCTGTCATGATTTGGAGTTTTAATAGCTTCTCCTTTATTTGGAAGGCTCTTTTGGCATTTACACCGATAAAGGGTCGCTATTGAGCTATGTGCATACTACACTGCATTGGAATTTTGTTGAGCTATGTGCTAGCTGCCATTGGTTTTATAACACCAATCCTATTTGGGATTTTAATATCAATGCTGCCTTCATTCCTAATCCTAGGGGTCTTAATCATTGCTAGATGGAGATATTTATTTTGATGGGTTTATCTATTGCTAATTTTACAACCCCGCTATTTCTCAAAGATATTACCGCTTGGAGCATCTTAGTTACCTATGTTGTTTCTATGCATTGTATTAGTGTTCACTATGTTGGTTGTAATATTTATTTTGATGATTTAGGTTGTTGGATTTTACCGATAATAATGGGCTAGATTTTGACATGTCGCTTGTCTCCTATTAGATCTTGGTCGCGATATTCTCTTTGACTCTAGAGTCGACGCTTTATTTTCCTTTTATTTGGGAGTTATCTTTATTTTATTTTTCGCATGAAGATGTTTTTTGGCCTTTTGTTGATATTTATCTTCTTGGTCTTTATACTGAATCGACCCCATTCAAGATGCTCTCTTTGGAATCCATTTTCGATTCCAGGTTCCTTTGGTGGGATCTTGTTGTGGGGGGCTTTCCTCTTTCTTCCACCGCCTTGGTTGTTTTGTTTTCTCTTAGTGCTCACATTACCCCTTCTGGCAGACTTATTATTGTGTAGAACTTTGATATTACTTCTTGGCTATCTTTTTATGTTTTTTTACTTTTCTTGGTGGAATCTCCGGCATTCTATTATTTCTTTCAGACTTTATTTTTTTGACTGATGGAGTTTCTTCAAATTATCGCTATTTTATTTAGTAGATCCTTCAGGTGATGTTTTTGAGATTGGTCAATCTCTGTGACATGTGTTTTCGATCTATTTCCTTGGAATTTACTGACGCATGATTATATTATTTCTTGCTGGTCCTTTGTTGTTCTTAGTGGCATCTGTTGTTGGTTTAATTATCCCAACCTTGTTTGGGGTCTTGCTATTTCTACCTCTCCTATGCTCCATAACCTTACCTTCACAACCTGTAAAAATTATAGATGCAACATCGCTATAACTCTTTCTCATATTTGAATGTTGTGGGTCTACTCTGCTTTGTGTTCCTTTACTCTTTAATGGTTTATCATATGTAGGATGCAACATCTATGTTGAAGGCTTAATTGTTGTTGAACTTTTGGTCCTTTGTCTTTGGAGTTGGTTTAATGTATTTGAATGCCATTACTAACCCCGTTTACATACATGTAAGAAAAGAATCTACAATACCCTTGTTATTATTAATGGTTCTTGCGTTTGGAATTTTAATAACTTCCATTATGTTGATTTATCCGAGGATGATAGTTGCTTAACTCGCTTTCTTGGCCTAAATGATCTCATTGATGAGACTTTTTATTTCTAGCTATTCTCTTGGCTTGGATCATCCGCCTTATATAATGTTTGTAACATTTGGGATGATGTTTTCACTGGTGCTACTTTTACTTCCGAAGGTTTATGAAGGTTTTTCTATTTATTATCCTTGAACCCTTTTGCTACCATTGTTGGCTTTTGGATTTTAGGATCCTTTATCTAGCTGGTGGTCTTTGTGGTTATTATCTGCTCTTTTTTTGCTATTCTAACTATTTTTGCTATTCATTACTATTATTTTCTCCCGCTTATTTTATCCCACTTGGTTCTATTAACATTGGATCCTGATTATCTCCTGATTATTTGATCTTTACATATGCTTTTGGTGGACTCTTGGCCGCCTTGTTGGTATTAACCTTGGTTTTGGTCGTAATGGATTAATACTCTACATGTCGCTCGGGCTTTTGGTTTGTTTTATTCAGCAAGTCTCTATTGAAGTTGTTGATTGCTTGGTGGATTTTGCTTTGAACCCCCTTATTGGTTTATTATATGCATATCATCTGAATTCATTGGTCTACCTTATCTTGTTTTCTCCATCTTCTTTTAGTTAAACTTGTCTATTGCACCTGCTTATCTTGGATGGGTGGCTTTATGGCAAGTTAGTGGTTTTGTTATCTTGGTTGTTTCTTGTCTTGAGATTTGCTATCTTGGTTTTTTTTGGACTCCTATGTTGGCTCCATCTTTGTTGGTTGTAGGACTTTGGTCCTGTTCGCATTTATTTCTAACATTGTTGTTCCGATGGTTTTTGGTGATTGTTGTCTAGGTTGTTTCCTTCCAGATACCTATTTTTATGCTATATCTATTTGGTTATTAACTATTGCAATGTCTACTCTAATTGAGAGGTTTTATGGCCAACTTGTTGTCCCTTCCTATCTTGGATGTTGTTGTCTTAACTATTGCTATCTTGGCTGGTTTTTTCCTTGGTTATCCACTGTCTTACTTTTTTTGGATTCTAATGTTGATACTCATTTGAATCCACTTTTGATTTTTTTCTTCTGTGGGTTTCAATGTTGCATTAGCTATTTCTCATTGTCAATGCCCTGTTGTTTGTCTAGCTTCATCTCCGATTGTTGTGATCTACATTATCCCCGTTGTCTCTATTCCCCCTCGATTAGGTTTGGTGTATACCGCCTATTCAATGGGTGGTTATACCTTGTCGCCTTTTTGCCGCCTTGCTCGTTGTTTGTTGAACTGGATTATCCAATTTTTGGTCCTGAATGCTGCTATTGGAGCTGTAGCTCTAACTGTCTTTACTTGGTGCTATTTTTGATAGGTTGTAGTCTATTTCCTGTGTTGGGCTATGCTTCCTTCCTTTATAATTGCTTTTTCCCAATTACTGATATGGATATTAATAAGGGGGTTGTTTCTTGGCCTGAAAGATTCATATATATCATATGTTTGGGATGGTGTTAATTATAGGCTCATTGACTTGATTAAAGGATTTCAGCAAGTTGTCTCCTATGTTGTTTTCTTGTGGAGGGATTATATGCTGGCTTTTTTCTTTTCTTGGATATGACTTTTCATGAGGTTCTGGCAAAGATGGCTCATTCTCATATGCTTATGTATTCTCATGTCGTATATTGATGATACTTTTCTTGAATGGGACACCTTATCCTTCAGCTCTTTGCAATTTCCTCTCTATATTAGATATGGTTTTGTTTAGGTTTGTAGGTAATAAAGCTCACAAGACTATCAACAACTGGGTGTTATCTCCTCACAGGTTTGTTGGCTATGATGGCTGTGATGATCTCACTCCCTTTTGGTTTGGTAGTAGCTCTTATGATGTAACCCTTATGTTGAAGTTTGGATGCTCATATTTGCATCTGCCCCAACTTAGTGTGACTGAGCCTGAGCCATCTCTATCACAATTCCTTACTATCATTCTCAGATTATGTTGTTTTCATTTATATTTTTGTCTCTAGTACCTTAACTATTCTATTCTCTTTCTTATTACAATTTTGTAGGTGATTCTCTCTTGTCCTCTTGCAGGTTTGCTCCATATTGTCATGCATTCTCACATCCTCGAGAGCATTGGCCCTAATCTTCCTTTGGCTTATTATGTTAATCAAATTGTATCTTTTGATTGCTTTAATGTCTTCTTTTGCTTTTGGATGTACTTAGATAGGGGATTTACTCCTTAGGCTGATTGTAGCTCTTTGAGCAATAGTTCGGTTTATCCCTTTAAGGACCTTGTAACCCTCTTTGTGGCAATAAAATACCCCTACATGGGGTTTCCAGAAAAAAAACCTAAACTCTAAACCCTAAAACCCTAAACCTACTCTAAACCCTAAACCCAACCACACCCTAACTAAAACTAACTCACCTAAAATGACCAAAAACTATTTACTGCCCCTTCAAATCTAGTGATTTAGAACCCCAATCTAAAAACCCTAAACCTGAAACCACAAATACCTAAAATCTTGAAATAAACCAACCAAACTAACCCAAATAGGCTTTAAAAAATCTATGCCTTAAAAAAAACTGATAAAAACTGATAAACCTGGTATGGAATAAATAAAATAATCTAAACCAATGATGATAAATAGCCTGACTTTGAGCCCTAACTAATTAATGAGCCCTAATGATCTGCATGGGCTAAGGCCACACCAAACTTAAAAAACCCAAAAAATCTAAACTTTAATGACCTAAACCCTGAGCCCTAACTACTAAACCTAAATTGAACTCAAATAGCCCTTAAACCTAAACCTGAGTACAAAATAATAAAAAAGAAAATAAATAAAAAAACTTAAACAAAATAATCAAAATCTGAACTTATAAAAATAAAACTAAATAAATAAACCTAACTAAAATAAAACTAAAAAAACTAAATAAAATAAAATAAAACTTAAACCAAAATAAACTAAACCTAAATTAAAAAAAACTAAACTATAAATTAAAATATAAACTAAAATAAAATAAACCAAACCTAAATAAATAAACATAACCTACTAAATAAAAAATAAACTAAAATAACTCAAACCTAAACTAAAATAAAACACAAAGTAAATCTAATAAAATCTAAAAATAAAAAAAAATTAAATAAAGACATAAAACTAAACCTAATAAAAAATAAAACTAAACTTAAAAGAAAACTAAAAAAAATAACCTAAAAACTTAAAAAAAATAAAATAAAAACTGACTAAAATAAGTAAATCTAAAACAAATTAATTAAATAAATAAATAAATAAATAAACCTAAATAAAAAATAAAGTAAAATAAATTAAAATAAATACAAAATAATATAAATAAATTAAATAAACATAAACCTACAAATATTTAATAAATAAAAAGAAAATAAATAAATAAATAAAATAAAACCCTAAACTAGGCTAAAAACTGAGCCTAAACCCTGAGTCTAAAATAAAAAACTAAAAAAACCCTAAACTAAAAACAAACCCTACTAAAACCAAAAACCTAAAACCTAAATAAAATGACCAAAATAAAATAAATAAAAAAAAAAACCAAATAAATAAAACTAACCCAAACCCTAAAACCAAAAAATCTAAAATAAAACCCTAAAATAAAATCCTAAACTAAATAAACCTAAAATAATAAAAAAAAAACCTAAACTAAAACTTTATAAAAAAATAAAATAAAATAAAATAAAATAAATAAAATAAATAATAAAAACCTACTAAATTAAAATAAATAAACTTAAAAAACTAAATAAATAAAAAAAACATAAATAAAAAATAAAATAAAAACTAAATAAAATAAAATAAAAATAAACCTAAAATAAATAAAATAAACCTATAAATAAAAATCTAAAATAAAAGATAAAATAAATAACTATAAATACTAAACTAAAATAAATAACCACAAAACCTAAAACTCTAAATAAAATAAAAATAAACTAAAAAACTAAATCTAAAAATAAAACTAAACCTAAAATGAACCTAAACCAAAACCATAAACCCTAAACCTAAAATGCTAAAACTAAACCTAAACTAAATAAAACCTAAAATAAAATAAATAATGAAACTAAACAAAATAAAATAAAATTAAAATAAAATAAAAACATAAACTAAAACCTAAACCTTAAAAAAAATAAAATAAAAAATAAATACTAAACTAAAATAAAATAAATAAAATATTAAACTAAACAAAAATATAAAACCTAAATAAAATAAAACTAAACCTAAAATAAAATAAAATTAAAATAAAAAATTAAATAAAACCTAAACTAAAAAAATAAATACAAATACAACATAAACCTAATAATTAAAGGAAAAATAGATCAGCAAAAGAAAAATGAAATTACTCTTAAAAGTGGATGGTAAAGAATATGTATCTTTTTATAATCAATAATCTCTAAGTACAATATCAGATCCATTATCGGTAATAGTTAGACATAAATTCAGCGACATTCTATCCTTAATAATATTAAGTAATAAAAGAATATTCAAACTCATAATTATCATTTTACACTTGATAAATTAGAACAATTTATATAAAATACTTTATTCTTGATTTAATATTGATAACTAGAGTAATTCTTAAATAGTAGACATAATATAATACTTTATTCTTTTTTTTTAGGTTTTATTTTTTATTTTAGGTTTAGGTTTAATTTTATTTTATGTTTTAGGTTTACATTTATGTTTTCATTTTAGTTTAATTTTAGTATTATTTTAGTTTCTAAACCCAAACCCAAACCTAAACCAAACCTAAACTAAACCCACAAAATAAATAAACTAAACTAAATAAAAAAAATCAACTAAATAAAAAATAATCTAAACTTATCGGTTTACTAATTTAAAAAAAAAAATCACAACCACTAAACCATAAAACTAACACTAAACCTAAACCACAAATAAACCTAAACTAAACCACTAACCAAAACCCAACCCAAATAAAAAATATAATTAAAATTTAAAAAAACCCTAACTAAAATAAATACATTAAACCAACCCTAACCCAAAGCCCTAAACCCTAAACTAAAATATATAAAACCACTGACCTAAAAAACCACAAACTAACTAACACTAAATCCCACAAACCCCAAACCCTGACTACTAAACTCAACCTAAACACAACTGAGCTAAACTAAAATGGCCTAATCTTGGCCTAAACCACTGCCTAAACCTTAAATCCAAACCCCAAACCCTAGGCCACTGACCCAAACTAATCCTGAGCCATAAAACCTAAACTGACTAAATAAAACTAAAATTAAAAAAACTAAAAATAAAACCACCTAGGCACAAAAATAAAATAACAGATAAAGATACTAAAATAAAAAATGTAATCTAACAGTAAAAATAAACTTCAAATAAACCTAAAATAAAAAACATAAAACATAAAATAAAGATAAAATAAGAACTTAAACCTAAAAAAAATAAATCTAAAAATAAAACCAAAATAAATTAAAATTAAACCTACTAAATTTAAAACTAAACCTAAAAGAAAATAAAATAAACTTAAACATAAACTAATTAAACTAAGTAAAATAAATAAAACCTAAACCAAAACTAAATAAAATAAAATAAATTGAAAATAAACATAAACCTAAACTAAAATAAAATAAATCAAGTAAAACTTAAAACTAAAAAAAAATAAAATAAACCTAAACCTAAACTAAAAGTAAAAATAAACCAAAACCTAAAAATAAAATAAATATAAAACTAAACTAAAAAATATGAAAATATAAACCTAAAAATAAACTAAAATAAAACTTAAACAAAATTAAATAAACCTAAAACCATAAACTAATATAAATAAAGAATAAACCTAAATAATAAAAAAATCAAATAAACTAAAATAAAATAAAATAAGATAAACTAAAATAAACCTAAATGTCGGTTTGCTTAACTAAAAACACTAAACCCAAAACTCCAAATCCACAAACCCTAAACTCTAAACCATAAAACTAAACCCTGAGCCTTGACCTAAAAAAACCACAAAACCCCATATAAACCACTGACTAACCTTAAACCCTAAACCATAAACACATTAACTCTAACCCAGGCGTAGCCCTAAACCCAAAACCTAGGCCTAAACTCTATAAATAACCACAAACCCAAACCACAAAACCACTGAAACCCTGGCAAACCACAAACCAAACTCACAAACTAAAACCAACCCAAACTAACCCAGAAAGTGGAGCCCTAAATAATGAAACCATAAACCCTAAAAGACCTCAATCTAAACCCTAAAATAAAAAAAACTAAATAAAACATTAAAAAAAAACTTAAAAAAAAATCAAAATAAATAAAATAAAGAAACCTAAACTAAAAATAAAATAAAATAAAAGATAAAATAAAGAAAATAAAATAAATAAAACTAAACTAGGCTAAAAAAATAAAATAAACCTACAAATAAAAACCTAAATAATTAAAGTGGCATAAAATAAAATAAAATAAATCTAAAATATAATAAAATTAAAATCTAAACCTAAAAAAAACCCTAAAAATAAATAAAAAAAATAAAACCTCAACTCTAAACTAAAAAAAAAACTAAACCTAAAATGAAAATAAAATAAACCTAAACTTAAACTAAAATAAATAAAACCTCAACCTAAGCCTAAACATAAACTAAATGAAATAAAATAAAATAAAATAAACTAAACCTAAAATAAAATTAAAACCTAAAATAAACATAAAATAAAACCTAAAACCTAAACTAAAAAAATAAAATAAAACCTAAAAACCTAAAATAAAAATAAAACTAAACTTAAAAATAAAATAAAATAAAACACAACTAAAAAATAAACTTAAACCTAAACCTAAATAATAAACTAATATAAAAAACCTAAATAAAAAATAAAATAAAACTTAATCCTAAACTTTAAAAAAATAAACCAGAATAAACAAAAAGCCTAAACCTAAACTAAAATAAACTAAACTAAAATAAATAAAACCTAAACCTAAAATAAACTAAACCTAAACCTAAAACTTAGTAAAATAGAATAGAGAAAACCAAAACCTAAACTATAAAATAAACCAAAATAAAATAAAAATAAAAACATGAAACCTAAACCTAAAATAAATAAAATAAAAACCTAAACTTAAATAAAAAAATAAAAAATAAAGTCTAAACCTAAAAACTAAAATAAAATAAAACTAAATTAAAAATAAAATTAACTTCACACAAACCAAAAAAATATAAACTAAAATAAAAACTTAAACTAAAATAAATAAACTATAAATAATCCAAATAAAATAAAATAAAATATAAACCTAAATAAAAATAAAAAAATCAAATAAATAAATAAACCTACTCTTGGTTTACATAATTAGAAAAAAAAAACCACTACAAACCACTAAACCATAAACTCACAAATCTGACCCTAGGCCCTAACCACAAAACCTGAGCCAACCCACTGCAACCTAGGCCCTCAGACACCCTAAACCACTAAACTAAGACCTCTCACCCTAAATCTAAACCTAAATCTTAATGCTAAATGTGAGCTCTAAACCCTAACTAGGCCAAATAATAAACCACTAAACCACAAAACCATGACCACAAACCTAAAACCTAAACCTAAACCTAAAATAAATAAATAAAGAAATAAAAAAAACTTAAACTAAATAAAATCAAATAAAATAAAATAAATACTAAACTAAAACCTAAACCTAAAAAAATAAAATAAAAGAAAATAAATAAAACCTAAACTAGACTAAAATAAAATAAACCTTAGAATAAAAACCTAAATAAAATTAAAACTAAACATAAAATAAAAATAAAATAAACCTAAATAAAATATAAAAAATCTAAACCTATAAAACCTAAAAAAAATAAAAAAAATAAAACCTCAACCCAAACTAAAAAAAGACTAAACCTAATATGAAAATAAAATAAATAAAATAAAATAAACATAAACCAAAACTAAAATAAACTAAACTAAAATAAATAAAACCTCAACCTAAACCTAAAATAAACTAAACCTAAACCTAAACTAAATGAAATAAGATAAACTAAATATAAACCTAAACCTAAACTAAAAAATAAAACCTAAAAATAAATATAAAATAAAAACCTAAAACTTAAACAAAAATAAAATAAAATAAAACCTAAACTTGAACCTAAAATGAAAAATAAAACCTAAACCTAAAATAAAATAAATATAAAACTCAAATAAAATAAATTTAAACCTAAACTAAACCTAAAAAAAATAAACTAATATAAGAACAAAATAAAATAAAATAAAAAATTAAACTAAACTATTTTAAAAACCTAAACCATAAATAAACAAAACCTAAACCTAAACTAAAATAAATAAAACCTAAACTAAACCAGAATAAACTAAACCTAAAACTAAATAAAATAAATTAAACTAAAACTAAACTATAAAATAAACCTATAAACCTACATAAACCTACCTAAACTTTAAAAAATAAAATAAAACCTAAACTAAACAAAATAAAATAAAACATAAACCTAAAAAATAAAAATAAAATAAAATATTAAAATAAGGATTAACCTACACATAAACTAAGAAAATAAACTAAAATAACTTAAACCTAAAACCAATAAAGTAAAAATATAGAAATAAAAATAAACCTAAATAAAATTAAAAAAATAAAATAAACTAAATAAACCTAAACCTCTTGATTGGATTAAAAACCCAAGGCCAAAACTAAACCCTGACCTAAACCTAAACCACTAACCATGAATAGCCATAAACCCTAACCTGATACTGACTCTAAAACCCTAACCAAACCATAAACTAGACCCTACCCTAACCCTGCTTAAACACCTGGGCCCTACCCTACCCACCCTAAACTGGCTCTCTAAACTTAACCCTAAATCATGACCACACCTCAAATTACCACCCTAAACCCTCTAAACCCTGGGCGTTACCCTGACCTGTAACCTGGGCCACTGAACTACTCCTACCCAACACTGACACTGCTCCACTCCCACCCAGAAAAACCTCCCTGATCACTGATCCTACCCTAAACCCTAAAATTAAACCTGATCTAAACTAAATAAATAAAATAAAGATAAATAAAAATAAATAAAATACATATTAAACATAAACTATTTATAAATAAAATAAAATAAAAATAAATAAAATAAATAACATAAATAAACTAAAAATAAATAAACTAAATAAAATAAATAAAATAATAACTAAACTTATATAAAATAAAATAAAAATAATAAAATCAAAATAAATAAAATACCAAAATATAAATAAAATAAATAAAAATAAAACACCTATAAACTAAAAAAAACCTAAACCTAAAATAAAAATAAAATAAACAAAATAAATAAAATAAACCAAACCAAAATAAGACTAAATTTAAATAAATAAAACCTAAGCGTAAATAAACTAAACCTAAAATAAACAAAATAATAAAATATAACTAAACCTAAATTATAAAATAAAACCTAAAAATAAATAAAATAAAACCCAAACCTAAACCTAAAAAATAAAATGAAAACCTAAAATAAAATAAAACCTAAACCTAAGATAATTTAAAATAAAATCAACTAAAAAAAAAAGTTAAACTAAACCCAAAACCAAAAAAAAAATAAACTAAAATAAAAAAAAAGCCTAAACTTAAATAAATAAAATAAATAAACTAAACTAAATAAAAAACATAAATTTAAATTAAAATAAACTTAATATATAATAAACTAAACCTACTAGTTTACTTGAATATAATAAAAACTAAACGTAAAATAAAAATAAACCTAAAATAAAATAAAATAAAAACTAAATAAAAACCTAAACCTAAAAAGTAAACCTAATAAATCCTAAAAATAAATAAAAATAAAACCTAAAACTAAAAAAAAAAATCCTATAATAATAAATAAAATAAAATACCTTAACCTAAAAATAAACTAAACTAAATAAATAAAACCTAAACCTTAACCTAAAAAAAAACTAAACCTAAACTAAATTAAATAAATAAAATAAAATAAAAAATAAACCTATACTAAAAGAAACCTAAAATAAACCTAAAAAAAAAACCTAAACTAAAAAAAAACTTAAACCTAAATCAATAAAAAATAAAACCTAAATCAAAAAAAATAAAATAAAACAGAACTAAACATAAAAATAAACATATAAACATAAACCTAAAAATAAACTAAAATAAAAAACCTAAACTAAAATAAATAAACTAGAATAAATAAACTAAATAAATAAAAATAAAATAAACCTAAATAAAAAATAAAATAAACTAAAATAAATAAAAAAATTAACTAAATAAAATAAATAAACTAAACTTATTGGTTTACTTAATTAAAAAATCCTTGATCACTAAACCCAAAACCCTAAAGTAAACCTAAAACTATCCTAAACTAAACCCTAAACCAACAACCTAAAATAAACCACTAAAATAAAAAAAATAAAATCTTAACCTGATCCCTAACCAAATAACCTCCACAACCCAGACTGTAAACCTAGCCCTAAAATTGGTAAGCATACCACAAAACCCACCTGAGCCCAACCCAACCAGACCTAAACCAAAACCACAAAACCCAAAAACTGAACTTAAACAAAATAAAACCTAAAAAGATAAAATAAAACCTAAATCACAATAAAATAAAAAATAAAATAAATTCAATTAAAATCTATTAAAACCTAAACCTAAACCTAAACCTAAAAAAAAAAATAAACCTAAAATAAATAAAATAAATAAATAAAACCTAAAGTAAATAAAAAATAAAATAAACCTAAAAATAAAACCTAAATATATAAAATAAAAAATAAAAATAAACATAAAAATAAAAAATAAAACTAAATAAAACCTAAACCTAAAATAATAAACCTTAAAATAAAACCTAAAATAAATAAAAAATAAAACCTAAACCTTAAACAAAAGAAACTTAAACTAAAATAAAACTAAAATAAACTAAACTAAAATAAATAAACTAAAATAAATGAACCTAAACTAAATGAAATAAACTAAACCTAAACCATATGAAATTAATAAAATAAACTAAAATGAAGCCTAAACTGCCTAAAAATAAAATCTAGAAATAAACCAAAAAAATAAAGCAAACTAAACCTAAAAATAAAATAAAAACCTGACTAAAATAAAAATAAAGCCTAAACCTAAACTAAAATAAACATAAACATAAACTAATCATAAAAAAAACTAAAATAAAAACCTAAACTAGAATAAATATACCTAAATAAATAAAATAAACTAAATAAAATAAAAATAAACCTAAAATAAAATATAAAATAAAATAAAATAAAATAAATAAATAATAAACTAAAATAAATAAAATGAACTAAATAATAAACCTACAAGTTTGTAATTTTAAAAAAAGAACCCTAAGCCAAGCTGACCCTAAACTAAATCCACAAACCCTGGACCACAAACCTTAACCACTAACCACAACCCTAAACCACCCTAAACCACAAATCCACAATCCAAATCACAAATCTAGCAACCCTAACCCCACAACTCAATCCTAAACCAATCCACTGACCCTAAACTAAAAACTACCCTAAACCTCACTAAATCAAAATACTGATACCCTAAACACCAAACCTAACTGAACTGAGCCAAGACCTCCTGTGCCCAACTGATTACTAACTAAACTAAAATAAATAAACCTAAATAAATCTAAATATAAAATAAAATAAACCTAAATAAAATAAAAATAAAATCACTAGAAATAAAATAAATAAATAAAACTGTCGGTTTGATTAATTTTCAAAATCCCAAAACCTAATAACCCTGCACACTACCTAATCCTCCTCCTTAACCCACTCAAAACCCACCACTGATGCTCTCTCCACACCCTACTCAACTCTAAACCCTCTCTCTAACCACAACCTGCTCTACCACAAAGTCTCATTAAACCTAAACCCTAAATCATAATCCTAACCAACCATAAACCCTAAAGCACCACAAAACCAAATCCTAAACCTTAAACTCTAAACCCTTATCCCTAAACCAAAACCTAAATTCCAAATCCTAAACCAAACCGTTCTAGATAAATTAAAAATAAATCTAAACCATAAAACCTAATGAACCTAAACATAAACCTAAACCATAAGAATAGGCCAAACCTTGATGGAAGGAACATCACCGTCAACCAGGCTCAGTCTAGATCTATTATTGGCGGTGAAGGAGGAGGCGGCAGTTACTGCACTGGTGGTGGGGGATCTGGAGGTGTTGGTGGATATGGAGGTGGTGGTCAGAGCAGTGGTGGTTATTGAGGCCGGAGGAGCGACGGAGGTTACAACCATGGTGGTGGCGGAGGAAGAGATCGAGGATATAATGGTGGATCCCGCTACTCGAGAGGCTTGTGTGGTTCGATGGGCGAAAGCGAAAAGTTGATCCAATCTACTGTTTATGGAACTCAAATTAAAAACCTAAATTAAAATAAGTAAACCTAAAATAAATAAACTATACTAAATCAAAATAAAAATAAACCTAAATAAAAAGAATAAAATAAACTAAAATAATAAAAAAAATAAACTTAAACTAAGTTTACTTGGGTTAAAATAAAAAAAAATAAACAAATAAAACATAAAATAAAAATAAACCTTAGTTAAACCTAAACCCTAAAACTATCCTACCATAAGCCTAAATCTTGAAACAACCTAAACCAATACCTAACCACCAACCCTAAAACCCTAAACCTAAACCTAACCCTAAACCACAACCACAACCTAAACCCAACAAACCACAAAACTGACCCTAAGCACAGCCTAAACAAACCCAAAAACTAAACCCTAAACCCTAAAACCTAAAAAACTAAACTAAACTAAATAAAACTTAAATAAAATAAATTAAACATAAACCTAAATTAAAATAATAATAATAATAAATAAAACCTAAACTAAACCTAAACTAAACCTAAACTAAACCTAAATCTAAACCTAAACCTAAACCTAAAACAAAGTAAAATAAACAATAAAAAGAAAAATAAATAAATAAAACCCTAAACTAAACAACAAAATAAAAAAAATCAAAATAAAACCCAAATATATAAAACTAAACCAAAATAAAAGTAAAATAAACCTAAAAATAAAATAAAATAAGAACTAAGTAAAATCCTAAACCTAAAAATGAAACTTAAGAAAAAAAACCTAAAAATAAATTAAAAAATCTAAACCCTAAAAAAAACCTAAACCTAAAATAAATAAAATAAAATAAACCTAAACCTAACTAAAAAAAAACTAAACTAAAATAAATAAAACTTAAACCTAAACCTAAAATATCTAAACCTAAACCCCAAATAAATAAAAACAAACTAAAATAAAAAATAAACAAAACCTAAACTAAAAAATAAAAGCTAAAATAAATCTAAAATAAAACCTAAAACCTAACTAAACAAATAAAATAAATATCTAAACCTAAACCTAAAAAATAAAAAATAAAACCTAAACCTAAAAAATAAAAAAAATAAAACTAAATTAAAAAATAAATAGAAACCTAAACCTAAACGTAAAAAATAAACTAAAATAAAAAAAACCAAAAATTAAATAAGTAAACCTAAAATAATTAAACTAAACTAAATAAAAATTAAAAATAGACCTAAATAAAAAAATAAAATAATCAAAATAAATAAAAAAAACTAAATTAAAATAATCTTAAACCCTGTCACTTAATTTTAAAAAAAACCCTCTAAATCCTACCAAATAAACCATAAACCCTAAAAACTAACCATAAACTAAACCCTAAATCTATAAGCTAAACCATATAAAATCCTTCTGAAACCCTAAAAAACCCTAAACCATAAATAAAATAATAAAAAATAATAAATGCTTTAACTGGCAAACCCAGCCTAAAACTAACTAAACCAAACCCAAACCTAAACTAAAACCAAAAAAACCCTAAACCTAAACTAAAACTAAATAAATAAATTAAACTAAATAAAACTAAATTAATAATAAATAAATAAATATATAAACCTAAAGTAAATAAAATAAACTAAAAATAAAAATAATAAATAAATAATGTAAATAAAATAAACTAAACTAAATGGACCTAACCTAAACCTAAACCTAAATTAAACTAAAACTAAATGTAAACTTAAACTTAAACCTAAACTTAAAATAAAAAAACTAAAATAAACTAAACTTAAAAAAAATTTAAATAAGCTAAACCTAAACTAAAATAAAATAAACTAAACTAAATAAACTAAACTAAAAAAATAAATAAACTAAATAAATAAAAAAAACTAAATAAATATAAATAATTTAAACTAAAATACTAAATAAATAAACTAAACAAAACTAAATTAAAGTAAAATAAAATAAACCAACTACCTAAAACCTAAATTAAATAAACTAAACCTAAATAAATTAAATAAACTAAACCTAACTAAACTAAACTAAATAAATAAATAAATAAAAAAAAACCTAGACTAAACATAAAAATCCTAAACCTAAAACCTAAAATAAACCTAAACTAAACAAATAAATCTAATAAACTAAACTAAAATAAACCTAAACTAAAACTAAGTAAAATTAAATAAAATAAAATAAAATAAACCTAAACTAAATAAAATAAACCTAAACTAAATAAAACTAAACTAAACTAAAAATAATCCTAAATTAGATAAAACTAAAATAAATAAATAAACCAAAATAAACCTAATTTAAATAAACTAAACTAATAAACCTAAACCTAAACCTAAACCTAAACTAAATAAAGAAATAAAAGAAACATAAACCTAAATAAATTACACTAAACTAAACTAAAATAAATAAATAAAACTAAATTAAATAAAATAAACTAAATAAACCTAAACTAAACTATAAATAAATAGAAAAAACTAAATAAACTAAATAAAATAAACCTAAACTAAATTAAATAAACATAAAACCTATTCCTACCTAAACCTAAACCAACTAAAATATAAAATAAATAAAATAAACCTAAACCCAAACTAAATAAAATAAATAAAATAATCCTAAACTAAACTAAACTAAAATAAACTAACTAAAACCAAAAATTAACCTAAACTAAAATAAAACTTAAATAAACCTAAACCAAAAACATAAACCTAAATAATCTAAAACCTAAAAAACCTAAACTAGCAAAATAAATAAACTAAACTAAACTAAATAAACCTAAATAAAATAAGCTAAACCTAAACTAGGCTTAAAATGAACCTAAACCTAAACTAAACTAAATAAAACCAAAACTATAAAATAAACCTGGATCTAAACCTAAACCTAAAAACTAACTAAAATAAACTTAAACCTTAAAAAAAATAAGTAAAACTAAACTAAAAAACAAAATAAACTAAAACTAAATAAACAAAATAAACCTAAACCTAAACTTAAACCTAAACCTAAAAATAAACTAAATAAATAACTAAATAAATAAACTAAATAAATAAATAAACCTAAACAAACTACATGAATAAATAAACAAACTAAATAAACCTAAACTAAACAAAACCTAAATAAATAAACTAAAATAAACCAAACCTAAAGCTAAACTAAACTAGAAAATAAAATCTAAACCTAAACTAAATAAACCTAAAACCTAAACTAAATAAAAAAAACCTAAAATAACCTGGACCTAAAAAATAAATAAACTAAAATAAACTAAATAAAATAAACTAAACTAAACTTAAACTAAAATAAACTAAACCTAAACCTAATCTAAACTAAACTAAACTAAATAAAAAACCTAAACTTAAACTAAACCTAAACTAAACTAAATGATAAAATACTAAACCTAAACCTAAAAATCTAAATCTAAACTAAAATAAATATAAACAAAATAAAACCAACATAAATAAACTACTAAACTAAACTAAACTAAAATAAACCTAAACCTAAACCTAAATAAACTGCACTAAACTACTAAAAGAGCCTAAACTAAAAATACAAACCTAAAATAAAATAAAATAAAACCTAAACTAAACTAAACTAAACTAAACTAAAAATAAAGTAAATAAACTAAACTAAACTAATAAACTAAACTAACTTAAACTAAATTAAAATAAATAAACTAAACTTAAAATAAACTTGATAAACTAATAAAATAAACTAAACTAAACCTAAATAAAACTAAACCTAAACCTAAAATAAATAAACTAAATAAAATAAACCAACCTAAACCTAAACTACTAAACTAAACTAAAATAATAAACTAAATTGAACCAAAATTAAACTAAAATAAAATAAATAAATAAAATAAATAAAATAAACATGAACCTAAACTTAAACCTCAACCTAAAATAAATAAACCTAAACTAAATAAAATAAATAAACTAAACTAAATAAACTTAAGTAAAACCTAAACCTAAACCTAAACCTAAACTAAAATAAACCTAAATCTAAACCTAAACTGATAACCTAAAACTAAACTAAAATAAAATAAATAAAATAAACTTAAACCTAAATTAAAAAACCTAAATAAACCTAAACCTAAATAAATAACATAAACTAAATAAAATTAAAACAAATAAACCTAAACTAAACTAAATAAATCTAAAACCTAAACCTAAACCTAAACTAAAAAAAACTAAATAAAAAACTAAATAATTAAACCAAAAATAAACCTAAACATAAATAAATGCCCAAAATTTAAACTAAACCTAAACCTAAAATAAATAAATAAAATAACTGATGAACTAAAATGAAATAAACTTAAACCTAAAATAAACCTAAATCTAAACCTAAAAAATAAACCTAAACCTAAATAAAACTAAAATAAACTAAAAAAAAACTTAAAAATAAAACTAAACCTAAACATAAACCTAAAATAAAGCTAAATAAACTAAACTAAATAATAAACCTAAAAAAATAAACCTAAACCTAATGTAAAATAAAATAAAAAAAATAAATTAACCTAAAACTAAACATAAACAAAACATAAATAAACTAAATAAATAAAAACCTTAACTAAACTAAACTAGAAACTAAAACAAAAATAAAATAAACTAAATAAAATAAACCAAAATACAAAAAACGACTAAACCTAAACCTAAACCTATACCTAAACTAAACATAAATTAAAACTATAAATAAATAAAACTAAACCTAAAACCTAAACATAAACTAAACCTAAACCTAAAAAATAAACCTAAAAAATAAACTAAAATAAATAAATAAATAAAATATCTAAACCTAAACTAAACTAAATAATAAAAGCTATATATAAACTAAAAAAAAATAAACCTAAAATAAACCTAAACCTAAACCCAACAAAACTAAAATGTAAACCCTAAACCTAAACTAAATAAACTAAAACTAAAGTAAATAAACCTAAACTAAATAAAATAAACCTAAATGTAAACTTAAAACTAAACATAATCCTAAACTTAAACTAAATAAATAGATAAATGAACTAAACTGAATAAATGTAAAACTAAACCTAAACTAAACAAACCTAAACTAATCCTAAATAAATAAAAATAAAATAAAAAATGAACTAAATAAATGGAATTAAATAATAAAACCTAAATTAAACCTAAACTTAAAATAAAAATACACATAAACCCAAAATAAATAAAAATAAACTAAATAAACCTAAACTAAATAAATAAAAAAACCTAAACTAAACTAAATAAACTAAACTAAAAACCTAAACTAAAAATAAAATAAATAATATCTAAACCTAAATAAAATAAACCTACATAAATAAAATAAACTAAACTAAACTAAATAAACCTAAATAAAATAAATTAAACTAAAATAAACTAAACCTAAACCTAAATTAAAACTAAATAAACCTAAACCTAAACCTAAAAAAAACTAAACTAAACCTAAATAAAACTAAAAAAACCAAAACCTAAAATAAAATAAACCCAAAACTAAAAAAATAAACTAAATAAACCTACACAATAACAACAACAAGCCTTTATCCCACTATGTGGGGTCGGCTACATGAATCCTTCATTTCCATTGTGTCCTATTATGTGTAAAATTCTCATTTAATTCAAGTATACCACGATCATTTTTTATACATCTTAACTAAGTCTTTTTAGGTCTACCTCTACCTTTCTTAACATAAGGCAAATCTAATGCATCTACTCTTCTAACCAAGTCATCAGACGGCCGACGCTTTATGTGGCCAAACCATCTAAGGCAACCCTCTCTAATCTTATCTACCACTGGAGCTACTCCAAATGACCTTAGTAATCTTGAATTAAATGAGAATTTGTCAAATAATAGGGCACAATGGAGACAAATGATTCATGTAGCCGACCTCACTTAGTAGGATGAAGGCTTGTTGTTGTTGTTATTGTAGTAAAGGCACTCATCCACCTGATCATCCTCATCTCTGTAACACTTAACTTAGTCTTATTCTTCTCTTTTATTGGCCAACATTCTGCACCATAAGTCATTGCAGGTCTTACCACCATCTTATAAAATTTTCCCTCAAGTTTAAGTGCAACTTTTCTATCACACAACAAGCCAGATGCATTCCTCCACTTAAACCATCCAACTTGAATTCTACTAATAACATCTCCATCTATTTCACCATCATTTTGAACAATAGAGCCTAAATATCTAAATCGCTCACTCTTATTAATGACTTGTTCACCTAATGTCACAATACTACCATTAGAACTTCTACAACTAAAATTTCACTCCATATATTCAGCTTTAGATCTACTTAAACAAAAACTTTTTAACTCTAATGTTGACCTCCATAATTCAGGTTTCTCTTGGACTCCCTCTATAGTCTTATCAACCAGAAGAATGTCATCAACAAAAAGCATACACCAAGGTACATCTTCCAATAAATGCCTAGTAAGAACATCCATAATTAAAGCATAAAAGATAAGTCCTTAAAGCTGATCCTTGATGTAATCCAACTGAAATAGGAAAATATTTTGTCAATCCTCCTTATGTTTGGACACATGTAATAGCTCTAGTATACATATCCTTAATGACTTGAATATAACCAATATTAACTCCTTTCTGTTCTAGAACTCTCCAAAGAACATCTCTTGAAACTTTATCATAAGCTTTCTCTAAATCAATAAATATCATTTGTAGATCCTCCTTACTTTCTTTATACTTCTCCATCAATCCTCTTAGCAAATGTATATCTTCCATAGTAGATCTACCTGGCATGAAACCAAACTGATTGTGAGAAACATTTTTATCACATCGTAACCTATGCTCAATTACTCTTTCCCATAATTTTAATGTATGACACATTAATTTAATTCCTCTATAATTTGCACAATCTTGTGCATCACCTTTATTCATAAATATAGGAACCAATAAACTCTTTCTCCACTAATCTAACATCTTTTTAGTCTTTAAAATAACATTAAAAAGATTTGTAAGCCAAGAAATTTCTTTATTTCTTAACCATTTCCACACTTCTATTGGAATATCATCAGGTCCTACTATTTTCCATATTTCATTTTCTTTAAAGCTTCTCTAACTTCAGATTTACTAATACGATGATAGAAATAAAATTCTTTATTTTTGTTTAGGGCATTAAGGTTGCTAAAATCAATTGTACTTTCAGATCTTTCATTGAAAAGTTTATCAAAATACCTCATCCACCTATTTCCAAAATCCTTTTCTAAGAAAAGCACTATATTATTTTCATCCTTAATACACCTCACTTGAATTAGGTCTTTACTTCTCATATCTCTTTGGTTCTAACTTATACATATATCTTTCACATTTTTGGTATCTAATCTATTGTATAAATCACTAAAAATAAATATTTTGCATCAAATAAAATAAATAAACTAAAAATAAAATAAAATAAAAAAATAAGAACCTAAACTTGAACTTAAACCTAAACCTAAAATATAAACCTAAACTTAAACCTAGACTAAAAATAAAAATAAAAATAAACTAAATAAATAAAATAATAAACTAAAATAAAATAAAATTACATAAAAAAATAAATTAAATAAAAAATAAACCTAAATAAATAAAGTAATAAAAAATAAACTAAATAAATAAAAAAATAAACCTAAATTAGACCTAAATGAAATAAACCCAAACCTAAACCTAAAAATAAAATAAAACTAAATAAACTAAACTAAATAAAACTAAACCTAAACCAAAATAAACTAAATAAATAACCTAAACCTAAACCTAAATATATAAATAAACTAAATAAATAAACCTAAACCTAAACCTAAAATCTAAACTAAACTAAATAATTAAATAAAATTAAACTTAAACTAAACCTAAAATAAATAAAACTAAAACTAAATAAATAGAAATAAAATAAACTAAATATCTAAAATAAATATACCTAAACCAAAAAAAATAAACCTAAGAAATAAACCTAAATAAACATAAATAAATAAACTAAACTAATAATATGAAAATAGAAACTAAAATAAAAATAGATAAACCCAAACCTAAATAAAACCTAAATAAACACCTAAACCTAAACTAAAACTAAAAAAAACTAAAACCTAAACAAAAATAAACTAACTACAAATAAAATAAACCTACCTAAATAAAACCTAAACCCTAAACCTAAACTAAACTAAATAAACCTAAACATAAACTAAATAAACTAAACTAAACTAAAAAAAACTAAAATAAATAAATAAATAAAAAAATTAAATAAAAGCTAAACCTAAAACCTAAACCTAAATAAACCTAATGAAACTAAAATAAACCTACACTAAACTAAAATAAAAAATAAACTAAAATAAACCAAAATAAAAAATAAAACCTAAGCTAAACTAAAATAAACTAGTAAATAAATAATAAAATAAACCTAAACTAAACTAAGAATAAATACCTAAAAAATAAATAAAACCTAAACTAAACTAAAAAATAAACTAAAGTAAAAATAAATAAACCTAAACCTAAACTAAATAAAAAAAAAATGAAAAGAAAACCTCAAACCCTAAACCCAAACCTCACCTTAAACCTGAGCCCAAACCTAAACCCAAACCTTAAACCTAAACCCTAAACCATAAACCATAAACAAACCCTAAACATACAACTCTAAACCTACCTAAACCCCAAACCCTAAATAAAAAATGAAAATACACCTAACTTAAATGTTAAACCATAAACCATAAACCCTAAACCCACAAACCCTAAACCTAAACTAGGCCAAACTTAAACCCAAACCTAAACATAAACTAAACTAAATAAAATAAAACATAAACCTAAACTAAAATAATAAATAAAATAAATGCCTAAATAAATAAAATAAAATAAATTAAAAAATAAGTAAATAAATAAACTAGATAAAATAAACTAAACTAAATAAACTTAAACCTAAGCCACTTAAACTAAACTAAATAAATAACTAAAATCCTAAACTAACCAAACTTAAAATAAATAAAAATAAAAAATAAATCTAAACCTAAACCTAAACTAAACATAAGTTTATTTAAAAAAACCCTAAATCCTACTCTAAACTTTAACCATACATACCCAAAAATCTAAAATCCTAAAGCCTAAACACTAAAACCATAAACCCTAAACCCTAAACCCTAAACCCCAAACCCTAAACCCTAAACCCAAACCACAAAAATATAAACAAATTAAAAATTTAAAAAAAATTAAATAAAAATAAACCTAAATAAAATATAATAAACATAATAAAATATAAACCTAAACTAAAACCTAAACTTGACCAAACCTAAACCTAAAAAATAAAACTAAATAAAAACTAAAACAAAAAAAATAAAATAAATGAAACTAAACTAAACTAAAAATAAAATCCTAAATAAAATAAAAACCAATGTAAAATAAAATTAAAATAAACCTAAAATAAAATAAAATAAAATAAAAATTGAATAAAAACCTAAGTCTAAAAAATAAACCTAAATAAAATAAAACCTAAACCCTAAACTAAAACCATAAACTTAAAATAAATAAAATAAACCTAATTAAAATAAATAAAACCTAAACTAAACCTAAAAATAAACTAAGCCCTAAACTAAATATAATAAAATAAACTAAAAAAAACCTAAACCTAAACTAAAAAATAAAACCTAGAAATAAACCTAAAATAAAAACATAAAAACTAAACCTAAAAAAAAATAAAAACCTAAACCTAAAAACTAAACTAAAATAAAAAAACCTAAACTAAAATAAATAAACCTAAAATATAAACTAAAATAAAAAACTTAAATAAAAATAAAAATAAAATAAACTAACATAAATAAAAATAAACTAAAATAAACTAAATAAACGAAGTTTGCTTAATTTAATGAGAAAAACCACCCAAATCTAAATAAACCCACAAACACCTACCTAGGCCTAAAACACCTCTACTGACCTACCCTAAAACCCTAGGCCTAAACCCTGACCCTCTGACCTAACAACCTAAACCTAAACCACTAAACTGGCAAAATCTGACCCAAACCACCAACTTACCCTAAACCTAAATGCAAGCTGACCCTAAAACCCAGACCCACTAAACCCTAAACCTACCATAATCAAAACCTGAGCTAAAACCTAAAACCCTAAATGGTCAACCCTAAAACATAAAACTAACCATAAAAAACCAAAAATAAAATAAAATAAAAACTTAAAACTAAATAATAAAATAAAATCTAAACTTAAACCTAAACCTAAACCTAAACTGATGAAATATAATAATAAAATAAAATATAAAAATAAAAAAATAAAACCTAAATTAAACTAAAAAGTAAAATAAACTACAACTAAAACCTAAACAAAATAAAAAATAAACTTAAAATAAAATAAAATACCAAAAGTAAAATGAAATAAAACTAAATAAAACTTAAACCTAAAAAAATAAAAATAAAATAATAAAAAAATATAAACCCTAAACTAAAAAAACCTAATCCTCAAATAAACAAAATAAAATAAAATTAAACCTTAACTAAAATAAACTAAATTAAAAGAAATATAACCTAAACCTAAACCTAAAATAAACTAAACTCCATAAACAAAATAATAAACTAAAACCAACTAAAAATAAAACCTAAAAATAAAACTAAAATAAAACTAAAACCAAACCTAATCTTAAAATAAAAAAATAAAACCTAAATAATAAAATAAAATAAAATAAACTAAAATAAAAAATAAACATAAACATAAACCTAAATCAAAAATAAACTAAAATAGAAACCTAAATTAAAATAAATAAACCTAAAATAAATAAACTAAACTAAAAAAATAAAAAAAATAAAAGAAAAAATTAAAGTAAATAAAATAAATTAAATAAACTAAATAACCTGTTGGTTTGCTTAATTTTAAAACAAAACCCTAAACCCTAAACCTACCAAATCCTAAACCCTAAACCCTAAACCCAAACTCTAACCCTAAATCCTAAACACAAACCTAAACCCAACCCCAACTCAATCTTAAACCCTGACCACAAGCCCTAAAACAAACCATGACCCTAAACCTAAAATAGGCCCTGACCCTAAACACAAGACTTTAAACAAACCCAAACCTAAACACTAAACACTTTTCCTAAATCCTAAATGACCTCAAACCATAAACCATAAACTAAACCTTAAATCCTAAACACCTAAAAAACCTAAAGCTAAATTAAATAAACCCACAAAATAAAATAAATAAAACCTAAATAAATAAATAAAATAAAATAAAACCTAAACCTAAACCTAAAATAAAATGATAAAACAAAAATAAACTAAAATAAAATAAATAAAACATAAACTAAACTTAAAATAAAATAAACCTAAGAATAAAACTTAATGTAAAATAAAATAAAATAAACCTAAAATAAACTAAAATAAAACTAAAAAAAAAACCTAAACGTAAAAATAAACCTAAAAAGAAAACCTAAAAATAAATAAAAATAAAACCTAAACCTAAACTAAAAAGAAAATTTAAACCTAAAATCAAAATAAAATAAAAACTTTAACTTTAACTAAAATAAATAAAATTAAAATAAATAAAACCTAACCTATAAACCTAAACCTAAACCTAAACCTAAACTAAAATATAAAACCTAAAAGTAAACCTAAAATAAAACCAAAACTTAATCCTAAAATAAAATAAAAAAATAAAACTAAAAATAAACCTAAACCTAAACTAAAAATAAAACCTAAAATCTTAAAACCTAAACCTAAAAAATTAAATAAAACCTAAACCTAAACCTAAAATAAAATAAAGCCTAAACCTAAAATAAAATAAAAGATAAAACTCAACTAAAATAAAACTAAACATAAACTTAAACCTAAAAAAAAATAAAATAAAATAAAACCTAAACTAAGATAAATAAATCTAAAATAAATAAACTAAACTAAATGAATAAAAAAATAAAACTAAATGAAAATAAAAAATAAATTCAAAAATAAATAAAAATAAACTAACTAAGTTAGCCTAAACTATTGTTTTGCTTAATTAAAACCCTAAACCCTAAATCCTAAACCCTAAATAAATAAAAAAAATTAACCCAAACCCTAAAGAACTTCCAACACTAAACTTGACCTACAACCCTAAATCCTAAACCTTAAAGCCCTAAACCCTAAACCCTAAACCCTAACCCTAACCCTAAACCCTAAAAGGATAAACTCTAACACCCTAAACCCTAAACCCTAAACCCTAAATGCTAAACCCTAAACCCTAAACCCTAAACCTTAAACCCTAACCTTAAATACTAAACCCTAAACCCTAAAACCTAAACCCTAAACCCCAAACCCTAAACCTAAATCTAAACCTTAAGAATGGGCAGAACCTTAACGGCATGAACATCACCGTCAACCAGGCTCAATCTAAATCTGGCAGTGGGGGTGAAAGCAGAGGCGGCAGTTATTATAGTGGTGGTGGGGGATCTGGAGGTGTTGGTGGATATCGAGGTGGTGGTCAAAGCAGTGGTGGTTATGGAGGCGAGGGAGAAATGGAGGTTATAGCCGTGGAGGTCATCTTGATTGTGTCCTATTTTGTCCCAAATTCTCATTTCATTTAAGTATACTAAAGTCAATTTTATACATCTTAAGCATGTGTTTTTTAGGTCTACCTATAACTTTCTTAACATAAAGCAAATCTAATGCATCTACTCTCCTAACTGGGTCATTGGATGACCAACGCTTTATGTGGCCAAACCATCTAAGGTGACTCTCTCTAATCTTATCTACCACTAGAGCTACTCCAACTTTTTTTGAACCTACTCATTTTGCATTTTATCTCTAAGAGTAAATCCACTCATCCACCTAAGCATCCTCATCTCTACAACACTTAACTTAGTCTCATGCTTCACTTTTATTGGCCAACATTCTGCACCATAAATCATTGCAGGACTTACCACCACCTTATAAAATTTTCCCTTAAGTTTAGGCGGTACTTTTCTATCACACAACAGGCCAAATGCATTCCTCCACTTCAACCATCCAACTTGAATTCCACTAATAACATCTCCATCTATTTCACCATCATTTTGAACAATAAAGCCTAAATATCTAAATTGCTCACTATTTTTAATGACTTGTTCACATAATGTCACAACACTACCACTATAACTTCTATAAATAAAATTACACTCCATATATTCAGTTTTAGATCTACTTAAATGAAAAATTTTAGGCTCTAAGGTTAACCTCTATAATTCAAGTTTCTCTTGGACTCCTTCTCTAGTCTTATCAATAAGAAGAATGTCATCAGCAAAAATCATACAACAAGGTACATCTTCCTATAAATTCTTAGTAAGAACATCCACAACTAAAGAAAAAAAGATAAGAGCTTAAAGCAGATCCTTGATGTAATCCAACTGATATAGGAAAATATTTTGTCAATCCTCTGTATGTTTGGACACAAGTAACAACTCTAGTATACATATCCTTAATTACTTGAATATAACCAATATTAACTCCTTTATTTTCTAGAACTCTCCAAAGAACATCTCTTTAAACTTTATCATAAGCTTTCTATAAATCAATAAATATCATATGTAGATCCTCCTTGCTTTCTCTAAACTTCTCCATCAAATCTCTTAATAAATGTATAACATCCATAGTAGATCTATCTGGCATGAAACCAAATTGATTGTGAGAAACTTTTGTATCACATCATAACCTACGCTCAATTACTCTGTCTCCCATAATTTTAATGTGTGACATATTAACTTAATTCCTCTATAATTTGCACACTATTGTGCATCACCTCTATTCTTAAATATAGAATCAATAAACTCTTTGTCTACTCATCTAGCATCTTTTTAGTCTATAAAATAAAATTAAAAAGTTTTGTAAGCTAAGCAATTCTTGATCTCCTAAACATTTACACACTTCTATTGGAATATCATCAAGTCCTACTATTTTTTCACATTTCATTTTCTTTAAAGCTTCTCTAACTTCAAATTTACTAATATGATGAAATAAAGAAAATTCACTATTTTTGTTTAAGGTATTAAGGTTGCAAAAATCAATCATATTTTCAAATCCTTCATTGAAAAGTTTATCAAAATACATCATCCACCTATTTTCAATATCCTTTTCCAAGAAAAGCACTTTATGATTTTCATCCTTAATACACCTCAATTGAGCTAGATCTTTACTTCTCCTATCTCTTTGGTCAGCTAACTTATACATACATCTTTCACCTTCTTTGGTATCTAATCTATTGTACAAATCACTAAAAGCTAAATTTATTTGCATCATATATTGCTTTCTTAGAATTTCTATGTGCAACTTTTTATTTTTCCCAAGTCACTGAGTTTTTACATCTAAACCATGTTTTATAACACTTCTTATTACTTTATTATTTCTTGCACATTCTAACTCCACCACCAACTATTTTTATTAAAAGAAGTTTTTCCTTTTCATTCTCCAAGCACATTTTTAGCAACTTGCTTAATTTTACTTTCTTTTTCCCACATAACATTAGCTTCCTTATGAACATCCTAAATTCTAAGCTCTTGTAGGTTGTTCTTAAAAAAATTTTATTGGTGTTCTTTAAGTGCCCCCATTTAATCCTAGGACAATAATTTGATTTATTTTTTATCTTCCAATCTTTCATCTTAAAATCAAAAACTAATAATCGATGTTGGTTATTTAAACTTTGACTTGGAATGACCTTACAATCTTTACAATCTAAATGATCTATTTTTCTTATTAGAAAATAATCAATCTGCGTTTTACTAGATCAATTTTTATAAGTAATAATATGCTCATCTCTTTTCTTAAATAAAGTATTAGCAACTACAAAATCTTAGGCAAAAGCAAAATTTAATATATACCTACCTTCTTCATTAAGCATTCCAAATCCATAACCACCATGAATACTTTTAAAATCTTCTGGCAATCTACCAATATGCCCATTTAAATCTCCTCCAATAAATACTTTTTTCTTCAAGAGGTATCTTTTGTATTAATCCCTCAAATTCATTCCAAAGTTTTTCTTTTAAGCCTACATCCAAACCTACTTGAAAATCATAAACACTTATAACATTGATAATCTTAGTATCAATAATAATTCATAAAGTTATAATTCTTTCTCCGCATCTATTAATATTTATAACATTATTCTTCAAACTTTTTTAATCACACCAATGCCATTTCTAATTCGACTTCTACCGGAATACCAAAGTTTAAACCCTAAACTATCTATCTCCTTGGCTTTCTTCCCAACACATTTAGTTTCTTGAACACATAAAATATTTATCTTCGATTAACCATAATATCTATTAATTTCATTAGTTTACCTGTAAGAGAACCTATATTCCAAGTTCCTAACCTAATTCTAGTTTCATGGACTAACATCTTTATCGCATCCATCCATAATGTGGGAACCATTGCATATTTAACACTGCAACCGGATGTCGATGCAACATCCCTAACACATTTTTCACTATATTCAGGCCATGCAGTGCATCGCTTCTAGGGGATGCCATAGCATTAACATAATATTTTGAAGGATTCATGTCATGACTAATTCGACAAGTTTTACATAAATAAAATTAAAACTAAACCTAAAATAAAAATAAGATAAGCTTAAAATAAAATAAAATAAAATAAAAACTAAATAAAAACATAAATCTAAAAATAAATAAAAAATAAAACCTAAACCTTAACTAAAAATAATTTGAACCTAAAATAAAAATAAAATAAACCTAAATTTAAACTAAAATAAACTAAACTAAAATAAAAACTAAAATAAATAAAACCTAAACCTAAAATAAACTAAACTAAACCTAAACCAAAACCTTAAATAAAATAAGATAAGTTAAAAATAAACCTAAACATAAACTAAAATATAAATCTTAAAAATAAACCAAAAATAAAAACCTAAAACCTAAACCTAAACCTAAAAAATAAAATAAAAATAAAATTAAATAAAAAATAAACCTAAACCTAAACTTAACAAATAAACTAAAATCAAAACCTAAACTAAATAAAAGCAAAAATAAACCTAAATAGAAATAAAAAATAAAATAAACTAAAATAAATAAATAAATAAAATAAATAAACCTGAAACTTAGGAGTTTACTTAATTTGAAAGAAAATAAAAAATAATAAAATAATAAAATAAAATAAAACATTAACCCTAAACCTTAAACCATAAAACTAACCATAAACCCTAAACCCTAAACCTTAAACCCTAAACCAACAACCCTAAACCCTAAACCCTAAACCTTAAAACCCTAAATTAAACCCTAAACCCTAAACCCTAAACCCTAAACCCTCAAACTCAACCCTAAACACTAAACCTTAAACTATAAACCATAAACGCTAAACCTTAAACCCTTAAAACCTAAAAACCTAAACCTAAACAAAATAAAACCTAAAATCTAAATAAATAAAAAACCTAAACCTCGATAAAATAAAATAAAAAATAAAATAAAACATAAACTAAAACCTAAACCTAAACCTATATCTAAAAGTAAAATAAAAAATAAAAAATAAAAAATAAACTAAAATATAATAAATAAAAACTTAAACTAAAAAATTAAAATAAACCTAAAAATAAAACACCTAAATAAAATAAAAATGAAATGTAAAATAAAAATAAAGTAAAATTAAAACCTAAACCTAATAAATAAACCTAAAAATAAATAAAAAATAAAACATAAGCCCTAAACTAAAAAAAACCTAAACATAAACCTAAACTAAATTAAACTAAATTAAAATAAATAAAACCTAAACCTAAAATAAACTAAATGTAAACCCTAAACTAAATAAAATAAAATAAACTAAAAATAAACCTAAACCTAAATAAATAAATAATAAAACCTAAAATAACCTTAAAATAAAAACCTAAAATAGAAACCTAAAAAAATAAAATAAAAACCTAAACCTAAACCTAAAAATTAAAAATAAAACTTAAACCTAAAAAATGAAATAAAAATAAAACCAAACTAAAAAATAGGGATAAACCTAAAACTAAACCTAAAAAATTAACAAAAATAAAAAACCTAAACCAAAATAAATAAACCTAAAATAAATAAACTAAACTAAACAAAAATAAAAAATAAACTAAAATAAATAAAAAAAAGAAACTAAATAAACTAAATAAACTTAATAAACCTAAACCGAACAGTTTACTTAATTTAAAAAAACACCCAAAATATAAAACCCTAAACCTTAAATCCTAAACTCTAAACCCTAAACCCTAAACCCTAAACCCTAAAATACCCTAAACCTTAAACCATAAAACCTAAACCCTAAATCCTAAATCTTAAACCTTAAACCCTAAACCCTAGCCATAACCTTAAACCCTAAACCCTAAACTAACTATAAACTAACTGTAAACCCGAAACCCTAAACCCTAAACCCTAAAACCTAAACCTCAAAGCCTAATCTTTAAACCCTAAACTAACCTTAAACCATAAACCCTAAAGCCTAAACACTAAAGCCTAAATCCTAAACTCTATACCTAAACCATAAACCATAAAATCATAAACTCTAAACCCTAAATCTTAAACCCTAAACCCTAACCCATGACCCAAAACCCTAAACCTAAACCAAAAGTAACTAAATAAATTAAAAAAATAAACCTAAACCCTAAAACCAAATAAAATGAAACCTAAATCCTAAACCCTAAACCGAAACCTTGATGGCAGGACCATCACCGTCAACCAGGCTTAGACTACATCTTGCTGTGGAGGCGATGGCGGAGGCATCAGTTATCGCCGTGGTGGTTGGGGATCTATAGGTGCTTGTGGATATGGAGGTGGTCGTCGGAGTAGTGGTGGTTATAGAGGAGGGAGAACTATAGGAGGTTATAACTGTGGTGGTGGATGAGGGAGAGATCGAGGGTATAGTGGCGGATCCCGCTACTCGAGAGGCTGGGGTGGTTTTGATGGGAACTAGTGAAACTAAATAATGATCGGTCCGATCTATAGCTTATGGAACCGTGTCTTTACAGTAGAGACAATTCTAATTATCTAGGGTTTTTTATTTGCTTTATGCATGCACATTTTTTATCTATGTCATCACTTATGTCTTAAGAAACTTGGTGTGTTACTTGGTTAATGAAATCGGAAAGAAGAAATGTTGAATCTGAATTTGTTCTCTTTTTAAAAAAACAAAAACAAAAACCCTTAACCCTAAACTAAAACTTGATCCCTAGACCTATGACAGAAACCCTAAACACTAAACCTTAAACCCTAAAAACACTAAACCCTAAGCCCTAAACCCTAAACCTTAAACCTAAACCCTAAAACCCTAATCCCTAAACCTTAATTCCTAAACCCTAAACCCTAAACCCTAAACCTTAAACATTAAACCCTAAACCCTAAGCTAAAAACTAGAAACCCTAAACCCTAAACCCTCAACTAACCCTAAACCCAGAGCCAAAAAATCTAAAAACCTAAAGCTAAACTAAATAAAACCTAAAAATAAAATAAATAAATAAACCTAAAACAAAATAAAATAAGAACCTAAACCTAAACCTAAACCAAAAAAAGAAAATAAACTAAAAACTAAAAACTAAACTAAAATAAAATAAATAAAAACCTAAACTAAACAATAACAACAACAAGCCTTAATCCCACTAGGTGTGGTCGGCTACATGAATCGTTCATCTCCATTGTGTCCTATTATGTGTCAAATTCTCATTTAAATCAAGTATACTAAGATCATTTTTTATACATCTTACCCAAGTATTTTTAGGTCTACCTCTACCTTTCTTAACATAAGAAAAATCTAATGCATCTACTCTCATAATGGGTCATGGACTACGCTTTATGTGGCCAAACCATCTAAGACGACTCTCCCTAATCTTATCTACCACTGGAGCTACTCTAACTTTTTCCAGAATATACCCATTTTGCATTCTATCTCTAAGAGTAAAGCCACTCATCCACCTAAGCATCCTCATCCCTGTAACACTTAACTTAGTCTTATGCTTCTCATTTATTGGCCAACATTCTGCACCATAAGTCATTGTAGGTCTTACTACCATCTTATAAAATTTTCCCTTAAGTTTAAGCGGAAAATTTCTATCACATAATAGGTCAGATGCATTCCTCCACTTCAACCATCCAACCTGAATTCTACTAATAACATCTCCATCTATTTCACCATCATTTTGGACAATAGAGCCTAAATATCTGAAACTCTCACTCTTATTAATGACTTGTTCACCTAATGTCACAACACTACCACTAGAACTTCTACAACTAAAATTACACTCCATATATTCAATTTTAGATTTAATTAAATGAAAACCATTAAACTCTAGAGTTGACCTCCATTATTCAAGTTTCTATTGGACTCCCTCTCTAGTCTTATCAACAAGAAGAATGTCATCAGCAAAAAGCATACACCAAGGTACATCTTCTTGTAAATGCCTAGTAAGAACATCCATAACTAAAGTAAACAAAGATAAGGGCTTAAAGCTAATCCTTGATGTAATCCAACTAAAATAGGAAAATATTTTGCCAATCCTCCATGTGTTTGGACACAAGTAATAGCTCTAGTATACATATCCTTAATGACTTGAATATAACCAATATTAACTCCTTTCTATTCTAGAACTCTCCAAAGAACATCTCTTGAAACTTTATCATAAGCTTTCTCTAAATCAATAAATATCATATGTAGATCCTCCTTACTTTCTCTATGCTTCTCCATCAAACCCCTTAACAAATGTATAACATCCATAGTAGATCTACCTGGCATGAAACCAAACTGATTGTGAGAAACTTCTGTATCACATCATAACCTATGCACAATTACACTCTCCCTTAATTTTAATGTATGGCACATTAACTTGATTCCTCTATAATTTGCACACTCTTGTGCATCACCTTTATAATTAAATATAAGAACCAACAAACTCTTTCTCCACTCATCTGGCATCTTTTTAATCTTTAAAATGACATTTAAAAAATTTGTAAGCAAAGAAATTCCTTGATTTCTGAAACATTTCCACAGTTCTATTGGAATATTATCCAGTCCTACAGCTTTTCCATATTTCATTTTCTTTAAAGCTTTACTAACTTCAGATTTACTAATACGACGATAAAAATGAAATTCTCTATTTTTTTGTTTAGGGTATTAAGGTTGATAAAATCAATCATACTTCTCGATCCTTCATTGAAACGCGTTTATCAAAATACCTCATCCACCTATTTTCAATATCATTTTCTAAAAAAAGCATTTTATTATTTTCATCCTTAATATACCTCACTTGAAGTATGTCTTTACTTCTCCTATCTCTTTGGTTCTAACTTATACATACATCTTTCACCTTCTTTGGTGTCTAATCTATTGTATAAATCACTAAAAGTTAAATTATTTTCATCATATAGTGCTTTCTTAGAATCTTTATAGGACACATTATATCTTTCCCAATTCTTCGAGTTTGTACATCTAAACCAAGTTTTATAACAATACTTCTTATTTTTTATCTTTTATTGCACACTCTGACTCCACCACCAACTATTCTTATTAAAAGAAGCTTTTATTTTTTATTCTCCAAGCACATCTTTATCAACTTGCTAAATTTCACTTGCTATTTTTTTCTCACATAATGTTAGCTTCCTCATGAACTTCCCAAATTCTAATCTCTTGTAGCTTGCTCTTAAAATATTTTTATTTATGTTCTTTAAGTGTCCCCATCTAATTCTAGCATAATAATTTGGTTTAATTTTTCTCTTACAACCTTTCATCTTAAAATCTAAAACTAACAATAGATGTTGGGTACTTAGATTTTCACTTGGAATGACCTTACAATCTTTACAATCTAAACGATCTATTTTTCTTATTAGAAAATAATCAATTTGTGTTTTACTAGATCCATTTTTATAAGTAATAATATGTTCATCTCTTTTCTTAAATAAAGTGTTAGCAACTACAAAATCATAAGCTAAAGAAAAATCTAATATAGTCCTACCTTCTTCATTAGTCACTCCAAATCCATAACCACCATGAATACTTTTAAAATCTTCTACCACTCTACCAACATGTCCATTTAAATCTCCTCCAAGAAATACTTTTTCTTCAAGAGGTATCTTTTGTATTAATCCCTCTAATTGATTCCAAAATTTTTCTTTTAAACACCTCCAAACATTGATAATCTTAGAAAATAATTCTATCTCCACATCTATTAATATTTATAACATTATCCTTCAAAATTTTATCTATAATCACACAGCACTTTCTAGTTTGACTTTTACCGAATACCAAAGTTTAAAACCTAAACTATCAATCACCTTGGCTTTCTCCCCAACCCATTTAGTTTCTTGAACACATAAAATATTTATCTTTCTATGAACCATAATATCTATTAATTCCATTAATTTACTTGTAAAAGTACCTATATTCCAAGATCCTAACCTAATTCTAGTTTCATGGACTAACTTCTTTGCATCCATCCATAATGTGGGAACCCTTGCTTATTTAACATTGCGGTAGATCACACATTTTCAGTATTCAAGTCATACTGTCAAACTGTGGGATGCCCTAGCATTAACACAATGATTTAAAGGATTCATGTCATGATTATTTTTGACAAGTTTTTTCTCGTCCACTCTAACGCAACCCTCTACTTTTCACATCCGGACTTCGGACTGGTAATGGTAGTGTTAAAAAAAAACCTAAACTAAACTAAAAAATAAAAAACCTAAATAAAAAAAAACTAAACCTAAAATAAAAATAAAATAAAAACTAAATAAAAACCTAAACCTAAAAATTAAACCTAAAAATAAAACTTAAAATTAAACCTAAACCTAAACTTAAATGAACTAAGCTAAAATAAACAAAACTTAAACCTAAACTTAAAATAAACTAATCCTAAAGCTAAACTTAAACCCTAAATAAAATTAAATAAACTAAAAATAACCTTAAACCTAAACTAAAAATAAAACCTAAACTAAACCAACCTAAAACCTAAACCTAAAAAAAATAAAATAAAAACCTACACCTAAACCTAAAAGAAAAAATAAAACCTAAACCTAAAAAATAAAATAAAAGTAAAACTAAACTAAAAAATAAACCTAAACCTAAACCTAAATATAAAAAATAAACTAAAATAAAAAACCTAAACTAAATAAATAAACCTAAAATAAATAAATTAAACTAAATATAAATATAGATAAACCTAAATAAAAAAACTAAAATAAATAAAGAATAAACTACACAAACGAAATAAACATAAACCTACGAGTTTACTTAATTTAAAAAATATAAATTAAAAAAAATTAAAAAAAATTAACCCTAAACCCTAAACCCTTAACCCTAAAACTACAACCCTAAACCCTAAACCCTAAACCTTAAAAATCTAAACCTTAAATCCTAAACCCTAAACCCTTAACCCTAAACCCAAAACCTTAAACCATAAACTCTAAACCCTAAACCCTAAAGCCTACAACACTAAACCCTAAACCCTAAACCCCAAACCCTAAACTCTAAACCCTAAACCCTAAAAACTTAAAAACCTAAACTTAAACTAAATAAAACCTGAAAATAAATAAATAAATAAAATAAATAATATAATAAAATAAAAAACTTAAATTGAAACCTACACCTAAATCTAAATGTAAAAATAAAATAAAATCAAGAAAAAAAACAAAATTAAAATAAAATAAATAAAAACCTAAACTAAACTTCAAATTAAAATAAAACTAAAAATAAAAACCTAAATAAAATTAAAAGTAGATGCAAAATAAAAATAAAATAAACCTAAAATGAAATAATATAAAAACTAAATAAAAACCTAAACCTAAAAAATAAACCTAAAAATAAATAAATAAAAAAACCTAAACCCTACACTAAAAAAAGCCTTAAACCTAAAAAAAACTTAAGCCTAAAAAAAATAAAATAAAATAAACCTAAACCAAAACTAAAATAAATAAAACCTAAACCTAAACCTAAAATAAACTAAACCTAATCCTAAACTAAATAAAATAAAAATAAAAATAAACTTAAACCTAAATTAAAAAATAAAACCTAAAAATAAACCTAAAATAAACACGTAAAACCAAAACATAAAAAGATAAAATAAACACTTATACCTAAACCTAAAAATAAAAGATAAAACCTAAACCTAAAAAATAAAATCAAAATAAAACTAAACAAAAAATAAGCATAAACCTAAACCTAAATCTAAAAAATAAACAAAAATAACTAAGATAAATTAAAATAAATAAACCTAAAATAAATTTAACTAAACTAAATAAAAATAAAAAATAAACTTAAATAAAATTTAAATAAAAACCCAAACTAAAATAAACTTAAACCTACTGATATACTTAATATTTTAAAAAATCCCTAAACCCTAAACCTTAAAGCATAAACACTAAACCCTAAACCCTAAATCATAAAACCATAAACCCAAAAAAATCTAAACCCTAAAATAAAACCACCTAAAACCTAAAAAAACCTAAAACCTGGGACCTAAACCTAAACAAAATAAAACCTATTAATCAAATAAATAAAAAACCTAAACCTAAATAAAATAAAATAAAAACCAAAACCAAAACATAAACCTAAACCTAAAAATAAAATAAAATAAAAATAAACTAAGATAAAATAAATAAAACCCAAATTAAACTAAATAAAATAAAAAAACTTAAAATTGAAAACCTAAATTAAAATAAACCTAAAATACAATAAAATAAACTAAATAAAACCTAAACCTAATAAATAAACCTAAAATAAAACATAAAATAATTAAAAAATAAAAAGAGCAACATAAAATAAA
>CM038214.1:149633353-150054770 GCA_021442155.1 Cymbidium sinense
ACCTGAAACATAATAAAAACATATATATATATATATATATATATATATATATATATATATATATATATATATATATATATATATATATATATATATATATATATCTTCACTTATGGATTAGGAGGAAAACCCCGGTACCTTTCCCAAGCAGGCATCATATATTTAGGGCAGTGTTAGCAAAACTCCCTATAGGAATCTCCTGACTACTTTTGAGTTGAGATAAGTCCTCGGGTCGACACTCTCTCAGTAGTCGCCCTTAGGTCAGCTTTGACTTGTTGTGTCACCAACGAGTCACCCCGGCGATCATCCTTGCTTTGAAAGATAAGCCTATCATGCATTCTATCCAGCATAACTGTCGCACACTGACAGACCTTAGGTCAGTTTTGATTTATTTTTCTATCAACCGATCACTCAGTGGTTCCTTGTTTAGGAAGTTATAAGTCTACAAGCTTTCTTCCTAACTTGACCATTACACACCGAAAGGCACCCGCTAAGTTGGTTAGCTCTATCTCATAGCTAGTAGACTATCCCTTTGGATTTGTAAATCTAAGATAGGACTAGGCTGATATTAGCCCCTTTTAGTGGATCCATCGCACACCGACAAGGTCCATCTTAAAATTTAAATGAAATTGATTTTGACTATTCTTTGAGTTGATGTGAGTCCACAATGACATTCACTCAATAGTCGCCTTAGGTCGAGTTCAATTTGATGTGGTATCAACCGATCACCCTAGTGGTTCCTTGCTCATTAAGGTGTAAGTCTACAAGCTTTCTTCTTGACTTGACCATTGTACACTAAAAGGCAACCCTTAGGTTGGTTAGCCTACTTGATGGCTGGTAGACTTTCCCTTTGGATTTGTAAACCTAAGATAGGACTAGTTTGATATTATCCCCTTCTTAGTGGATCCATCGCACACTAGCGGTGTCCTTTTTATCAAATCATCATCCTTCCATAGTGGAATCCAAATTAAATCCATCATCTTCTCCCCAGTGGAGCCTCAAGCCATAAGTTAACAAATCAAATTAAAATTTTTTCCCAGTGGATGCCCCACCAATCATATCCTCTCCCTAGTGGAGCCTTCATAAAATCAAACCTAATCAAATCCCTATCCCTAGTGGATGATCTAAACCTGCTTCCATTATGGAAGGTTCATGCCCTCTTCCTCAGTGGATCTTTTCTTCTTGAATCATTATCAAACTCAACTTTTATCCTCTATGGATAAGCTAGACCTACTTCCCTAGTGGAAGGTTCACATGCTTGATCCCTCAGTGGATCCTTCCTCCCTCTCTTTTGCCCTTGGCATAAGTTGAGTTGCATTCCACTAAAATCTTGATTCTTTCTACATCTCAAGTTTAGGAGTAGATCATTTCTATTAGTGGTTGCAATCCTTTTGATGTTGTTGATCATCTGGTCAACATGCATGCACTAGCCAATTACACCACACCTATTGGTTTCCCTTTATTGACCTCACTTATGGAGTGAGCTCTCAACTTCTTTATCATAGATCTACGACTCTTGTAGACACTAAGATTTCCTTATTCTTAAGACACTTCTAGTGATTAGGTGAACACTTAACCTAAGACTAGAGACTTAGAAGAGTTAGCCATAGAAATAGGTTATTCCTTTGGGATTTAGGAAGACTTTCTGACCCTATAGCCTTAAACCCAATCCTTGCTTCCTTCTTCCAAACAAAACATCAAATTAAAATCCAAGATCATAAATCCCAACCCAAATTCCAAATAAAAAATAGCTCCAAATGATTGAAACCCATGATTGAATTCAAATTCCAAATCCCTTCCTAAGCCCTTTGATTTTATCTTATGGACTTAGCCTTAACCAAATTAAAATCAAACCCAATTCAATTGATTTAATCAAGATCATAAATCCAATCTCAAATAAAATCTCAATCCAAATCATAAATCAAATCCAACTCCAAATGATTGAAATCCATGATTGAATTCAAACTCCAAAACCCCTTTCTAAGCCATATGAACCATCTTCATATGCTTAGCCAAAACCTCCTTCAAACTAAATCAAATTTGGTTGATTTCCTTATAAATCATGAAATCTAAATTCAAACCATTCAAATCAAATCAAACTAAACCTAACCAAATAAATTCCCTACTTAAGCCCTTTTGACCTACATCCTTAAGCTTGGTCAAATTTGTTTCCATATCACCCCAAACTCAAGTGAATTTCTCATGAATCATTTATATCTTCATTTATATTCACAAATATAAATTAAATATATATCCAAATGGCCAAAACCAAACCAAAATAAAGAAAAATTCCTGATTTTAACCTTTATAGCCAATTTCATGAACTTAATTAAATGATATCAAAATCAACTCAAAACCCATGGATTTCTTCATGATTCAATCACTCCTTCAATCATTGTTCAAAATATAAACACAAACTACAATTACCTAACCAAACCCAAGTTAAGCCCATGTTGACTCCTTTTGACTTGAAATTATCATATGAACCAAAATCTATAGTGCTTCAAACCAGTTGTAATTGGATTTATATTTCCATTCTAAGTCCGTATGTGAGTTCAATTAATCAAGATGATCAAGCCAATTGACCCACTTAGGTCCACTTGCCCAAAGTGAACAAAAAGTATCCTTTTGAGCCAAGTTCTAATTCAACCCAAATTGGATTGAACTAAGCCCATCCAAACCCCATATCATGATCAATAATCACCCGAGGTTGATCAACCACCTTGAATTAGGTCAAACCAAGTCAAACTTTGCCTTTGACCAAGGAAACATTTAGCCTAAATAAAATCCACCATATGCCAAATTGATTAAAGCCATTGACCCTAACCCACTCATAATCAATGATTGAACTTGATCAAGCCCTCAGTTGAGCCAAACCATGTCTAATTGGCCATTTGACCTAAGTTGACCCAAATTGGCCTAAAAAAGCCAAAATGGGTCAAATCATGATTTGATCCAAATTGATTTTAACCAATGGATCAAGTTTATTCCAAATCACTTATTGAGCTTGACCATAGCCATGATTGAGCTCAATTTGACCAATTGGTCAACTTGACCTAACCTAGCCCAAATTGACCTAATGGGTCAATTTGGCCAAAATCTAAATTAAATCTAAATTAAACCAAACCAAAGCCTACAATCACTTTCAATCAATCAATTGAACGTGACTAAACACCTAACCTAACCCAATTTGGTCAAATTGGTCAAAATGGTCAACTTAACCCATTTGACCCTTTTGAATCCAAATGATTCAAATTCAAATCTAATCTAAATTAATCAAAACCAATTGAACCAAAACATCCAAAATAATCATATGAATCTAACCCAAGTTATGGTTTGACCTGATTTGACCAATTGGTCAACCCAACCCTAACCAAATAAAACCATTTTGACCATATGAAGCCAAATCACCCAAAACCACCTTATGGAACCTTGGTGGATGACCTAACCTAAATGGACCCTAAGTCAGCTTGAAAATAGCCCAAGTCCATGTGGGACCCAAGGGGATTAACTAATGGACACCCTCTCTTTACATTAGATTTTTTTTTTTCCTTAAGAGGCAAAGTCCACTCTCCCATCTCTATGGCGTCAAACTTCCTAATGAGTAACTACTAGGCTACCTTAGCCCCTATGCCATCCTAGCCCTTGCCATGGACCAAGGGATGCAAGCAGCGACCACCTCTCATGGCCAACCCCATCGATAAAAGCAAAGAAGAACTCAATCCTTCCATATCAAGCCTTGAGACTCCTACCACCACTTCCTCCAACCAAGGCATACCAAGTGGGCTGACAACCCCGATGGCATGACAATCGGTCAATTTTTTAGGGATCAATCCCGTCCGTCCATCAAGTTAAATTTAGGGGTATACCCCCTCAATTTGAGCGACAAATGATGCCATTTGCTTTGTGTGAGTTTTCTAAGTGATTTCAAAATCCCTCAGAGCTTCCTAGTGCACCCTAAGTTTCCCTCGATTGGCCATTGCTCTCTATGAGCAAAGCCAAAACATGACTCCCCTTTCCCATGCAATACTCCTTTTCTACTTAATTAAACATCAATTCCTTGGACCCACATCCTATACCTGGAAGAGCCATCCCAGCCTTCCCAACCACTAAAATGGAGTTTGATCAGTTAAAGCCTTTACACATGTGGATTGGTTGGTGAGATCTACACCAACTCAATCCTCAAACTTCTCAACGGCCTCAACTAGGCGAAGTTACCTCCATAGATCTCACCACCGGACATTAGCTCCGGTGAGGTAATTTTGCAAAATTGAACCATGGAAAATTGTTTGGTCTTTTATGAAGTAAATTTGAATTCATTGGATCTTAGCCATTGAATGTGTGCACCTCCCTCCACGAAGGGTGAGATGGAGGCAATTTGAGCTAGTGCTCAAATGAGGAGGAAAGATGGACGACATCCATCTTTTGCCACTTGTGAATAGGACGGATCATGAACCGTCCATTCACATGATCAAAATGGATGGTCATGATCTAATCTTGCATTAGATTCCCTGATTCCTTTTCTAAACCATAGATCGAATCTATTCGATCTTAGATTGGATGGTCATTACTTGTGCGTTATACAATCGAGTTAGCGATGGATCGACAACTTAAATAGCCAATCCCATCATGCCACGTGGAAAGCACGTCACGTTAGATGTGGCCTGACGGTATTAAAGCTTTAATTAGGCTTAAATAATCTTTTTTTAAGGCTAAAACTTCTCAAAATCATAACTAATCCTAGAAAAGTAAAAAAAATACAAATGATAGCTCATTTTATAGATATTGTAGAGTAGAATACATTAAAATTAGTATTAATTAATTTTAAATAGTGATTTTGGTTGTTAATTTATAATTAAAAATTTAATTAACTTAATTATTCCTTAATTAATCACCCAATTAATCTCAAATTTTTTTGTGGATGTTTAGGGGGATGAACTCTACCTCCCCTATTTTTTTGAAATTTTATTGCTTGCTTAACTAGGAAAATTAATTGATTAAGCCTTAATCACTCTCTTTATTTAATTAGTGATAATTAAGTAAATGAATAGTAACTTAATCCATAAATTAAGTTCATGACCCTCTGTTAACTGTGAAGAGTCTTAGAGAAATGGTTTAGGTTCATTCCTTGGGACCATTTCATTAAAACCTCTTTATCCATTTTAATTAATTAAAGATTAAGTGATTAATTAACCTTTTGATTAATTAAATTAAAATGTGAGCTATTTCAATGCTTTGTTAATTGGAATGACTTAGTGATTGGGATTGAGACCCATTTCAGAGCTTTGTATATTGGAATGACTTAATGACTTGATTAAAATGGAACTTAATCTAAAATTCATTCATTCACATCTAATCACCTTTAATCAATCTTAGGTAATTCTTTGGGTGTTCAATAACCTAAAGAGAGAGCTAATGAAATTATGGTTAGCTCACATGTCTGAGAAATCCATAAAAGTAATTAAGTGAGCTCCTTAGGTTTAATTAACTATTAATCATGAGCCAATTACATTAGTCCCCTTTCTTTTCTTAGGAGCATTGCTAATTTACTTTTCATGTGGTTGCATATCATATTGGCTTATTATTAATAAGTTAATTAACGTAAGGTGATGTAGGTAAGGGTTAATTAATTGACTTAGTTCATACCCTAACCTAATTAAGACATAAAATCAAACTAAATATTATCCATTAAACCAAATTAACTCAGACATGGGGAATAGGATTAGGATTAGCAAACCTCTTTCACATTTCCTTAAATGAAATCAAACATGAAAATGAAATGACATTAAAAAACTTTTGTTTGTTTTATATAATCTTATTTAGTTTGATTGTCCTTGGGAGTTAATTGATTTGAATGAAATCACATGCTTGTGTCATTTTATTTTCTTCCAATCATGCTAAATATTGTATGCCACTTTTACTCATGCATTCATGTATTTCAAATTAATCAAATAAAAATGATTTCTTGTATGTCAAATTGCATGTGTTGATTTAAACTAAAAATATGTGTGGCTAATATCATTATTAAATCTCAAATATATTTTCAAAAGTTTACTAATGATTGAATATACATATATATTGTAAATTTAGTTACATATACATAGAAAATGCAAGTAAATATAAAAATAGTGTGTGAAATAAAGTCTCTTCCTTAAATTCATGTGTTGATTTGTATAAGTAAGAATGTTAGCGGGTATATTAGTATGGACATTCCAGAGACACATGGCTTTAAGTAGCCCCAAGAACAATGGTGATGTACCTTCTTGATTTCAATCTTATGCATTTCAACATTAGAATTTGGATAGAGCTTTAATTCATTTACACAAAATAAATCAATCAAATCAATATACAATTTTTACATGGCTTTCTAATCTTGTAGTTGTTTATACATCCACATGTATCTAAGGATAGCAGTATATTAGTCTAGACATTCCGGGGTGCGACTTTAAGTAGCCCCAGAGGTTCCTACCTTTCTGGTATAGAACAATGGCGACGCACTTAAAACTTTTATACATGTGGATGTGTACTTAGCTAATGAATGAAAACCCCCATTTTCTATTAGAAAGACATGTTCTAATACTTTGTTTATTTGGTTGGGTTGATTAGTCATGTGATTTAAGGTTCTTTCCTTATGCTTTTGCATAAGAATCTAGATAGAGATTTAAATTAATATGACAAAATCATTCAACCAAATGAAATATTAATTCCAAATATATTTCACATTCATCATTTAAGTGTGCTAAGATACAAATTGCATGTATAGCTATGCTTAAGATTTAATCATATGCATGATATACATCATGGAAAGAAATGAAAAAAACATGTGTTAAGTTATAGTAATTTATTACAACTAATCTTAAGATGTCTTTCTAATTGAATGAGTTTATTTAAAGTGAACCTAAATTTAGGGTTAATTAAAACATGTAATAAGTCATTCACTAAAGGGAATTGGTTAAGTAAATTGCTTTAAATGTGACTTAAGGTAGGGATAAAAGAGAGTGACCCTCTCTTTTCTTCTCTTCATAACACTTAGTTGTGTTGTGTATGTCAAGTGAAACAAAAGAAATTATTAACTAAAATTTGCAAATTAATTAAACCATTTGAAGTGAAACCACCCTTGATGATTAAATGTCTTTTATACTTAGAAAATCATAACTCTAAAGCCTAGTTAGGACATATCACACAAGCCTTAACACATACACATTAGATTAAGTCAGCACATCTAGCTTTATGTTAGGGCAGTGTATGGTTTGATGTATGTTTTATTTTATGATGTAATGTTGTAGACTAGATGTTAGGGTGTATGCTTCATAGACTAGATGTTAGGCCATGATTAGCCTAATCATGTTTTTTGTGGGAGATTATGCTTAATGGGTGCTTAAAATAAATATAAATGCTCTCTTTTGTAGGTTTCTTAACCCCTAAGCATAATATACATTAGGACAGGTGGACTTGGTCACCCATGTACAAGGTGCTGAGTCCAAATTACTCATATAATTGCTTGGGTTGTATGGTGTGTTTAGCTAACATTGTTTTAGAAGTATAGTTAGATTTACTTTTCCATTCTTTTAATGAAATTATGCATTAAAAATTTAGTTAAGTGTTATTGGGGTTAAGGATGAACATTGGTCAAAAGGTTTAATCTTAGGGTGCCATGTGATACCTAAAAGCCTACCAAATCAAATGGAGCAAATCAATATGAAGAAATGGAGGGAGCATGAAGACTTGAAGATCCCCCATAACACTTATCATTTTGTAACTTGTAATTATTCTTTCATGTACCAGATGTATAAGGGGTAGAGCTTCCTACCCATTTCTTTTGGTTTTATGGTACTCGACCACACTGACCTCTTATTTTTTTGTGTTAGCTTTATAAAATTGTTTGATATTTTGTTTAGCTTGTGCATTAGAAAAAATATGTATCTTCATAGTTTATTTATGATTGATGATTATTGTATGGCCTGGATGCGATTAGGCCCTTAAAATAAAAATAAATTTCTTCCCTAACTATAACTCATAACTAAACTTTTAAAATAACTCATAACCTCAGATAAAGCTTAGGCATTAAATCAAGATAAGAAAATATTTAGCAACCCATGTTGAATGCTTAATATCATGCATATAATTTTATTTCACTCTTGCTAAGAGAGGGTTTTCATCTTTCCTAGATAGTAACAAGGCTTAACCTTCGAGAGCCTTTGATGGAAAACCACCTCTTTCTTATTTGATTTAGTCCATAATCAACTTCACCATGCATTTAGGCATATAAAATCCTATATGTTGTTTTAAAATAAAGAGTCCCAAATCAAATAAAATTTGTCAAGATTTGCATTAGACTAAGTCATTATTCATACCACTCATGCTCTAGTCTCTTAGGGAGTGAGCTTAAGCACTTAGTTTCTTTCTAAATAATAATAATCTAGCCATATTGCAAAGCATATGATTTGAATACATGGTTTTAAATCGTAGGAGTTAGTTGGACACTCCGGTTATAAGTGCAATAATCAAGTGGTTTACTCTCTCTTATGGAGGTAAACAATATAACCACTTTCACCTTAGATTTAGGTCATGCTTTGGCCTCAAAGCTCCCTAAGATCCAGATTGCTATTTTCCTTTGGGGCTACAAGCATAAATCCTCACCTCTTAGGTATTTCCATAATCTTGTATTGTGGAATTATAAGTCATAGATTTCAAATATAATTTCAACTCAAACATATAATTCTCCTCAATTTTAAATATATAAAGCCCAACCATAGAATAGTTTGGGATGCTCACTAGATTTTCTAGTATCATGAGGATCCCCAACTCTTCTCCCATTTGCTTCGATAATAAGTCTTTCCTTTCAATCTATCCCATTTGATCTTCCAAATATAACCAATTTATTGATAGTCTTATCTTTGAATTCTTTGGAATTGCTACTTTAATTGAGAGTATCCCTAAGAAACTCACCTTCCTTAGGATGTAATTAACTCTAAGGGCTTGCCCCCTATAGGGAACTTTAGAACCCAGTTTAAATAAACCCTACTATGATCACCCTTATAAAGTAGGGGAAGCATTTATGGTACATTAGAAGGCTCATCATGCCTTAGGAGTCCTTATTAGGTGATCAGGTCCATCATAGGGTAGTAATTTCTATATTTTGAGATGGTACATTATTCCTTGATGTCATACTTGATCATCTCAATAATTACATCCTTAGATGTTCATGGTGTACCCCCCCCCACACACACACACACATACACATATACACACACAAACACATGAACCAAAAATAAACACCATAAGGGGTTAACTTGGTTTGACCCAATTTGTGACAATGATGAAATGATCAACAATCATGATGAGATTTTGATGGGCTTGGTTCAATCCAATTTGGGTAGGATTAGAACTTGGCTCAAATAGGTCAAATTGGCCACTTTGGGTTAAGTGGACCAATTGGGTTTAGTTGGCTTGATTTTAGGTTGTGTTTTATTTAGTTGAGTTTATATATAGATTTGGGATTAATATGAATTTCAATTAGCTTGAGTTCAAATGCATTTTGGTTCATTTGAACATTTCAAGTCAAAAGGGTTAAGTTGGGTTTGACTTGGTTTGATTTTGGTTTGGCTTGATGATTGTAGATTTTATTTATATTTGTGAATATGATTGAAGGTATGATTGATTCATGAGAAAATAAATTGAATTTGGGTTTTAGAATGAAGGAATTTGGCTAAGTCCATGGAGTTGGGTCATGTGGCTTAGGTTTGGATTTTGATTTGGTTTGATTTAGTTTTGATGATTTAAATGTATATTTCATCTAAAATTGTGAAGATGATTGAAAATATGATTGATTTGTGAGAAAATCAATTGAGTTTGACTTGATTTGGATTAAAATTTGGCTAAGTCCATGGGATAGGTCATATTTCCTAAGAAGGATTTTGTTTTAATTTGATTTAGTTTGATTTAGTTTTGATCATTTGAATGTAGATTTGATTTATATTTATGAAGATGATTGAAGATATAAATTGATTATGAGAAAATTAATTAATTTTGGATTGATTTTGATTAAGATTTGGCTAAGTCCGTGGGATAGGTTATATGGCTTAGGAAACATTTCAAGTTTGGATCGATCATGCTTCAATCATTTGGTTTTGGATTTTTTGAATTTGATGTTTGAATTAAACTTGAGGTTTGGTTTGAGAAGGTGTACATGGATTGGATTTGGGTTGTAGGGTAGGTGGATTATCCTAATCCCTAAGGCATAACCAAATCCTATGGTTAACCCTTCTAAGTCTTTAGGCTTAGGTTAAGTGTTTAATTATTAGAAGTGTCTTGACTAGAAGTCTTAGTGTCTAGAAAACTCCTAAGTCTAAGATGGAAGAATGAATCCACACTCCAAAAGTGAGGTGCCTTAGCTCTATAGTGTTGCCTTTGGAGATAGATGATTGGAAGAGTGAAGCTAAATTTCATATTATAGACTGGATACATCTTTCAAAGCTTTTCTTGGGAGACCATGGATACATGAGAACAACATAGTTCCATCCTCCCTACATCAAGGTATGAAGTTCATGAGAGGTGGGATCGTCTAATGTGTTAAAGGAGATCTCAATCCATTTACAGTTCATGAGGTCAGCATATATGAGGATGCGGCTTACTGCCTCCATAAAAATTAACAAGTCTATTCTTATGAACTTGGACAAAGTTTAAAAATAAAACAAAAATAAAAAGAAAAAGAAAAGAAAATGGAAAAATAAAAATAAAAGAAAAGAGAAAATAAAAAAGAAAATAAAAGAGAGCAAAAATTGACTTGGAGGAGAAAGTGGAGCCTAACATTAGATTCCACCCATAGTTCATTACTTGTTTCGAACATATGGGTAGGACGACCTAACCTCCACTAGAGGAAGAGGCCTTTAGAGGTCCTAGGGTGGAAAACCTCCTTATTGGCCACTCAATAGAAGATATGTCCTAGCTACCAAGAGTACAACTGCTATCCACACAGACTTAGAATCTAGTTCATTGGATAAGTCTTATATGGTTAGCACACCAGCCAGCTTTTTTCAATAGTAGATTCACTTGGAGGTGACACTTGATCCAAATAGCGATAAAGACTGGGCTTCAAAGCAAAGCATAAGTGTATCCTAGTATGTATGTGAAACATTTAAGCATCATTTGAGACCTTAGCTCTAACCCCACTTTCCTTTAAAAAAGTTGAAGGTTTGGTAGTTAAGGAATCCCCTAAGTCATCCACAGGTGTGAAGACTCAAAGGTTCTTTCTAGGAGCATTATCCTCAATTCAAGAAGTTGATGTAGAACTTGAGAATGATTTATATAAAGATTTAATAAAATTACCTTTTGATTGGTACTTACCTTGTGTTCATAATTTAGCAAAGAAAGGGTTAATCCACATACTTGGTCAAAGTGCAGTCGACTACTTTGAAAGAATATGGAAGAACAAATGCAAAAGCTCTCAATTAAAGGATTAGGATTTGGTACGTGGGTCGATGATGATGATTCGCTAGTCATCACCAATCATTTGGAATTTGATTGGTTCTTTTCAAATCATATTAACTCATATGAAGAGATGTGCTTAAAAACTTCATATGATCCAGATGATTTTGAAGTTAAAGATGCACCACTAGAGTTTGAAGAAGAGATCAAGTCAACCATCGATGAGCTCAAGGAAATCATCTTAGGAACTGATGAAGATCCACACCCGACATACATTAGTTCTTTGTTGAATGAAATTAAAACCAATGACTTAGTTAAGCTATTGACTGAGTTTAAGTACTGCTTTGCATGGAGTTATATTGAGATGTCTGGATTGGCTCATGACATAGTAGTCCATAAACTAGCAATAGAGCCTACTGCTAACCCTATCAAGCAAGCTCCTAGACGCATGCGATTAGACATAGAACAACATAGTCATTTATGAAGTCAAGAAATTGATAGATGCTGGCTTCATCCGGAAAGAAAAATACCCTACCTGGTTAGTCAGTGTCATCCCAGTTAAGAAAAAGAATGGCCAAATTCACATATGCATTGATTTTTTGGATTTAAATTAGACATGTCCAAAAGATGAATTTCCACTACCAATCTCGAGTTGGTGGAAATTGCCTCATCTCATGCAGTCTTCTCTTTCATTGATGGCTCATCTGGATATAACCAAATAAAGATGGCCCTTATAGATGAAAGAAACACTAATTTTAGAACCTCAATTAGAATCTATTACTATAAGGTCATGCTTTTTTGAAAATGTTGATGCTATATACCGGCTATGACTTGAATCTTTGTGAACTCATTCATCATCATCAAATTAGTGCTATGTAAATGATCTCATGGTCAAAAGTAGAAAAGGAAGACCATCTCTTTGACTTGAGAGTAGTTTTGAATAGTTAAGATAATTTAATCTCAAAATGAACCCCTAAAGTGTGCACTGAGTAGCTTGGAAATTCTTAGGTTTATTGTCCAAGGGAATCAAAATTGATCAAGAAGATCAAAGTGAAATATTAGAAATGCCACCCCATAAAATTTTAGCTTTACTCAGATCATTCTAATGGAAGTTGGCATTTCTAAGATGCTTTATATCCATCTTATCAAGAAGATGTCAGCCATTCTCAACACTTATCAAAAATGATGCCAAGTTCAAGTGGGATGACAAGTGTGAACATGCCTTTGAAGGCATCAAAATTACGATGACCACCGGTTCTACACTATCCAGCAAGCTGCTCATACTTTATATTGCATTAGTTGACTCTTTGGTGCTTTTTGGCCCAAAACAATGATGAAGGGAAAGAAAATGCACTATACTACCTCAGATCTAATCCCAAGAAGTAGCTTATGCTTTAGCCAAGCTTGCCATGGAGTTGGCATCTCTGGAGGATGAGTCCATATCAATAAAGGTCCAAAATAGATAATTATGATTCCTTATTGATATTGAACTCATCAAAAATTACTCTCTTGAAGGGGAGGTTGTCATTGCCAAGAAGGACAAGGAGTTAGATTGGAGGCAACCATTCATGAATTACCTAAATAAAGGCAAACTACCTCAAGAGAAGTCCCAAGCCCATCAGATGAAGTAGAGAGCACTTGTGGATGATGTCTTCTACATGTGGTCTTTTGATCATATGTGGTTACATTGTTTAGACAAGAATGAAGCCCGTAAGATCATGATAGAGCTACACTAAGGATTATGTGGATCCAACCAATCTAGTCTGAAGATGGAAGCCAAGAGTAAGATACTAGGATACTATTGGTCATTGATGATCAAAGATTGCATGGATATGGCTAAGTGATGCCATCAATGTCAAATACACGGTGTGGTCCTTCACCAACCACCCAATATTCTACATCCTACATTAGCCTCATGGCCATTCGAGTGTTGGGGTACCAACATAGTGGGTGATTAATCCTCCTTCTTCCAAGGGTTATCAATTCATCTTGGCTACTACTGACTACTTTTCCAAATTGGTGTAGGTGATTTTGCTTAGAGAGGTCACATCTCAGCATGTGCTATAATTTTATAGGAACCATATCGTGTATAGGTTCGAAGTGCCTTGATGAATTATATCTGATAATGGTACTGCATTCAAGAGCACTAAGATCAATAACTTTTCTTAGAGACACAACATAGATTGGAGATATTCTACCATCAACAACTCAAGGGAAAACGGCTTAGCAGAAGCCTTCAAGAAAACTCATTATCTAAATACTAAAGAAGACACTCGACAATAACAAGCGACAGTGGCATGAGTAGTTAGTTAAAGCCTTGTGGGCCTACCACACCACATATAGAACTACAACTTAGTACTCTTTTCTCAATAGTGTATGGGTTTGAAGCCATTCCACCATTAAAAGTCCAACTCCCATCACTAAGGGTAGCTGTGGGTAGCAAGATCATAGCATTGCAAAATGCCAAGTTGCGATTAGAAGAGCTCAAAGGTTTGGAGAAGAGACGCCTGTGAGCATACCAAAACTTCAAGTTTTACAAAGCTAAAATGATTCAAGCTCACAACAAGTTGGTCTGTTCTAAAGCTTTTCTAGTATGAGAGCTTATTTTAGTTCTAAGGAGACTGATTGTTTCCTATCGTAAGATGGGAGGCAAGTTTGAACTCACTTGAGATGGCCCTTTTGCCTTAGAGAAGGCCTACCAAGGAGGATCTTATCAGCTTATTAATCATATGGGAGAGCGCCCAATGCTTCCAATCAACAGGCTCTACTTAATGATTATAGATCATGTTTAAAAATAATTATCATCAATGGAAATTCCATTTTGAATTCAATCTCTTCCATGTTGAAAGTATTCTTATTTACGAATCCGCCATGATGTGATTAGGGTAATTGTGAGGAACATGAGTGGCATCCTATCCTTCATCGACACAACAAAAATTAAAACTACACAAACACATAAAACTAACACATATCTTTTATCTCGTACTCAGTTTAGATAACGCCGCGACACTCACTCATTAGGCCTCTAGATCAGTGGCGTCGCCATGCTAGTGTGTCACCCGGAGGTCTTGCTTTGGAGGATGTAAGTCTTCTATGCTTTCCTTCTTCTTTACTTGCACACCTGATGAGTGCCTTTATTAGTAGGCCTTACTGGTGTCAGTTACCTCATGTTAGCTTCATTTAAGAGGATGTGAGTCTGTTACACTTTCTTCTTGGATTAGCCTTCGTGAACTAACTGGGTTGAGTATATTTGAGGTTTAGGATAAGTCCTCTAGTGGCTCCTTCTCTCCTAACTACTTTAAGTCTAGGTCCTGTCCTTCCTTGGGGCTCCCCACTTAGTAGTTGCTCTAGTCAGATAGCATCTATCCCTCCGATGACAGACTATCCCGATGATCAGTTGCAATTGGAAAGTTGTAATCCGCTTTCTTTCCGGGATCGTTGCTCGATGGGCACCTTATGTTGGTTTCTCACTATGTTGATGGATACACCCACTCTTGATGAATACACCTCAGGTTGGTTATTTCTCGCACCTTAGGATACACCACTCATGGTAGATGTAAGTCTGCTACACTTTCTCCTTAAGTTGGCCACCGTACACCTATAAGCTTTCTTATCCAAGGATCAAGATCACGCCACTAGCAGCACCTCCCCTGTGGGTACTATATTTTGATCACATCCTTTGCGACCCTATTTAAGCACTACTCGAGTAACTATTGGGTCAGTCAATTCCCCATTCCTAGTAACCACTCCTATGGTTGGAGAATATGTCCAGTGGATGTGCAAGTTCTCCATTGGTCCAATGAATTTGAGATAGGTCAAGGCTGACATAGCCCCTTTTTAGTGTGGTCCCTCGCACACCAATAGGTTCCATGCTAACATATAAAAAAAATATATATTCACTTGTGGATTAATAGGACACCCTTACTGATACCTTTTCCTAAGCAAGCATCTTATCTTTAGGGCAGTGTCAGTAAAACTTCTTATAGAAATCGGCTGACTACTCTTGAGTATATATATCTTCCCGGCATTCACTCAAAATCATCCCTAAGTCGGGTTTGATTTGTTGTGCCACCAATAGGTTCCCCCAGCAGTTGTTCCCTACTTAAGAAGATGTAAGTCATGCCTTCTTTCTAGCATATTACTGCTTGAAAGGCAATCCCTAGGTTGGCTAGCTCTTCCCCATGACCAATAGACAATCCCTTTGGATTTCAAAATCTGAGATACGATAAGTCTAACATAGCCCCTTCTTAGTGGGTCCATCGCACACCGACATGATCCATAAATTAAATCTATTAAATTTTACCAAGCTCACATCCCCAGCAGATATGCCCTCCATTCAAAATCAAATTAAACCAAACAAACCATATCAAATCACATGAAATTAAGATAAAATTAATCCTAACTACTTTTGAATTGACATACGTCCCCAACGACATTCACTCAGTAGTCACCCCAGGTTAAGTTCAATTTGTTGTGCATCCAACAGGTCACCCCAATGGTTGTTCCTCGCTTTGGAAGATGTAAGTCTGCTACACCTTCCTAACACAGCCATTGTACAACAAAAGGAAACCCCTTAGTTTGGCTAGTTCTACCCCATAACTGGTAGATTATCAATTTGAATTTGTAAACCTAAGGTAGGTCAAGGTTGATATATCCCCTTCTCAGTGGGTACATTACACACCAACAGGGTCCAGACATTAACTCAGATTTAATTAAACCCAATTTGATTTTCCTAGTAGAGTTAAATCACACCCTTCCCCCCAATGGAGCCGCAAATCATATATAAATAAGTCAAGCAAAAAAATCAAATTCAAAGCCAACATCCCTAGTGGAGCCAAATTGAACCAACTCCCCTAGTAGAGTCTAAATCAAGGAAATCTAACCAAACTATTACATTGTCCCCAAATAAATCTATGAAATCAAACTCAAATCACAATCCCAGTGGATAGCCGAACGCTTCCCATGGAAGGTTCATATACTGATCCCGATCGAGCTATATCTCTAGTAGATATGCTCCATATTAATTAAAACAAAACAAATTAAAGTTGATTCCATCTTAATCCTTGATGGATTATAGATTCTTCTCCCCTGCAGATCTTCTTTCCACAAATCATATAATCAAATCAAATTCAAACCTTATCTCCAACAAAGTTTCTTCTTCTATGCCCTCGACATAGACCCCTCACATGTCTTGTCCAATACATGTGTGATACCCTCGCAGATCTCCCTCCATGTCTTTGACATGTAATTCTAATCAAATCTTATTTCTTCTCTTATGCACACCTTTAATACTTCAACCAAAAGCCTAATAATGTATTCGTTCAAATTACATCATCTTAACATTATAAATAATATTTTATGATTTGTGATGGTGCAAGCTCAAACTAACTATACAATATCATCGTAAGCATATTATAGTGTGAATTAACACACTATATTATAATATATGATGTTATAATATAATTTTCTATAATATAATATGTCTAACATTACACCTCATTAAAAAATAACTTAAAAGGAGAAAATAACATAATTTTCTCAAAATATGAATAATATTCATTTTGAATGTAAAATTGTTATTTTTCTATTAGAAATGGTACAAAATAGCATAATTTTGGTGTTTCTTTTTGGTGAGTGCCATGAATTTGACCAAATTATTCCATCTCAACCTTCAAGTTAATATTTTTGTAAGTTTTGACCAAATGTATTATAACAAAAGTAAAACATACTAAAATGTACAATAACATTTAGTAACACACCACCACATTCATATAAATGTGAAGTTATATTGTTTTATACATTATATTTTAATATGCTTTCATATAATATATTATCTTACATTACACTTTAAAATGAACCACTTTAAGCAAAAAAATTATAAAATTTGGTTGAAAAGTTAACATTTATTTTGGATGCAAAATTTCATTCTTTTGATTAAATGACACACCATAACACACCCCCAATGATGTTCCCTAAAGCTTACCATAAATTTGGCCAAATCCAATCATCCCAGCCTATAAATCATTATTTTTATGAATTATACCAGTACAAACTCTACTACATCATTCTATAACAAACTAATATATGCAAATCAACAAGTAGTAATACACAATAGTATACTATAATGCATGATGCTACACTATTGCATGGCATCCTATATTATAATACATTATAACATTTTATATTATATTGCATATCATCACAAGGGATTTTTTAAGATAAAAAATCATAAAATTCATCTAAATAATAAAATACTATATATTTTAGTCATATCACTTACATATTTAAAATTGAAATAATATATTATGATGCCATGCTCTACATCAAAAGGGTTTAGGGTTTAGGGTTTATGATTTGGGGTTTAGGGTTTAAAGTTTTATGGTTTAGGGTTTAGGGTTTATGGTTTTAAGGTTTAGGGTTTAGGGTTTAGGGTTTAGGGTTTTAGGGTTTAGGGTTTAGGGTTTAGGGTTTATAGTTCAGGATTTAGAGTTTAAGGTATAGGATTTAGGGTTTAGTTTAGGGTAAAGACAGTTCCATAAGCAATAGATAAGATCGGTAATTCTTCTATTTCTCTAGTTCCCATCAGAATCACCCCCTCCCCTCGAGTAGCGATATCGACCATCATATCCCTAATCTCTCCCTCTACCACCACTACATTCGTAACAACCATCTCTCCTCCCACCTTTATAACCACCATTACTCTAACCACCACCTTCATATCCACCAACACATCCAATCCCCTCAACTGATAACGCCACCTCCCCCTCCACCACCCAATCTTGGTGAGCACGGTTGATAGTGATGTTCCTGCCATCAAGGTTTTGCCCATTCTTAGGTTTTAGGGTTAGTTTAGGTTTAGGGTTTAAAGTTAGTTTAGGGTATAGGGTTAGTTTAGGATTTAGGGTTTAGGGTTTAGGGTTTGGGTTTTAGCATTTAAAGTTGTAGGTTTTAGGTTTCAGGGTTTAGGGTTTTATGGTTTAGGGTTTATGTTTAGCACTTTAGAGTATAGGGTTTAGGGTTTAGTGTTTAGGATATACAGTTTAGGGTTTAGGGTTTAGGGTTTTAGGTTTAGGGTTAGTTTTAGGGTTTAGGGTTTAGGGTTTAGGATTTAGAGTTTAGAGTATTTATTTTTTTAAATTAAGCCAGTAGGTTTAAGTTTATTTAGTTTATATTTTTTTATTTGAGTTTATTTTATTTTTATTTCTATTTAAATATATTTTATATTTTTATTTAGTTTAGCTTATTTATTTTCATTTTGGTCTTTTCTTTAGTTTATTTTTTATTGAGTTTTATGTTTATTTTATTTTTTAGGTTTACCTTTTATTTTTTATTTTTTGGTTTAGGTTTAAGTTTTTATTTTGTTTGTTTAGGTTTAGGTTTTTGGGTTTTTTAGGTTTATTTTTAAGTTTTATTTTTTAGTTTCACTTTAGGTTTATTTTTAGTTTATTTTATTTTATTTAGTTTAGGTTTAGGTTTAGGTTTAGTTCATTTTAGGTTTAGGGTTTATTTATTTTAGTTTAGTATATTTTAGTTTAGGTTTAAATTTATTTTATTTTTATTTAAGTTTTAGATTTATTTTTAGTTTAGGGTTTAGGCTTTATTTTTAGGTTTATTTTTTAGATTTAGGTTTTTATTTTATTATATTTTATGTTTATTTTATTTTTATTTTTAGTTTATTTTTTATTTTATTTAAGTTTTCTATTTATTTGGTTAGTTTAGGTTTTTATTCATTTTATTTTAGTTTAGTTTTTATTTTTTATTATATTTTCTTTTTTTGGTTTAGATTTAGGTTTTGGTTTTAGTTTTAGTTTTTTATTTTACTTTGGTTTAGGTGTTTTTATTTATTTTATTTTTAGGTTTTATTTATTTTAGGTTTAGGTTTTTAGCTTTTTAGGGTGTAGGGTTAGTTTAGGGTTTAGGGTTTGGGGTTTGGGGTTTAGGGCTTAGGCTTTAGGGTTTAAGGTATTTTTAAAGAGAATAAATTTAGATTCAACATTTGTTCTTTTTTGATTGCATTAACTAAGTAGTACCTCAAGTTTTCTAAAAAGTGATGATATAGATAAAAATGAGCACCCATAGAGTAAATCAAACACCATAGATAAGTAGAACCGTCTCTATTATAAAGACATAGTTCCATAAGCAGTAGATCGGATCGGCCATTCTTCAATTTCTCTAGTTCCCATCAAAACAACCGCCTCTCGAGTAGCAGGATCTGCCATCATATCCCTGAACTCTCCCTCTGCCACCACCATGACTATAACCTCTATCGCTCCTCCCACCTCCATAACCACCACTGCTCTGACCAGCACCTCCATATCCACCAGCACCTCCAGATCCCCCACAACCTTTGCAATAACAGTAGCCTCCACCTTCGCCTCCATCACCAAATCTAGACTGAGCCTAGTTGATGGTGATGTTCCTGTCATCATGGTTATGCCCAATCTTAGGGTTTAGGGTTTAGAGTTTAGGGTTAGTTTAGGGTTTAGGGTTTAGGCTTTAGCCATTTTGGGTTTAAGCTTCTAAGTTTTAGTGTTTAGGGTTTAGGGTTTAAGGTTTAGGGTTTAGGGTTTAGGGTTTAGGATTTTAGGGTTTGGTTTAGGGTTTAGGGTTTAGGGTTTAGGGTTTAGGGTTGTAAGTTTAGGGTTTAGGGTTTAGGGTTTAAGGTTTATGACTTAGGGTTTAGGCTTTTTTTTTAAATTAAGTAAATCAATAAGTTTAGGTTGATTTAGTTTATTTAGTAATTTTTTTATTTATTTGAGTTTAAACCTTTTATTTTTATTTAGTTTAGTTTATTTATTTTAGGTTTTTTATTTTAGTTTAGGTTTTACTTTAGTTTAATTTTTAAGTTTAGGTTTATTTTTTAGTTGAGTTTTATTTTTTTTTAATTTTTTAGGTTTAGGTTTTAATTTTTTTTAGGTTTAAGTTTAGGTTTTTATTTTAATTTTTTAGGTTTAAGTTTCTGGTTTTTATTTTAGCTTTATTTTTAAGATTTTTTTTTGTTTTTGTTTAGGTTTATTTTTAGTTTATTTTTATTTATTTAGTTTAGGTTTAGGTTTAGGTTTATGTTTAGGTCTTATTTATTTTAGTTTAGTTTAGGTTTAGCTTTATTTTATTTTGTTTATTTTTTATTTTAAGTTTAGGTTTTTTTTATAGTTTATGGTTTAGGTTTTATTTTTTATTATTTTTAGATTAATTTATTAGGTTTAGGTTTTTATTTAGTTTTTATTTTATTTTAGATTTATTTTATACTTATTTTATGTTTAATTTTTTTAATTAGGTCTTATATTCTTAGGTTTATTTTTTTTAGTTTAGTTTAGGTTTTTATTTATTTTATTTTTGCTTATTTTTATTTTTTATTTTATTTTATATTTAGGATTAGTTTTATGTTTTAGTTTAGGTTTTTATTTTATTTAATTTTATTTAGGTTTAGGTTTTATTATTTATTTTATTATTAAGTTCTTAGGTTTTTAGGGTTTAAGGTTTAGAGTTTTGTGTTTAAGGTTTATGGTTTAGGGTTTATGGTGTTATGGTTTAGGCTTAGCATTAGGGTTTAAGGTTTAAGATTTAGTATTTAGTCTTTAGGGTTTATGATTTTGAGGGTTTAGGGTTTAGGGTTTAGGGTTTATGATTTAGGGATAGCTTAGGGTTTAGGGTTAGTATACAGTATAGGGTTTAGGCTTTAGGGTTAAGAGTTTTATGTTTTAAGGGTTTAGGGTTTAGGGTTTAGGGTTTTAAGGTTTAGGGTTTAAGGTTTAGTGTTTAGGGTTTTGGGCTAGTTTAGGGTTTAGGACTTAGGGTTTATGGTTTAAGGTTGTAGGTTTAGGGTTGTAGGTTTAGGTTTAGGGTTTAAGATTAGTTTTAGGTTTAGGGTTTAGGGTTTAGGATTTAGGGTTTAGGGTTTAGGGTTTAGGATTTTAAAGTAAATCAATAGGTTTAGGTTTATTTAGTTTATTTTTTATTTATTTTAGTTTGTTTTATTCTTTTAATTTTATGTCATTTAGTTTATTTATTTTAAGTTTATTTATTTTAGTTTAGTTTATTTTTTGGTTTAGGTTTAGGTTTATGTTTATTTTTAATTTAGTTTTATTTTTTTTCTTTTTTAGGTTTAGGTTTTATTTTTTATTTATATGTTTAGGTTTAGGTTTTTATTTTATTTTCTTAGGTTTAGGTTTTAGGTTTTCATTTAGGTTTATTTTTAGGTTTTATTTTTTTAGTTTAGGTTTAGGTTTATTTTTAATGTATTTTATTTTATTTAGTTTAGGGTTTAGGTTTAGTTTATTTTGGGATTTTGGTTTATGTTTTATTTATTTTACTTTAGTTTATTTTAGTTTAATTTTAGGTTTATTTAATTTTCTTTATTTTAGGTTTAGATTTTTATAGTTTAGTGTTTAGGTTTTATTTTTTATTTATTTTTAGGTTTTACTTTTAGGTTTATTTTTTTAGGTTTAGGTTTTTATTTAGTTTTATTTTATTTTATTTTAGGTCTATTTTATTTTTATTTTAAGGTTAGCTTTTATTTTATTTAGGTTTTTTATTTATAAGTTTATTTTATTTGATAGTTTAGTTTAGGTTTTTATTTATTTTAATTTAGTTTAGTTTTTATTTTTTATTTTATTATATTTTTACATTTATGTTTGGGTTTAGATTTAGATTTAGGTTTAGGTTTTAGTTAGTTTCTATTTAATTTTATTTTTTCATTTTATTCAGGTTTAGGTTTATTTATTTATTTTATTTTAAGGTTTTATTTAATTTAGGTTTAGGTTTTTAGGTTTTATGGTTTAGGGTTTTGGGTTTAGAGTTTGGGTTTAAGGTTTAGGGTTTAGGGGGTAGTTTTGGGTTTAGGGTTTATGGTTTTAGGGTTGAAGGTTTAGGGTTTTAAGGTTTAGGATTTAGGGTTTAGGGTTCTAGGTTCAAAGTTCAGGGTTTTAAGTTTTGGGTTAGTTTTAGAGTCTAGGATTTAGGGTTAAGGGTTTTTTTGTTTTTTTGTTTTAATTTTCTAAATTAAGTAAACTCATAGGTTTAGGTTTATTTAATTTATTTTTTATTTTAGTTTATATTATTTTTTAATTTTCTTTAAGTTTATTTTTATTTTTATATAGTTTAGTTTATTTATTTTAGGTTTTTTATTTTAGTTTATATTTTTTGTTTAAGTTTAGGTTTTGGTTTATTTTTTAGTTTATTTTTATTTTAATTTTAATTTTTAGGTTTAGGTTTTTTTTATTTTTTTAGGTTTAGGTTTAAGTTTTTATTTTATTTTTTTAGGTTTTGGTTTTAGGTTTTTATTTTTGGTTTATTTTTAAGTTTTATTTTTTAGGGTTTAGGGGCTAGTGTTTAGGGTTTTGGGTTTTGGGTTTTAGGTTTTAGGTTTTAGGGTTTAAGATTTAGGGTTTAGGGTTTAGGGTTTAGGTTTTAGGGTTTAGGTTTTAGGTCTAGGGTTTAGGTTTTAGTCTAGGGTTTAGGGTTTTTTTTTATTTTTTTATGTAGAGAACAAATTCAGATTTAACATTTCTTCTTTTTAATTTTATTAACCAAGTAACACAAAGATTTTTGAGACACAAGAGATGACATAGAGTAAATAAAAATCCCAAGATAACTAAAACTATCTCTAGTTTAAACACATAGTTCCATAAGCAGCTGATCAGATTGATCGTTCTTTAATTTCTTCAATTCCCATCAGAACCACCCTGACCTCTCGAGTAGTGGGATCCACCATCATATCCCTGATCTATCCCTCCGCCACCATCATGGTTGTAACCTCCGTCGATCCTCCTGCCTCCACAACCACCACTGTTCTGACCACCACCTCCATATCCACCAGCCCTCCAGATTCCTCACCGCCACTATGATAACTGCCACCTCCACCTTTGCCTCCATCGTCAGATCTACACTGATCCACATTGATGGTGTTGTTCCTCCCATCAAGGTTTTTCCCATTCCTTGGGTTTAGGTTTATTAAGTTTTAGGGTTTAGGTTTATTTTTAATTTATTTAGTTACTTTAGGTTTAGGTTTAGGGTTTGGGGTTTGGTTGTTTAGGTTTGGGTTTAGGGTTTAATGGTTTATGCTTTTAGGGCTTTTTAGGTTTAGGGTTTTAGAGTTTAGGTTTTAGGTTAGGTTTAGGTTTAGGGTTTAGTGTTTAGGATTAGGGTTTAGGGTTTAGTGTTTAGGGTCTTAGTTAGGGTTTTTAGGGTTTAGGTTTTAGGTTGGTTTTAGGATTTGTATTTTAGGTTTAGGTTGGTTTATAGTTTAGGGTTTCTGTCAGTTTAGGGTTTTAGGTTACTTTAGGTTTAGCATTTAGGTTTAGGGTTTAGGGTTTAGGGTTTAGGTTTTTGGGTTAAGGGTTGTAGGTTTATGTATTAGGGTTTAGGGTTAGTTTTAAGGTTTAGGATTTAGTGTTTAGGGTTTAACATTTAGTGTTTAGGGTTTAGGGTCAAGGGCTTAGGTTTTTTTTTAAAAAAAAATTTACTAAATTGGTAAGTTTAGGTTTATTTAGTTTATTTACTTTATTTTTTATTTATTTTAGGTTTATTTATTTTAGTTTATGTATTTCATTTTAGTATAGGTTTTTAATTTTGGTTTATTTTTTAGTTTTTAGTTTAGGTTTATGTTTATTTTTAAGTTTAGTTTTATTTTTATTTTATTTTTTAGGTTTAGATTTTATTTTTTATTTTTAGGTTTAGGTTTAGTTTTTTATGTTATTTTTTATGTTTAGGTTTTAGGTTTTTATTTTAGGTTTATTTTTTTAGGTCTAGGTTTATTTTTAGTTTATTTTATTTTATTTAGTTTAGGGTTAGGTTTAATTTATTTAGGTTTAGGTTTAGGTTTTATATATTTTAGTTTAGGTTTAGGTTTATTTTATTTTATTTATTTTATGTTTAGTTTTTTTAAGTTTAGGATTTTGGTTTTATTTTTTATTTATTTTTAGGTTTTATTTTAGATTTATTTTTAGGTAAAGGTTTTTTATTTAGTTTTATTATAATTTTAGGTTTATTTATTTTATTTTATGTTTAGTTTTTATTTTATTTAGGTTTCTTATCTTTAGGTTTATTTTATTTTTTTAGTTTAGTTTAGCTTTGTATTTATTTTATTTTAGTTTTGTTTTTATTTTATTTTATTTTGGTTTAGGTTTTTTATTTATTTTATTTTTAGGTTTTATTTAGTTTAGGTTTAGGTTTTTAGGTTTTATGGTTTAGGGTTTAGGGTTTAGGGTTTTGGATTTAGGGTTTAGGGTTTAGGGTTTAGGGTTAAGGGTTTAAGGTTTAGGGCTTAGGGTTTTAAGGTTTAAGGTTTGGGGTTTAGGACTGTAGGTTTTGGGTTCAAGGTTAGTTTTAGGGTTTTGGGTTAGGATTTTTTAAAAAAAAAAATTTATATTTTTTTTACTTTTTAAAATTTTTTTAATTTAAGAAAATTGGTAGGTTTATGCTTATTTATTTTAATTTGTTTATTTAGTTTATTTTTTATTTATTTTATTTTATTTTATTTTTTATTTTTATTTAGGTTTATTTTTAGTTTTATTTAATTTGGTTTATTTATTTTAGGTTTAGGATTATTTTTAGGATTAATATTTTAGTTTAGGTTTAGTTTTATTTTTAGTTAATTTTATTTTATTTAGGGTTTTGGTTTTGGTTTAGGTTAAGGTTTAGGTTTTAATTATTTTATTTTAGTTTATTTTAATTTAAGTTTACGTTTATTTTACTTTTATTTTTGGTTTAGGTATTTTTTTTTGTTTAGGGTTTAGGTTTTATTTTTTATTTATTTTTTGGTTTTATTTTTAGGTTTATTTCTAAGGTTTAGGTTTCTATTTATTTTTATTTTATTTTATTTTAGGTTTATTTTATTTTTATTTTAGGTTTAGTTTTTATTTTATTTACGTTTTTAATTTTTTTAGTTTAGTTTAGGTTTTTCTTTATTTTATTTTAGTTTAGTTTTAATTTTTTTTATTTTCTTTTTAGGTTTAAGTTTTATTTAGGTTTAAGTTTTAGTTTAGGTTTATATTTTATTTTATTTTATTTTTATATTTTTGTTTAGCAATTTTATTTAGTTTTTTTTGGGTTTAGCTTTTTAGCTTTTTAGAGTTTAGGGTTTAGCATTTAGGGTTTAGGATTATTTTAAGTTTTAAGGTTTTGGGTTTAGGGCTTGGGATTTTAGCTTTAATGCTAAGGTTTTAGAGTTTAGGTTCTAGAGTTTAGGGTTTAGGGTTTAGGGTTTTATGGTTTAGGGTTTAGAGTTTTTAGGGTTTAGGATTTAGGGTTTTTAGGTTTTAAGTTTATTTTTTTTAGAACAAATTCATTCAACATTTCTTCTTTTCAATTTCATTAACCAAGTAACATACCAAGTTTTCTAGGACATAAGTGATGACATAGATAAAAATGAGCATCAGAGCAAATAAAACCCTGATAGAACCGTCTATTAAAGACACGTTCAGTAAGTAGTAGATCGATCGTTCCTCGTTTCTTGGTTCCCATCTAGCATCTTAGGATCGACCTTCATATCCCGATCTCTCCCTCCATAACTATAACCTCATCTCCTCCCACCTCCATAACCACCACTACCCACACCACCTCCATATCCACCTTTAGATCCACCACCACCATTGTAATGCCCCTCACCTCCATGCTAGATCTAGGCTGAGCCTAGTTGGATGATGTTCTATCATGGTTTTACTACTTTTAGGGTTTTGGTTTAGGTTTAGATTTATTAGGTTTTAGGGTTTAGGTATATTTTTAAATTTATTTAGTTACTTTAGGTTTAGGTTTAGGGTTTGGGGTTCAGGGTTTAGGGTTTAATATTAGGGGTTAGGGTTCAGGGTTTAGGATGTAAAGTTTAGGGTTTACGATTTAGGATTAAGGTTTAATGTTTATGGTTTAGGTTTTAAGACTTATGGTTTAGGGTTTAGGGTTTAGGGTTGAAGGTTTAGGGTTTAGGGTTAGTGTTTGGGTTTAAGGTTTAGGGTTTAGGATTTAGAGTTTAGGTTTTTTTTAGTTTAGGTTTATTTAATTTAGTTTAGGTTATGTTTTTTGTAGTTTAGTTTTGTTTTTATTTTATTTTTTAGGTTTAGGTTTTATTTTTTACTTTTTGGTTTAGGTTTAGGTTTATATTTTATTTTTTTAGGTTTAGGTTTTAGCTTTTATTTTAGGTTTATTTTTAGGTTTTGTTATTTAGTTTAGGTTTAGGTTTATTTTTAGTTTATTATATTTTTTTGGTTTAGGGTTTAAGTTTAGTTTATTTTAGGTTTATGTTTCTATTTTATTTGTTTTAGTTTAGTTTATTTTAGTTTAGGTTTAGGTTTATTTATTTTATTTATTTTATTTTTATTTTTGGTTTAGTTTTTATTTTTAGTTTAGGGTTTGAGTTTTATTTTTATTTATTTTAGGTTTTATTTTATAAGTTTAGGTTTTATTTAATTTATATTTTATTTTATTTTATTTTAGTTTAGTTTTATTTTATTTTGATTATTTATTCTTAGGTTTATTTATTTTTTTTATTTTAACTTAGGTTTATATTTATTTTATTTTAGTTTTTTTTTTATTTTATTTTAGGTTTTTTTTATTTTTTTTTTTTTTTTTTATTTATTTTATTTTTTTAGGTTTATTTTTTTTTTATTTTATTTTAGGTTTATTTAGGTTTTTTTTTATTTTAATTATTTTAATTTTATTTTTAGGTTTAGGTTTAGGTTTTATTTATTTTTTATTTATTTTATTTTATTTTAGGTTTAGGTTTAATTTATTTTTTATTTTATTTTATTTATTTTTTATTTTTTATTTTATTTTATTTATTTTTTTAATTTTTTTTATTTAGGTTTATTTTAGGTTTATTTATTTTTTTTATTTATTTTATTTAGTTTTATTTTTATTTTATTTATTTTTTTTTTTAGTTTAGTTTTAATTTTTTATTTTATTTATTATTTTTTACTTTAGGTTTTAGGTTTTATTTATTTTATTTTAGGTTTAGTTTTAATTTATTTTTTTTATTTTTATTTAGTTTAGGTTTATTTATTTATTTTATTTAGTTTTAATTTTATATTTATTTTCTTTTTTAGGTTTAGTTTAGGTTTAGGTTTTATTTTTTTTATTTTATTTTTTTTTTATTTTATTTTGGTTTAGGTTTATTTATTTATTTTGTTTTAGGTTTTATTATTTTAGGTTTTTTTTTTTTTAGTTTAGGTTTATTTTATTTTATTTATTTTAGGTTTTCTTTTTTAGGTTTATTTTTTTAGTTTATTTTTAGTTTATTTTATTTATTTAGTTTACTTAGGTTTAGTTTATTTTAGGTTTTAGTTTAGGTTTTATTTATTTTAGTTTATTTATGTTTTTTAGTTTATGTTTTGGTTTATTTTATTTTGTTTATTTTATTTATTTTTTTATTTTTTGTTTATAGTTTGGGTTTTATTTTAGTTTATTTTTTAGGTTTAGTTTTTATTTAGTTTTTTTATTTATTTTATTTTATTTAAGTTTTTTTATTCTTATGTTTATTTTATTTTATTTAGTTTAGTTTAAGTTTTTATTTATTTTATTTTAGTTTTTTTATTTTTTATTTTACTTTATTTTAGGTTTAGGTTTAGGTTTTTATTTTATTTTATTTATTTTATTTATGTATATTTTTTTATTTATTATATTTTTAGGTTTATTAACTTTAAGTTTAGGTTTTTAGTGTTTAGGGTTTAGGTTTAGGGTTTCATGGTTTTAGGGGTTTAGGGTTTAGGGGGTTTAGGGATTAGGGTTTTAGGTTTAATGTTTAGGCTTTAGGGTTTGCTAAATCCTAAATCTAAACTAAACTAACCTAAATAAACCATAAACCCTAAATTATAAACACTAAACCTTAAACCCTAAACCACACTAAATGCTAAAACCCAAAACCTAAACCAAAATAAACCTGAGGAGAAAAGCATACCCTTGTTATTATTATTGTCTTTGCAAGATTGGACTTACTTAATGATTTCTTTCGTCTACTTTTTGAGGATGTTAGTTTAGCTTTGCTCTCTCATTTGTCTTGAAGATTTCAATGATGGCTCCCTTTTGAACCCCTTTTGTGTCTATGTTGTACCTATTTTTTTATTGTCTTATCTTATGGTGGGTGCAATAATTGTATTGTTGTTTTAATTATTGGTATTTGGATTTTGGTTCTTATGTCCATTTGAGAGGTTGTTGGCTTTTATTTTTTTGATTGCTTTTGCTGTTTGCAACCAGGTTGCAACTGATCACCACATGTTTATGGTCTATCTAAAATGCTGCTATTTTTTCCATCTTGATTCAGTTAGACTTGTCCAGATCACTGTGATTATGCCATTACCTATTTGGAAATAAACTTATGTGCTGTCTATTCTGAATGGGTGGTTTTATGACCAGCTTGCTGTTATTTGCTATCTTGGTTGTTGGCTAAACTGGATTATCGGGTTTTGTATCTATGTTGTACCTCTCTTTTTTATTGGCTTATCTTATGGTGGGTGCAATAATTGTATTACTGTTTTAATTGTTGGCTGTTGGACTTTTGGCTCTTATGTCTAGCAGGCTGCCTTTGAGGTTGTTGGTTGTTTGTTGGCTTGTTTTTTCATTATTTTTCTTTGTTTCCAAACGGTGATCACTGATGTTTGTGGTTTATTTAATCTGCTATTTTTTCATCTTATTTCGTTAGACTTGTGATCATTTTGATTATGCTATTACTTGGATATTATCTTATCTTTGTCATTGAATGTGGTTTTATGGCCCTTACTTATTACTTGGTTGTTGGTGGCTTCGAGTTTTATGCCAACAAAGTCTCATCTCTTATCCTTATTTGGAATTTGTGGTGGGGAGCAGCTTATTACAGCTTCAGCCATCTAATCTTCTTTCTATCTTAGCTTTGTTAGACTTCTGCATTTCTATTTGGGTTTGGGTTATGTTGTCTTGCTTTACACTTGCTGATTATTAACTTTTGTAATGATTATTAACAAGGGGGTTGTTAACATCTGCATTGCATATTCTGATTGGGTACCTTTTTCTGGGCTATATTCCTGGGTTGTATACCAGGATTGTAAATTTCATATATGTCCCATATGTTTAGGATGGAGTTAATTACATGCTATTTGATTTTCCTTGCTAGATTTCAACAGGCTTTTCAACTGGTTGTTTATTGCTTCTTTACTCTGCCTGGCCTTTTCCATTGTTTTCTTGTGGTGGGTTTTCATGCTGGCCTAATTAAACTCTTGGCTCTGGTAAAAAATAAGGTGGATCTGGCAAAGATGGTTCATTTTCATATGTGTAGGGATTCTCATGCCATGGTGGCTATATTGATGGTATTTATTCTACATGGGATCCCCTTTCCCATTCTCCTCTTTCTTGTATCATTTTCTATTGTGTTTATGGCTTTGTTTAGGTTTGCAGGTACTAAGGCTCAAAAGACTTTCAACAAATCATTGCTATCTTCCCACATGTTTGTTGGCTATGATGGCTGTGATGATTTCACTCCTTTTTAGTTTGGTAGTAGCTCTTGTGATGTAACCCTTCTGCTGAAGTTTGGATGCTCATATTTGCATCTGTCCCAATTTGGTGTGACTGAGCCTGAGCCTTCTCTCACACATCTTTATAATCCTTCTCAGTTTAGGCTATTTTCAATTTTCATTTTGTCTGTATTACTTTAACAGCTCTAATTTATATCTTTCTACAATTTTGCAGGTGCATTTCTCTTGTTCTCTTTCAGGTTTGCTCCCTAGTGTCATGCATTCTCTCATCCTGAAGAGCTTTGGCCTAGATCTATTCATTGGCTTATCTATGTTAATCAATTTGTATCTTTTGCTTTCCTTTACTCTTTTATTTTGCTTTTGGTTGTACTTAGATAAGGGATTTACTCTCTAGGCTGATTGTAGCTCTTTGAGCAGTAGTTGTGGAGTTTATCCTCTATTAAGGACCTTGTAACCCTCTTTTTATGGCAATAAAATTCCCCCTATATGGGGTTTCCCAAAAAAAATCCTAAACCATAAACCTTGAACCCTAAACCCTAAACCCTAATCCATAAACCCCAACTCTAAACCCTAAACCCTAAACATAAACCTAAATTAACTAATAAAATAAAAAATAGACATAAACCCTAAAAGCTAATAAATCTAAACTGAATCCTAAACCATAAGAATGGGTAGAACCTTGATGGCAAGAACATCACCATCAACTAGGCTCAGTCTAGACCTAGCAATGGAGGTGAAGGCAGAGATTGCGTGATTATCGCAATGGTGGTGGGAGATCTAGAGGTGATGGTGGATACAGAGGTGGCGGTTGTGGAGGCTAGATGAGCGATGGAGGTTACGGCTATGGTGGTGGCTGAGGGATAGATCAGAAATATGATGGCGATCCCCCTACTGGAGAGGCAGAAGTGGTTCTTATGGGAACTGGAAAAACTAAAGAATGGACAATCCGATCTGCTGCTTATGGAGCTATGTCTTTCCAATAGAGATAATTCAGTTATCTAGAGATTTTTGTTTTCTCTATGTGTGCTCATTTTTTATCTGTTTCATCACTTGTGTCTTAGAAAACTTGGTTTGCTACTTGGTTGATGAAATCAAAAAGATGAAATGTTGAATATGAATTTATTATCTATTAAAAGAAACCATAAATCCTAAATCCTAAACTAAAACATAAACCCTTAACCTAAAACCAAAACCCTAAACCATAAAACCTAAACCATAAATCCTAAACTAAAACATAAACCCTAAACCTAAAACCTAAACTCTAAAACCAAAACCCTAAACCCTAAACCCTAAACGTTAAACCCTAAATCAAAACCAAAGAGAAAAAAAACCCTAAACCCTAAACCTTAAACCCAAAATCTAAAAACCTACAACCTCAAACCCTAAACCCTAAACCCTAAACCCTAAACCTGAACCCAAAAAACCTAAAAACCTAAATCTAAACTAAATAAAACCTAAAAAAATAAATAAATAAAAAACCTAAACCTAAATAAAATAAAAAAATAAAATGAAATAAAAACCTAAACTAAAACCTAAACCTAAACCTAAACCTAATCCTAAACTTAAACCTAAAATAAAATAAAACAAAAATAAAAACTAAACTAAAATAAAACAAATAAAAACATAAACTAAACTAAAAAAAAATAAACTTTAAAATAAAAAAAACTAAAATAAAATAAAAACTAAACCTAAAATAAATATAAAATAACTTTAAAAAATAAAATAAAAACCTAAACCTAAACCTAAAATGAAAATAAAATCTAAAAAATAAAAAATAAAACTAAAATAAATATCTAAACAAAACCCTAAATAAATAAACTAAACTAAATAGAATAAAATGAACCTAAATAAAAATTAAAATAAAATAAACTAAAATAAATAAAAAATAAAAAGTAAATAAACATAAACCTACCATTTACTTAACTTAAAAAATAAGAAAAAAAAAAGCCACAAACTAAACTAAAACCTAAACCCTAAATCCTAAAACCTAAACCCTAAAACTACCAAACACACCTAACTAACCCTAAACCCTAAACCCCTAAACCCTACTAACCCTAAATCTAAACTAAAAACCTACAACACTAAATCTAAAAACTAAAATAAATGCTAAAACCCACAACCTCCCAACCCTAAATCTCCCAAACTTTAAAGCCCCCAAATTAAACTCTAAACCCTAAAACTAACCTTAACCTACCCTACTCTAAACCCCAATTTAACCTAAACACCAAACCCTAAACCCATCCTGTGACCTACCAACCTAACCCAACACTAAACCCTAAACCCTAATTCCCAATCATTTTGGTTTGGATTTCTCTCCCCAATATGCAAATCCATTTCATTAACCATCAATTCCTTTTTTGTGGGTGCTTTTTTTAGTTGTTCATTGCAAATTGATTAGGCAACGGCTACAAAATATCATCCTTCAGTGGCTAGAATCCTTGTTGAATTGGACATTACCAAGAAACACCCCTAAGAAATGTAGTTGGGATCTAACTATTATGGTTACATGCAAAGAATTGAATTTGAAAACTTCTACATCTTTTGTTCTCATTGCAAAATCCATGGGCACGATAATTCTGAATATTTCATTCTTCATCCTCCCATAAAAGGAAAATCCTTGTTAAAGAAACTTATGTTCCTAACCCTAGGCTAACTACTATTAAATATCAGAAATCTACTTTGGAAAAAAGGTTTCTTTGAATGTTCCTAATAAGGCTATTTTACCTCTTACTTCTTCTATGCAATTGAAGGCTTCGAATGTGAATAATAATAGCTTTTCTAAACTTTTGAATGAGGATTCTGTTTCCTCCAATTCGATCCTTGCATCCTTACTACCTTTGATAGATAAAATTCATGCTTTAATGGAGAACATAAATGAGGAATTTAATACTATGCATCATTCTAATTCAATGGTGAATATGGCTTTAATACCTCATGATAATCAAGTTGATAAAATTGATTCCATATTCCAAATTCAAGATGATTTAGCTTCTCAAAAAATTTGCTTTTATCTAATAATTTGGCAAATGATGAAGAAGGGTTTGGTGTTCCCACTTGCCTTCTTAATAAACTAGTTTCTTCTCCCTCCCTTGTTATTCCCGAAGCTCATTTGTGTTTAATAAATTCTAGTGTCTTGGAAGAAAGAGAATTCACTTCTCATCTAGAGATTTCTCCTAAATCAATGACTAATGTTGTTAAATCCTTTTCGGATGATGATTCAAAGGGAAAAGAAAATGGCTTCCAAACTTTATATTCAAAAAAAAAATTGTTAAAAATTTTCCTCCCAAATTGCTAAGAAACACTAGAGTTGATGTGACGTCTCTCTCTTCCAAATAACGTTTACTCCCCACCTTTTTCTTTTTTTATGTTTAATTTTTTAGTTTTGAATGTTAGAGGGATTGAACCCTCTCTATTCGTAACCGTATTAGAAATCTTTTTCATATCCATAATATTTCTTATTATTCTTGAACCACTTATTCAAGCTAATAAAATTAGCCATGTTGCAAGAATGATCGGTTTTAATAAATTTTACTCTAATGTTAGTAATAAGATTTGGTTTTTTTGAATAACTTTATAGACATTTCTACTCTTGATGATTTTCATCAAGTTGTCAATGCTCAAATCTCTTATGGTGGTTATTGTATTTTGTGTTGTTTTGTTTATATATCTTGTAATAGATCTGGTAGAAATCTTCTTTGCGATAACTTGACTAATTTTGCCACCTCTGTCAGTAAACCTTGGTTTTTTGGGGGCGATTTCAACATTATTTTGTTCTCTTCTGAATGAAGTGGTGGTTGCTCTCCTAATATTCATTTCATGGAAGAATTTTTCAATATGATCCTTGATAGTAATTTGAATAATATTTGTTTTAAGGGTTCTAATTAAACTTGGCAAAACTCTAGACTTTGGCAAAGGTTAGACAAGATTCTTTTTAATACTGATTGGATTACTCAATGGCCTATTACTTTTATAGATCATTTAAGCAAAACCTTGTCTGATCAAGCTCCTCTTTTGGTTTCTATTAAAAATAATTCTAATAGAATAAAGAATTTATCTCCTTTTAGATTTTAGAACATGTGGATTCCCCATAAACCCTTAACCCATAAACCAAAAACACTAAACCCTAAACCCTAAGCCCTAAACCCTAAACACTAAACCCTAAACCCTAAACACTAAACTAACCTAAACCCTAAACCCTAAACTAACCTAAACCCTAAAACCTAAACCCTAAATCCAAAACCAACCTAGACCCAAAACCCTAAACCTAAATCCTTAAAACCTAAACTAAATTAAACCTAAAATTAAAATAAATAAATAAAACCTAAACCTAAATAAAAAAATAAAATAAAATAACAACCTAAACCTAATCCTAAACCTAAAAATAAACTAAAATAAATAAAATAAAATAAACCTAAAAATAAAAAAACAAAATAAAATAAAAATTAAACCTAAAATAAAAATAAAATAAACCTAAAATAAAAAATAAAAAAACTAAATAAAATAAATAAAAATAAACCTAAAATAAATAAAAATACAACCTAAACCATAAACTAAAAAAAACCTAAACCTAAAATAAAATAAAATATAAACTAAAAATAAAATAAACTAAAATAAACAAAACTTAAACTAAACCTAAACCTAAACTAAATAAAATAATATAAACTAAAAATAAACTAAACCTAAACCTAGACCTAAATTAAAATATAAAACTAAAAAATAAACCTAAATTAAAACCTAAAAACTAAACCTAAAAGATTAAAATAAAAATTAAAACCTAAACCTAAGAAGAAAAAATAAAACCTAAACCAAAATAATAACATAAAAATAAAACTAGACTAAGATAAATAAACCTAAAATAAATAAACTAAACTAAATAATAATAAAAATAAACCTAAATAAAAATAATAAAATAAATAAATAAAAAATAAACTAAATAATCCAAAACTTTTTTTTTTAAGAAAATAAATAAATAACCATAAAACCTAAACCTAAACCCTAAATCCTACCCTAAACTAAACTAAACTCTAAACCCTAATCCTCAACCAAAACCCTCACAAACCTCCTGACCCCTAACTAAATCCAATCTAAATGATCCACCTTAATCCCAACACTACCCTGATCAGCCCACCCTAATCTAGGCCCTTAACTCTAGGCTCACCCTAAACTCTCTAAACCCTAAATCTAAATAATGAGCCTAAACCAAAAACCTGACTATACTCTCCAGATCCTAAACTTTAAACCCTAAATGACTAACCTATAATCTTGTCCACTAATCTACTCTAAACCCTACCCCTAAACTTTAAACGGACCATAAACCTAAACACCTAAACCATAAAAACCACTAAACCCTAAACCTGAAATTCTAAGACCACAAATCTAAAGCATAAACCTAATCAAGTAAACCAGCTGACTAATGTTAAAATCTAAACTATAAACCTTAAACCCTAAAACTAAACCTAAACCTTACCCCTAAACCCTAAACTCTAAACCAAAATCCTAAACCCAAAACCCCAAACCCAAAAACTAAAACTAACTGCTAAACCCTAAACCCCCAAAGCCTAAACCTAAAATAATAAAAAAAATAAAGCCTTCAAAGCTAATAAACCTAAACCTAAACCTACACTCTAAGAATGGGCATAACCTTGAGACATTAGCAGCTTCAATCTAGATCACGGCCTGAGGGTGGAGGCGCATAGTGGTGGTGGTGGCGGCTCTGGAGGTGTTAATGGATATGAAGGTGGCAGTTATGGAGGTGGGATGAGCGACATAGTTTATAACCATGGTGGTGGTGAAGGGAGAGATCAGGGATTTGATGGCGGATCCAACTACTCAAGAGGTGGGAGAGGTTCTGATGGGAACTAGAGAATCTAAAAAATGACAAATCTGATCTAAAACTTATGGAACTATGTCTTTATAGTAGGGATGGTTCTAGTTATCTAGGGTTTTTTATTTGCTCTATGCATGCTCATTTTTTATCTATTTCATCTCTTGTGTTTTACAAAACTTGGTGTGCTACTTCCTTGATGAAATTAAAATGAAGAAATGTTGAATCTGACTTTGTTCTCTGTTAAAAAAAACCATAAACCCTAAACCTAAACTAAAACATATATCCTAAACCTAAAATAAAAACACTAAATCCTAAACCATAAACCTTAAATCCTAAACCATAAACAACCCTAAACCCTAAAACCACAAACTAAACCCAAACTCTAAAGCTAAACAAATGCTAAATCCCCAAAATCACTAAATCCTAAACCCTAAACTCTAACCACACATTAAGCTAACCCTAAACCCTAAACCCAAAATCCTAAACACTAAACCTTAAACCCTAAACCCTAAACCCTAAACCCAAACTCTAAATGCTAAACCCTAAAACCCTAAATCCTAAAACTCAAAACTCTAAACCATAAACCTTGAACCAGAACCTCCCAATCTAAACCCTAATATAAACCATAAACCTAAACATAAACTTAAAGTAACTAAATAAATAAAATAAACCTAAACCCTAAATGCTAATAAATGTAAACTAAAACCTAAACCCTAAGAATGGTCAGAACCTTGATGCTAGGAACATCACCGTCAACCAGGCTTAGTCTAGATCTGTCATTGGAGGTGAAGGAGGAGGCGGCGGTTATCGCAGTGGTGTTGGGGATCTGGAGGTGCTAGTGGATACGGAGGTGGCAGTTATGGAGATGAGAAGAGCGATGGAGGTTACAGTTATGGTGGTGGCGGAGGGAGAGATCAGGGACATGATGGAGAATCCTGCTACTCAAGAGGTGAGGGTGGTTCTGATGGGAACTAGAAAAACTAAAGAATGGCCAATCCGATCTACTGCTTATAGAACTGTGTCTTTATAGTAGAGACAGTTCTACTTATCTAGAATTTTTAATTTACTCTATGTGTGCTAATTTTTTATCCATGTCATTGCTTGTGTCTTAGAAAACTTGGTGTGTTACTTGGTTGATGAAATCAAAAAGAAGAAATATTGAATTTGAATTTATTCTATGTTAAAAAAAAAATATAAACTCTAAACCCTAAACCCTAAACTAAAACATAAACCCTAAACCCTAAACCCTAAACCCTTAACCCTAAACTAAAACATAAACCCTTAACCTAAAACCTAAATCTTAAACCCTAAACCCTAAACCCTAAACCCTAAACCCTAAACCCTAAACCCAAAAAACTAAATAAAAATAAAAAATCCAAACCCTAAACCTTTAAACCCAAACCCCACCAACCACCTACAACCCTAATCCCAAACCTCCCAAATCCACCCTAAACCCAAACCCTAAACCCTAAAACCTAAAACCTAACAAACTAAATAACATAATAAAATATTAAATAAAACTTAAACCTAAGAAAATAAAAATATTAAAATAAAATAAAAACCTAAACTAAAACAAAAACCTAAACCTAAACCTAAACCTAAACTTAAACGTAAAAGTAAAATTAAATAAAATCAATAACAACTAAACAAAAATAAATAAATAAAAACTAAATTATAATAAATAAAATAAAAATGTATACTAAACTAAAAAATAAAATAAATCTAAAAATAAAAAACCAAAATAAAATAAAAATAAAATAAAAATAAAATAAACTTTAAAAATAAAATAAAAACCTAAACCTAAATCTAAAATAAAAATAAAATCTAAAAATAAAATAAAAATAACTAAAATAAAATAATTAAACCAAAACCTAAACCTAAACCTAAAAATTAAACTAAAATAAAAATCATAAAAAAAACCTATAATAAATAAACTAAAATAAATAAAAATATATAATAAATAATAAAAAATAAAAAAAATAAACCAAAACCCTAAACTAAACCCTAAAACCAACAGAATCCTAAATCTTAAACCCTAAACCCTAAACCAACAACTCTAAACCCTAAACCTACAACCTTAAACCCTAAATTAAAAACCCACAACCATAAACCTTAAACCTTAAACCTTAAACCTTAAATGCTAAAAAACTCTAAACCCTAACCCTAAAATCCTAAACCCTAAACCCTAAACCTTAAACCCTTAACCCTAAACCTAAACCCTAAACCCTAAATCATAAACCCTAAACACTAAAACTTAAAACCTAAATAGTAAACCCTAAACCCTATACCCTAATTTAACCCTAAACCTTACACTAACCCTAAAACCCTAAAACCAAAAAACCATAAACCTTGAAGCCTAAACCCTAAACACTAAACCCTAAACCCTAATTCCTCATCATTCTGGTTTAGATTTCTCTCCCCAATATGTGAATCCATTTCATTAACCATAAATTCCTTTTTGTTATGGGTGCTTTATTTGGTCGATTGTTTCCAATTGATTAGGTAACGACTACAAAATCTCATCCTTTAGTTGCTAGAATCCTTGTTAAATTGGACATTACCAAGAAACACCCCAAAGAAATGTAGTTGGGATCTAAAAAATTATGGTTACATGCAAAGAATTAAATTTGGAAATTTCCATGTCTTTTGTTCTCACTGCAAAATCCACAGGCATGATAATTGTGAATGTTTTGTTCTTCATCCTCACCTAAAAAAGAAAATCCCTATTAAGAAAATTTCTGTTCCTAATCCCTGGCTGACCATTGTTAAATATCAACAAACTACTTTGGAAAAAAGGATTCTTTGAATGTTCCAAATAAGGTTGATTTATCTTTCACTTCTTCTGAGCAATTGAAGGCTTCTAATGTGAACAATAATAGCTTTCATAAACTTTTGAATGAGGATTTTGTTTCCTCCAATTCAATCCTTGCATCTTTACTGGCTTTGATATATAAAAATGAAGCTTTAATGGAGAATATAAATGAGGAATTTAATACTATCCATCATTCTAATTCAATGGTAAATATGGTTTTAATACCTAATGATAATCAGGTTGATAAACCTGAATCCATATTCCAAATTTAGGATGATTTAGCTTCTTAAAAAGATTTGCTTTTATCTAATAATTTGGTTCCCACTTGCCTTCTTAATAAATCAATTTCTGCTCCCTCCCTTGTTATTCTCGAAGCTCATTTATCTTTAATAAATTCTAGTGTCTTGGAAGAAAGAGAATTCACTTCTCATCAGGAGATTTCTTCTAAATCTATGACTAATGTTGCTAAATCTTTTTTAGATGATGATTCAAAGGGAAAAGAAAATGGCTTCCAAACTTTATATTTGAAAAAAGAATGTTAAAAATTTTCTCCCAAATTGCTAAGAAACACTAAAGTTCTGCCTCCTTTCTTCTCTCAATTAACATTTACTATTTCTTTTCTTTATGTTTAATTTTTAATTTTGAATGTTAGAGGGATTGATACCTCTCTATTTGTAACATATTAGAAATCTTTGTCATATCCATAATGTTTTCTTACTTATTATTCTTGAGCCACTTATTCATGTTAATGAAATTAACCATTCTAGAATGATCGATTTCAATAAATTTTCTCTAATGTTAGTAATAAGATTTGGTGTTTTTAAAATAACTTTATAGACATTTCTATTCTTGATGATTTTCATCAAGTTGTCAATGCTCAAATCTCTTATGGTGGTTATTGTGTTTTGGGCTCTTTTGTTTATGCATCTTATAATAGATGGGTAGAAATCTTCTTTGGGATAACTTGAATTTTGCCACCTCTCAATAAACCTTGGTTTGTTGGTGGTGATTTCAACACTAATTTTGTTCTCTTCCAATGAAGTGGTGGTTTCTCTCTAATATTCATTCCATGGAAGAATTTTCCAAGATGATCCTTGATTGTATTTTGAATAATATTGGTTTTAAGGGTTCTAATTATACTTAGCAAAAATTCTAAACTTTGGCAAAGGTTGGACCGATTCTTTTAATACATTGGATTACTCAATGGCCTATTACTTCTATAGATCATTTTAAGGAACCATCAGCTCTTCTTTTGGTTTCTATTAAAAATAATTATAATAGATTAAAGAATTTCTCTCCTTTTAGATTTCATAACATGTGGATTCTGCATATTAATGTTGACCTCACTTTTAAAGTAAGTTCTCAACCTCCTCTTCTTAGACCTAGGGATCATCTAGATAGTAAGACTTCCTTAGTCATAAGGCACTTCTAGTGAATAGGTGAACACTTAACCTAAACTTAGACACTTAAAAAGGTTAATCATAGGATTAGGCTATGCCTTAGGGATTAAGAAGACTCACCTACTCTATAGCCTAAATTTGACCTGTGTTCACCTTCTCAAACCAAACCTCAAATTCAATTCAAATATAAAAAACCAAATTCATATCCAAATCAAATTATTGAAGCCCATGATTGAATCCAAAATCAATATCCTTCGTAAGCCCTATGATTTATCTTATGGACTAGCCTTAGCCAAATAAAAATCAATCCAAATTCAATTTATTTTCTGAAAGATAAATTCAACCCTTCAATAAATTTATAAAATTCAAACTCAAACTCAACTTCAAATCATGATCCAAGATCCAAATCAAAATGATCCAAATTCTAACCCATAAGCCAATTTCATGGACTTAGCCAAGTTCTAACTAAAATCAATCATTTCTTCAATCATCATTTCAAGTTCCTCCTAAAATCATAATCAAAACCATCTAGTAAATCATTCATATTATAATTCAAAATCAAATACAATTTTAGTCAAGTTTAAGCCTAAATTAAATCAAATCATGTTTTGAATGTTAAGTCACTAATATATATATACATATATATATATATATATATATAATGATAATAACAAACAACAAATTTTAATTTAACATACACAATCCATTTGAAACCTAAAATGAACTACAAAAAAAGAGAGAGAGAGAGAGAGAGAGAGAGAGAGAGAGATTAAACCAATTCTAAACATCAAAGAAAATTTATTCAGAATTTAATCAAAATAAAAACTAAAAATAAATGTTATATATATAATATATTAACTGTTAAATAAAAATAATTAATTTATCAAATTATGAATCCATATTATCAATAATTATTAATCATAATTAAAATTATCTTATTTTATACACATTACTTATAAATTTTCATTCAATTATTTACTAAAGTTATTAAAATTATTTAAAACTTTTAAAATCATTTATTTAAAAAAAATCAGGTTTCACCAAATTTTAAAAAAAATATGAAAAAGACAAAACTATTAAATGACCTACTCCTTGCAAATTTATGTGGTCATGACAACACATAAAAAATTCAAAAAAAAAAATAAAAAGAGAGAATGTGGGAGAAGTTGAGGCATGTTGGACAAAGTTGGCATCTCTCTCTCTCTCTCTCTCTCGACCAGCAGAAAACACGACACACTAAAAAAAAATGAGGCCCCATCTTTTTTCTCATCTCCCTTCAAGCAAGAGAAGTCGAAGCCCTCTCATTCCTACTTCACTTAAGAGCGGCTCTCCCATCCCAACTGGCTCTAAAAAAATAAAAAATTAAAAATCTCTTCGAGCACCTCTCTCCTCTGGACACAAAGCCAAAAGCGAACTCTGCATCACGTCCATCTCTCCCTCTCAACCAAGTGAAGCCTAACCGACCCAAGCAGCATCCATGCCTCCTTCTTCCTCCAGTAGATGACCTCTCTTCCCTCACTTTCTCCAATATTGAGGCACACAGTAGCATGTAGCAGGTATCTGATTGAGACCTACTTGATCTCAACTAGCCCCCATAAATCTGGCTACCTGCAGAAAGCACATGAGACATCCCATGAATTTTCAATTGATCTACTGAACCATGCCACTCACATAGCCTAGCCACCAGTGAACTCTCCCTCTATGACTCCATCCTCTTTCATAAAGGCTATGACTTTGCAGCCCCAAGCGTCGGTCTCATTCTTCACCACTTCTCCCATTGCATCACTGGTTGCAAAAGAGCCCCATCGAAGGTCTCCGGTGGATGGTTCTCTAGATTCAGTGTGAAGAAATAATCCCTACTTGAAATTATCAAGGATGGTGATTTGGTCCTCCATGAGCCCACTGTCAAGGACTCAATGGAGGAGATCGGTTCGGAGAAGATCTAGAAGATCATAGATGAAATGATTGCGGTCATGCAAGGCCCTAGCGTCGACCTCGCTTGATTGGTGGTATTCCTTGAGGGAAATGAGCTGAGTGGACATGGAATAGGTGCAAGTATTGATGTAGAATAGTATGCTAGGGATTTAATTTCCTTGAAAGCCATCCTCAATGATCTATACAAAAATTCTAAATCAAAGGCACTATTGGTAGCTCCAAGAAGGTTCTTTAATGATCCATAATGGTATGCTTTCGACAGAGGCTTTTGAACCTATTGTTCTCAATGCCCTAACACATCGTATATATAATCTAGGTGGAGATTATTATTCTTGAAGAAACATAGGAATACATTAGCTACACTCCTAAGAGTGAAACTGATGCACATGGCCATCAACCTTTTGATCTACTGGTTATAATTAATCCAAAGTTTCAAAAGAAGGCAAGCAAAACTTGCTTTATTCTTTGAAAGATGTTTGAGCATTGATGGATTTAGAGTTATGGTAGAGCGACATCTACAGGTGGAGTTGATAGGTCATGATCGTTTTAGTCAACCTATCAAAATTGTTGCTTCTGGATGGATGGCTCGCATATTACATCATGAGTTTAATCATTTGAATGGGACTATATATGTGGATAAGATTGTTCTGAGAACATTCAAAAAAGTCAAGAATCTGGATTTGCCTCATCCAATAGGATGCCTAAAGCTAAGTGTCTATAAGCAAGTGCGGCGGAAGGGAACCATAGGAGCAAATAAAAAGAATGCTAGCTGAAATATTGATCTGACCCAACAAGCACCTCAATAGGGCTTTGTTTCTTCCAAATGAAGCCACCACTTGGTTGGAATCCACTGGACATTAGCTTCATTGAGGTAAAATTATTAAATGCTTAGAAAGCCTTAGGGATCTCATGTTTGATATGTTGAATGTAAGTGTCATTAGGATCCAACCTTCAGAGCCCATGCACTTTACTTTTAATCCTTTCAAGAGTTTAGAGACAAAATATTCATTCTATGTGTTTGAAGTGAATAGTTTTGATTAGGACAAATGGTGTAGTGATTTGATTCACCTATCAAGCCATGATTAACTCATGTTCCATTTGATCTTTTATCGAATGATCATGATTAATCCAATATTTTATTTATTATTAAATTTAATCGGATCTAAAAATAGAGTTAATCAATCTTTAGAATTAAAAAAAGAAAGAAATAATATGTTATCAAAAAAAATCCAAAAAAAATTTACAAATTAAATTATCATAAAATTTAAGTAAAACATTGTATAAAAAAATTAACTAAACCAATATCATTATAAATATTATAATCAAATATAAAAAGTTGTTTGAACACAATTTATTAATGTCAATTATAAAAATTAATTCAATCACTAATTATTATTTGTTGATCTTAAAAGTCAAAAAGAAAATTTAGTTATGAGACATATCCTTAATTATAATGAATTTAACTATAAATTATAATTTACTAAGCTTTATTTGATTAGTTATTTATATAAAATATTGGAGGAAAATGATTAAGACTTATTCCCTAATTATTTCTTATAATTTATTTCATTAAAAGATTGGATTTATGGAATATGATTGGGACCTCTTTCCCAACCCATTCCTTAAATCCATTTCATTTGGAGGATAACTAATCAATTTGGCAAATTAAGTAAGAGAAATTGATTAATTAATTAATTATTTCATTAATCAAATTAAAATTGTAATCATATCTGATCTTCATTAATTAATTCATGGGTAGATCTTTAGGTGCTTAATAGCCTAAAGAAAGTTAATGAAATTATGATTTACCCATATGTGTTGGAAAATCATAAAAGTAATTAATTAAGTTTCTTAATCTAATTAATCAATAATTGTGAGCTAATTGCATTAGGCCCTTTCATTTCTTAGGATCATTGTAAGTTATTTTCCATGCATATCATGTTGGCTCATAATTATTTAATCAATAACTTTAAGGTAACATAGAAAAGGGTTAATTAGTGGACTTAATGCATATTATAATCTAAGTAATCCATAAAATCTACTTAATTACATTTTATTAAACCAAATCAATTCAATACATGGGAATGGGTTAGGATCAACAAACTTTCCTTCATTTCATTAAATCAAATCAAAACATAAAAGTTAAAAGTGACATAAAAAACTTTGGTTGGCTTGAAATGTTTTTATTTGATATGATTGTCCTTGGGAATTAATTTAATTGAATGAAATCATGTGTTTATGTTTAGTTATTCCTATCCATTCATATTAAATGTTGTATGTCATTTAATTCATGCATTCATCTTTTGCAAAATTAACTAAATCAAATGATTCCCTTTATATCAAGCTTGCATGTGTTGATTTTAATTAATATAAGTGTGTCTATTATAACTATTAAATTAAAGTTAATTTCAAAAGTTTATAAGTCAACTACAATATTTGGAGTGATAATAGTTATAAATATTTATAAGCTTGCATGTGTCTACAGCTTAGAACATGTGATATGGTGTTCTCTTTCTTTAGTCTATATGAGTTTACATAAAGTTTGAATGTTAACAAGTATATAGTCCATTTGAAAAGGACACAACATTTGTTTGAATTCAGTCCAATGTATTTCTATGTTATAATTTAGATAGAACTTTAGCTCAGATGTATAAATAATTCAATTGAAAGAAATATAACTTTGCATGATTTTCCATTCTTGTAGTCACTTGTGCATTCATGTGTATTTAAGAATAGTGGATATATCTAGTCTGGACATTCCGGGGATGCAATATGTAGCCCCAAGGAGGTCTTTACCTTACTCCCCTTGTATAACAATGGTGAAGTATCTGCTTAAAACTTTTATACACTTGTATGTGCATTTGGCTAATGAATTAAAATCTCCTTTTCAACTTTAGCTCACATGTACAAATAATTCAATTGAAATAAATATAACTTTTGCATGATTTTCAATTCTTGTAGTCACTTGTACATTCATGTGTATTCAAGAATAATGGGTATATCTAGTCTGGACATTGATGCAAGGCTTTAAGTAGCCCCAAGGTGGTCTTTACCTCAATGCCCTGGTTTAACAATGTTGAAGTATCTACTTAAAACTTTTATACACTTGTATATGCATTTAGCTAATGAATGAACATCTCTTTTTCAACTTTAGCTCACATGTATAAATAATTCAATTGAAAGAAATACAAATTTTGCATGATTTTTCATTCTTGTAATCACTTGTACATTCATGTATATTCAAGAATAGTGGGTATATCTAGTCTGGACATTTCAGGGATGCAAGGGTTTATGTAGCCCCAATGAGGCTTTAACCTCACTCCCCTAGTTTAACAATGGTGAAGTATCCACTTAAAACTTTTATACACTTGTATGTGCATTTAGCTAATGAATAAAATCTCTTTTTTTAACTTTAGTTCACATGTATAAATAATTCAATTGAATGGAATACAACTTGTGCATAATTTTCCATTATTGTAGTCATTTGTACATTCATGTGTATTCAAGAATAGTAGGTACATCTAATCTAGACATTTCGGAGATGCAAGGCTTTAAGTAGCCCCGAGGAGGTCTTTATCTCATTCCTCTGGTTTAATAATGGCAAAGTATCTGCTTAAAACTTTGATACACTTGTATGTGCTTTTAGCTAATGAATTAAAATCTCATTTTCTACAATTATACACATCTACATTCATCATCTAAGTGTGTGCTAAAACATATTGTATGTGCAGGTATATTTAGGATTAATATCATATGTGTGTTACATGTGATGGAGAGGAATGATTGAACTTATGCCATTTGATAGTAATTCAATTGAATTAATCTTAAGATACCTTTCATATTAAATAATATTATTTAAAGTGAGCTTAAACTTAGGATTAAGTTAAAATTTGTAATAAGCCATTCACAAAAGAAAACTAAATCAAATTTACATGCTCTAGAAAGTGGCTTAAGCTAGGGTTGAAAGAGAGAAATCCTCTTTTCTTCTCTTTATATCACTAAGTTGCTAAGTGTGATCAAATGAAACAAAAAAAAACACAAATTAAAATTCTTAACTCAATTTAATAACTTCAAGTGAAACCAACCCTTCATGTAGAGAACTAACTATAACTCTAATGCCTAGCAAGACATGCCACACAAGCTTTAATACACACATTAGAATTTATTCACTACTTCTAGGTTTATGTTAGGGCAGTGCTTGGTATGATGTATATTTTGGTATGTGATGTATTATTGTAGACTAGATGTTAGGGTGTATGCCTCATAGACTGGATGGTAGGCCATGATTAGCCTAATCATATTTTTTACAGGGGATTATGTTTAAGGGGCTGCTTAAAAATAAATATAAATGCTCTTTTTGTTGGTTGCTTAAGCCACTAAGCATAATCCAATTTAGGATAGGTGGGCTTGGTTACCCATGTGCAGGGTGCTAAGCTAAAATTATGATATAACTGCTGAGATTATATGTATGTTTAACTAACCTCTATTTTGTAAGTGTGGTTAAATTTACTTTTCCTATTCTTAATGTAATTTTGTAATTAGGAATTAGGACTAGTGCTATGGGGGATAGGATGAGCATTGGCTAGAAGGCTTTGTCCTGGGAGGCCATGTGATGTCTTTGAAGTGGAGCAAATTAAAGCAAAAGAAAAAAAAATAAAGACCTGAAGACCGCTCATAGCATTCATTCACTATAAGTTGTAATTATTATTTTGTAATTTTGGATTGTATAAGAGTAGAGCTCGGCTACCTATCTTTTCTTTTCAGGCTGTATGGTGGTTCCTGACTACATCGGCCTTTTATTCTTTCATGATAGTTATCTAAATTGGTTGATGATTTGTTGAGGATGTGTACTAGAAATGACATGCTTTTCTTAGTTTCTTAAATGATTGATGTTTGAATGTGTGGCCTGGATGTGGTTAGGCTCTTAGAGAAAAAATAAATCTTTTACCCAACTTTAACTCATAACTAAAGTTTTAAATAATCCATAACCTCACATAAAGCCTAGGCATTAAATCAAGATAATTAAAAGATTTACCAACCCCTTAGCTGAATGTTGTATGTCCCACATCATACAGGCGGATTGCTTTACTCTTACTAAGAGAGGGTTTCCATTCTTGCACGATAGGAGAAGGCTTGACCTTTGAGGGCCTCCTCTATGGTGGAAAACACCTCTTTCCTACTGATTTAGCCAATAATCTAACTTCATCATGCATATAGTTATACAAAATTCCAAAAAGTTTATCAAAATGTAGTATCCAAAATTAAATAAAATTTGAAAAGATTTGCATTTGTAGATTAAGTCATTACTCATTCCACTCATGCTCTAGTCTCTTAGGGAGTGGGTTTAAGGACTTTTGCCTCTTTCTAAATTAATAACAACCCAACTATCTTGCAAATGCATAAGACTTTCCTACATGGTTTTAAAATCATAGGAGGAGTTAGCTGGCGGAAACTCCAGGCGGTTAAAAGCCCAGCAGTCTGATGGTTTATTTTCTCTTATGGAGGTAAACCTTATGTCCATTTTCACTTAGACTTAGATCATGCTTTATCTTATGACAAAGCTCCCTAGATAGAGGGTGAGGTTGCTATTTCCTTCAAGATACTAGAATAAATCCTCACCTCTTAGGCATTTCCACAACCTTGTGTTCTTGGATTATAAGTCCTAGCTTTCTAATAAAATGTTAACTTCAATAAAATTAATCTCTTCAACTTCAAACATATAAAGCCCAACCATAGAATAGATTGGAATGCTCACTAGGCTTCCTAATATCATGAGCATTTCCTACTCATTCCCTTGGCTTCAATAATAAGTCTTCTCCTTGAATAATTCCATTTAATTTTCCAGTACAAACATTCCTTTGATAGTCTAGCCTTGAAATCTTTGGAGACCTTAATTTCTTCTTTAATCAAGAGTATTCTTAAGGAATTTTGATTCCTTAGGATGTAATTAACTATGGTGGTTTGCCTCCATATGGAATTTAATGAACTCGGCTTAAAATAAACCCTACTTTGCTTTTCCATGTAAAGTAGGGTAAATATCTCTAGTATATTTGAAGACCCATCATACCTTAGGAGTCCTTATTAGGTGATTAGGTCCATTATAGGGTGATGATTTCTATCTTTCTAGATAGTGCATCATTCTTTAATGTCATACAATCACTTCAATAAGTACCCCCTAAGATCTATGTGGTGTCCCACATCTCGAAAATAAACACCATAATAAATTTTTTTAATGTTTTGGCTAATAATTGGAAAGCTCCTTCACATTTGGATAATTTGATTAGGAGGATGAATAGAATCTGGTTTAAACTAAAATGACTTAAACAAAATCTAGTTAGGTGGAACAAGCATTATTTTAAAAATATTTTTGCTAATATGAAAGATATGGAAAATTTGTTTTGTGATCTTAAAGTTTCTATTATGATGGAACCTTCCAAGATTATGGACTTGAATGAGGCAAAGGATAAAATAATTAATTTTCAAAATATGGAATAAACTTATTGGCATCAAAAAGCTTCTAGTAAACATATTGTAGATGGTGACGGTAGTACTAGGTATTTAGATTCTTTAGTTAATAAAAAGAGAGCATTAATTAATATTCAAAAAATTAAAAATGATAATGGACAATGGATTACAAAGAATAATGATATTAAGGATTTGGTTATTAATTATTATAGAAATATGCTTAATAAGAGTTGCTCTTATGATGCTATTTCTAAATCACAGTTGATTCCTTCTATTATTAACAATGATGACAATTCTTTGGTTATTATTTTGCCAAATGAAGATGAAAATTTTAAAGTTCTTAATAGCATGAACGTAGATTATGTTGCTAGACTGGAGGGTTTCACTTCTCAAATTTTTTCAAAATTTTTAGTTTATTATTAAAAATGATTTGATTGATGTTGTGGTTGATTTTTTAATGGTCATCCATTACCTAGATATTTTTCTAGCACTTCATTTATTCTGGTACCTAAAAAACATAATCTGGACTATTGGAGTGAGTTTAGACCTATTAGTCTTTCCACCTTCTTTAATAAGCTAATTTCTAAAATTATTGCCAACAAGCTTAGTCCTCTTCTTTATAAGATTATCTTTCTCAACCAAACTAGTTTTGTTAGAGGTAAATATATTTCTTGTAATATTTTACTTGCTCAAGAATTAATTCATGATTTAGATGCTAAGACTATAGGTGGAAACATTCTTTTCAAATTAGATATTGCCAAAGCTTTTAATAATATCTCTTAGGATTTCCATTTTGATATTCTGAATTTATTTTTGGGTTTTTGATAAAATTATTTTTCTTATTAAAAATTGCATTAATAATGTCTGGTTTTCTATTTTTTTAAATGGGGAAGCTTTGGGTTTTTTTCGACCTCCCATGGTTTAAGATAAGGGAAACTTTTATCTTCTACTTTATTTATCATTGTTGTTGAATACTTATATAGGAGCATCAATGATTTATTCTTAAATAATCCTAGTATCTATTAGAGAACTCTTGGTGGTTTTCATATTTCCCATTTAAGCTTTATGGATGATTTCATTATTTTTTTGCAATGCTTCTATTCATCATATTAAGAATCTTAAAAATCTTCTAAATACATTTCGTAGAGAAAGTGGTCTTATTATCAATGATAACAAAAGCTATTGTATTACTTCTTCCAGTATCTCTAATAATAAAATCAATCACATCCCACATATCACTAATTTTAAACATCAACATTTCCCCCTTAAGTACTTTGGTGCTCCTCTTTTCGAAGGTCCAAAATGATCTCATCTTTTTGATGAGTTAATTAAAAAAAAACATAAATATAATTTCTATTTGGGAATCTCATTTACTCTTGTTCAGTGGAGGCTCACTATTATTAAAATCACTCTCAATTCAATGCCTTTATATTTGATTCAAACTATTTTTCCTACTAATTCTACTCTTATCAGAATTGATTGCTTTCTTAATAAATTTTTTTGGGGATCTAATAATTCTATTAAAAGAATGCATTAGACTTCGTGGCATAAATGTTGTGGTCCTTTGGGTGAAGGTGGTCTTGGTTGCAAACCCATTCATGAAATTATTATTTCCTTCTCTCATAAGCTCTTATGGAATTTTAGAAAGAATTATAGCCTTTGGGCTAATTTTAAGATGGAAAAATACTACCAATGTAAACATCCTCTTATCTCTACTTATAAATTTGGTGACTCTCCAATTTGAAAATGGCTTTGCTCCATTAAATGGGTTGCTGAATCCTTAAGATCTTGGGGTATTCCTTCAAGTTCATCCTTCTTTTGGCAAGAAAATTGGATTGACAATGGATCTATTGACTCCCTTTTATCTACACACTCTATTTCTGCTAGCAAAGTTAACTCTTTTTGTCTTAATAACAATTGACCTGAAAACAAACTTAAAAAATTATATCTCTATTTCTCTATTTGATAACTTTAGAAATGCCCCTATTTTTTTAACAAACCTGATCAAATTTTTATAAAGCTCTCTTACAATGGTAAATTCGTTCATAAAGAGGTTTGGAATTTTATTAGAGATAAATAGAACACCTTTAATGTTTTCATTAAACTTTGGAACAATATCATTCCCATTTCTTATTCGGTTTTAGCTTGGAGGATTTTGAATAACTTTATTCTTGTAGATTTATTGCTCTGGAATAAAGGGTTTTATTTACCTTCTAAGTGCTATTGTTGCTTTCATATTGAAAATGTTAATCATGTTTTTCTCAATGGTGCTATTTCTTTCAAATTATGGATATGGTATGATGATTTATTTAACACTAACTATTTTCATGGTTACCTTTCTTTATATCAACTTCTTGAAGCTTGTTTCCAAAAAACTATGGAAGGTCATATCAAAATCTTAATTGCTATTACCTTTATTTTGGTTCATTTGGATGGATAGAAATGATGCTAAATATTGTGATATTCCTATGAATCATAAAAGTATCTTGGCAAGAACTAAAGAAATAATTCATGCTTTGTTTAATGTTAATTAAATTAGTAACATCCATTTTAAAAGTTACAAATTTGTGGCTAAAATATTAGGTCTCATTCTGCCTAATGTTTCTTTCAATAAGGCCATTAGGATTATCCATTGGATCAAACCTAATGAGAACTTTATTAAAATCAATACTGATGGTTCAGTTTCACTTAATAAATATGGTTGTGGTGGTATTATTAGAGATTCCAAAGATACTATCATTTGTGCTTTTGCTTATTCCCTCAAAGCATGTTATGTTATTTATGCTCAACTTATGGCTGTTAATAAAACTATTGATAGTTTTTTTGAACAAAGGCCTCTTTAATATTTGGATTGAAGTTGACACTCTTCTTTTACTTGATATGCTCACTTCTAATAAAATGGGAAATGCTGACTTATTTTATCTCCTTAATCACACTAAAACCCTCCTCTCTCAAGTTTGTTACAAAATTTCTCATATTCTTCATGAAGGTAATGCTTGTGCGGATTTCCTAGCAAATTTGGGTGCTGAATTAAATGAGCTCACTATATTAGATAATCAAAACTTACCTAAGCTGCTGAGAGGCTTTGTTAATCAAGATAGCTCTGGATTGCCTTACTTCAGACTTTAACTTGTGGGTTTTTTTGTTGGTCCTTGGCTATGGTGTTTTCTTTGAGCCTTTTTATTGATTGATGCTTTTGTGCTTTCCCATATTGGGATTGCTCCTTGCTATTCTTCTTTAGGGTCTTGGCTAACCTCATTTTCTATGAGTGTTGCCTTGTTTGGTGGATGCTGCTATTTATTTCTGCCCTCTGCCTAGTTATCTTGGGTGGTGTTCATTTGAAGGCTATTGTTAGTCTTTTCATTTCTATCTTAGTGTTGGGATTTTTGGCGGTTGTTACTTTCCTTCCTATTTTGGCTCATTGGCTACTGATTGTTGGTTGTTCCCTCAGACTTGTGTCTTGAAGCTTAATGTTTTCTAGTTGTTGCCTTCCTATTTTCTCTTTGTTAGTGACTATTTGTTCTCTGGGGTATAAAAGGGACCTTATTTTCCTCGGGTTAGATTCCTTTCCTCCCTATTTTGTCTACTGGTGGGTTGGTGGTCCTCCTAGGCTTGTCTTTCCTTAGTTTTTTGCTTGGCTGGGTGATTACCACAATTATTTCTTGGTTGTTCTTAGTGGCCTTCAATTGGGTTGTGGCTATGCTTGCCATTGTCTTTCCCTCTGAATGAGGTTTTCCTCATATTTAGGCTGGTTGCTTCCTTATCTGAGTTGGATCTTTTGCTATTATGGTGGTTGGTTAGGTGGCCTTTTTTGCTGGCTGAGTTGATTGGCTATGTTGGTTGGCTGGGTTGGTTTACTGGGTGGCTACATTGGCTAGTTTTACCTCCTCTATTGGTGGCAATTTTGGGGGGTTATTGGTGGTTTATCTTTGGTTTGGATTTGGCTTGGTGGAAGTTGTTTGTTGGCTATTATTTTTTCTATTTTATTGATTGGGGCTTCGTGATCAGTTTCACTAATTTTGGTTTGGTTTTTTTGGTTATGTTTTCAGCCTCCTATAATGGTCTTCCTCTGTTGGCTGTAGCTTCTTGTCTTTTGCTTTTTTTCCTATTTGGGTGGCAACATAGCTGTGGGACTATTTTCTCTTGGCATAAATGTTATTTGCTGGTGGGCTAGGTGGCTTTATTGGTTGTTTGCTTCTATTTTGTTACTAGTGAACTCTTGTAGTTTTTATTTTTCTTGGTTTCTGGTTTGATGTCATTTTAGGTTGGCTGGTTGAAGGCTGTTTAGTGGTTGTTGTTTTACCTTGGGTGCTATTAACTTGGTTTGGTGTCTTGGATATTATTTTGGGTGTGGGTATTACCTCTATCAAGTGTATTTTGCTCTCCTTGTTTCTTAATATCAGCCTCTTAGTTTGTGGTGGTGGTTTTGCTATTACATTGGCTATTCTTGGTGGTAGCCTTGTTGGATGCTCCTTTGGTCTTTTTGATTATCTATCTTGGTGGAGGTGCGGCACACCCTTTTATCTTTTGCTTGTCTGCTTGGGTTATCCTCTACCTGGATTGGATTGGTGGCTGTTGTTGGTGTTAGCTATCCCCTCTATTTGGGTATTGGTTTGTTGTTGCTTTGGGGACAATCTTGGGATGGTTCTTTGGCTTTGGGCCTATCTTTTGGAATGTTTGTTATCCCTATTAATGGTTGCTTTTTTGGTATTTCTCCTCCCTTTTGGTGTTTGATTTGGTGGTTTTCTCTTGTATTCTTGTCCGATGGATGGCTATTGGTCTACCTTACTGGGCTTGGTTATTTTGGTGGCTTTGTGCTTCGATGTTTTGTTTACTGGTTGAAAGACTTTGTAGCGTTGTTGGATGATGATCTCTGGATGACGGCCTATATGAGGTATGTTGGCTATGATGGCCTTGATGTTTCCCTCTGTTTCTTATTTTGGTTGGTAGCACTATATGTAATTATAACCCTTCATCTGAAGTTTGGATGCTTACATAAAGTGTTGCTCCATGAGATGACTGTGACTAAGCCTGAGCCTTTCTTTATATTGCTCTTTCTCTTTATGCCTACTTAATTATACTCATCCTTTCCATATAATGTTGTAGATTTCTTTTATAGGTTGGCAGTCTAGCCAATGGATTTTCCTATTATCAAAGAAATAAAGTGGATTTTGCTATTGGTCATATGGATCTTCTGTTGTTGCTGATTTGGTTTTTCTTTTGCTTCTCTTTATTTAATATTGTAATAGTTTGGGGATTCATCTCTTTAGGTTTTATTATAGCTCTTTGAGCATTAGTTTAGAGATTTATCCCCTTTAAGGACTTTGTACTCCTTATTTTGTGGCAATTAAATTCCCCTAATTTTCCCAAAAAACCCTAAACCCTAACCCTAAACCCTAAACCCTAAACTAAAACCCTAAACCCTAAACCCTAAATCCTAAAACTCTAAACCATAAACCCTAAACTCTAAACCGTAAAACCTAAACCTAAATAAATAAAATGAATAAAATAAAATAAAACCTAAACTAAAAACTAAACCTAAAATAAACCCTAAACCTAAACAAACAAACCTAAACCCTACTGAGCTAAACCCTCCTAAAAACTAAACCCAAAGCCCCAAATCTAAACCCTAAACCCTGAGCCCACAGGCCCAAACCTCTAAATCCTGAGCCTGGGACCCTAAACCCCAGACCATAAACTCAGACCCTAAGCCTACCCTAAACCCTAAATACCTAACTAGGCAGAAAGCTAAACTAAATAAACTTAAAAATAAAATAAATAAATAAACCTAAACATAAATAAAATAAAAATAATTTAAAACCTAAACCTAAATCTAAACATAAATTAAAATATAAAATATAAAATAACTAAAAAATTAAAATATGAACCTAAACTAAATAAAAATAAAATAAACCTAAATAAAACCTAAAATAAAACTAAACTAAAATAAAATAAAATAAAATAAAATTAAAAACCAAAACCTAAAAAAAATAAAACTTAAAATAAAAAAATAAAATAAATAAAATAATTAAATTAAAACTAAAAAAAATAATTAAATAAATAAAATAAATAATGCTAAAATAAACTAAAAATAAAATAAAATAAAAATAAAATAAAAAATAAACTCAAACAAATAAAAATAAACTAAATAAACTCTTACCATTTACTTAATTTTTTTAAAAATCTTAAACCTAAACCACGAAACCACCATACCACAAACCTAAATCTAAACCACCCCAAACTCTAAACCCTAAACCTAGACCTACACACCCAAACCTGACCTAAACCCAAAACCACAACCCATGACCCTACAAACAAAATAATACCTAAACCACAAACTAAACTAACCTTAAACCCCAAACCCTAAACTCCCAAGCCAACCTAAAAAAACTAAACTAAACCAAATAATAAAACCTAACCACAACTCTAAACCACTAACTAAACCTAAACCCCACTAAACTAAACCTAAACTAAAACCAACCCAACCAAAACCCTAAAACCTAAACCTCTAAATCCTAAAACTAAATAAATAAAAAATAAATCAAACCCTAAAATGGGTAGAACCTTGATGGCGGGAATATCGTCAGTGATGGAGGGAGGCGATCTTGAGTGGTGGTGGGGGATCTGGAGGTGCTGGTGGATATCTAGGTGGTGGTAGAGTAGTGGTGGTTATAGAGGCGGTAGGAGTGAAGGAGGTTACAATCGTGGTGGCGGCGGAGGGAGAAATTGTTGATATGCTGTGGGATCTCGTTACTCGGGGGGCCGGGGTGGTTCTAATGGGAACTGGAGAAACTGAAGAACGATCGATCCGATATGCTGCTTATGGAACTGTGTCTTTACAGTAGAGATGGATCTAGTTATCTAAGGTTTTTGATTTGCTTTATGCGTGCTCAATTTCTATCTATAGTGTTACTTGTCTTAGAAAATTTTGTGTGTTACTTGGTTGATGAAATCAAAAAGAAGAAATGTTGAATCTGAATTTGTTCTCTATTAAAAAAAAATTTAAACCCTAAACCTTAAATAAACCCTAAACCTAAACTAAACCCTAAAACCTAAACTAAATAAATAAATAAAATAAAAATAAAATAAAACTAAAATTAAACCAAACCCTAAACTAATCCCTAATCCCTAAACCTAAAACCCTAAAACCCTAAACCCTAAATCCTAAAACCAAATTCTGGGTTAAACTAAATAACACCTAAAAATAAAATAAATAAAAAAACCTAAACCAAAATAAAATAAAATAAAATAAAATAAAATAAAATAAAAATCTAAACTAAAACATAAATCTAAACCAAAATTTAGAAATAAAATAAAAAAATAAAAACTAAATAAAATAAAAAAAAACTTAAATTAAATAAAAAAATATAAAAAAATATAAAAAACCTAAATATAATAAAAACTAAACCTAAAATAAAAATAAAAAAATCTAAAAAAATATATTAAAAACTAAAACTTAAACCTAAAAATAAAAAATAAAACCTAAACCTAAAATAAATAAACTAAAATGAAACTAAATAATCTGACTTACTAACCAAAAATAAATAAAACTAAAAATAAACCTAAAATAAAACAAAATAAATAAAATAAAATAAACATAAAGATAAACTCAGATAAATAAAATAAAATAAATAAACCTACACCTGGTTTACTGGTTAAGACCCTAAACCAAAGCACCAACCCTAGAGCCATGATCACAGATCCTGAGCCTCCACTGAGCCCACTAAGACCCTGGGCCTGGGCTGCAGTCACAACCCTGACCCTGAGGCACTGCACCTGGGCCACTGAGCCCTAAATCTTTACTGAGCCCAGGCCCTACCACTCTATGCAAAAAAACTCATGCCCAGCCCTAAAACCCTGAGCCACAAAACCTGAGCTAGGCCAAACTCTAAAAACTAAATCATAAACCATAAAAAACTAAACCTCGACCCTAAAAAAAATTAAACCCTAAACCCCAAATGCTAAACCCTAAACCCAACAGAAACCCTAACCAATCAGCCTAAACCTAAACTAAACCCTAAACCCTAAGCCTAAACTAAAACTAAAGTAACTAAATAAATTAAATAAAATAAACATAAACCACAAGAATGGGCCTTGATGGCGAGAACATTCATCAACAGGGCTCGATCTAGATCAGTGGCAGGTGGCGGTTATCCTGAGAGGTGGTGGTGGATCGGAGGCCTGAGATGGATATGGATGTGGTGGTGAGCGATGGTGGTTATGGAGGTGGGAGGAAGCGATAGAGGTTACAGTGGTGGTGTGGAGGAGATCCTTGATTTGATGGGTGGATCCCACTACTCGAGAGGCAAGGGGGTTCGATGGGAACTAGAGAAATTGAAGACGAGCAATTCAATGCTTATGGGCGTGTCTTTATAGTAGAGATAGTTCTAGTTATCTAAGGTTTTTCATTTGTTCTATGCATTCTCATTTTTTAACTATTTTGTCACTTGTGTCTTAAAAAACTTGATGTGTTACTTGGTTGATGAAATCGAAAAGAAGAAATGTTGAATCTGAATTTATTTTATATTAAAAAAACCTTAAACTTTAAACCTTAAACACTAAACCCAAAACCCGAAACCCTAAACTAAACCCTAAACCCTAAACCCTAAAAACTCTAAATCCTAAACACTAAATGATAAACCATAAACCATAAACCGTAAAACCCTAAACCATAAACCCTAAACTCTAAACCATAAAACCTAAACTTAAATAAATAAAATAAAAACCTAAACCATCAACACTAAACTAACCGAAAACCCAAAACCCTAAATCGTAAAAACTCTAAACCCTAAACCCTAAACCCTAAATCTTAAACCCTAAACCCTAAACCATAAAACCACTATCAACCACAAACCCAAAACGTGAGTGAAACCTAAAACTAAATCCCCAAAACTTACAGCCTAGGCCACAGGCTCTAGGCCCAGGCAGGCCACACCTGGGCCAAGGCCTGAGCCCTAAACCTACCTGAGCCCTAAACTAAATAAAATAAAATAAAATAAATAAATAAACTTAAACCTAAATAAATAATAAAATAAAATAAAACCTGTACTGCACTAAACTAAACCTAAAAGATAAAATAAAAGATAAACTAAAATAAATTAAATAAAACCTAAATTAAACTAAAATTAAAATAAACCTAAAATAAAACTAAATAAAATAAAACTAAACTAAAATAAAATAAATAAACTTTAGAAATAAAATAAATACCTAAACATAAATAAAATAAAAATAGACTAAACTAAAAGGTGAACTTAAATCTAAACTAAATAAAATAAACTAAAATAAAACCTAAACTAAAATAAATAATAAAATAAAAAAACTAGATAAAATAAATCTAAATAAAATAAGAAAAAAAATTCAAATAAATAAAATCTAAATAAACCTAAACTTGGTTTTTAATTAAAGACCTAACCTAAACCCTTAACCTAAAACCCTAAATCCTAAACTAAAACTACCCTACCTACCACAAATAAACCCTAACTCCATGACCCTAAACCCTAAACTAAACCATACTAAACAATCACCTTAAAGCCACTAAACCACCACTACTAACTCCATAACCTAAACACCTAAACTCTAAACCACCATAAAAAACTCTACACTCCACAAACCTAAATGTTAAACTCCACCCTAACCCTAATCCCAAGCTCTAAACCCCACCCTAAGCCTAAACCAAATCTAAAGTAATTAAATAAAAAAAAATAAGCTAAGCCCAGAATGGGCATAACTTTGATGGGGAACATCACGTCAACTAGACTCAATTTAGATCTGGATGGAGGCCGAGGGGAGAAGCGGTGATTATCGAGTGGTGGTGCAAGATCTGAAGGTGCAGATGGATATGGATGTGGTGGTCGAAGCAGTGGTGGTTATGGAGGTGGGAGGAGCGATAGAGGTTACAACCGTGGTGGTGGCGGAGGGAGAGTTCACAAATTTGATGGTGGATCCCGCTACTCGAGAGACGGGGGTGGTTTTGATGGGAACTGATCAAACTGAAGAACGACCAATTAGATCTAGTTTTTATGGAATTATTTCTTCATAATAGAGATGGTTCTAGTAATCTAGGGTTTTTAATTTGCTCTATGCGTGCTCATTTTTTATCTATGTTATCACTTGTGTCATAGACAACTGGTGTGACACTTGGTTGATGAAATTGAGAAGAAGAAATGTTAAAAAATTTTTTTAAGAAAAAAAACCACAAACTTAAACCTTAAACCCTAAACCCTAAACCCTAAACCCTAAACTTAAACCTAAACCCTAAACTCTAAACCCTAAAAACCCTAAACCACCTACACCCTACCCAACCCTAAACTAAACCATATACTCCAAACCATAAACCTAAAATAAATAAATAAACTAAAATCTAAACCCTACCACTCTAAACCTAAAAACCTTAAACCAAACCCCTGCACCCACCCTAAACCTAAACCCCACCACTTAAACCAAAATATAAACTAAACCCTAAAACCTTAACCAAAATCTGACACTAAACCTAAAGATCCACAACTATCTTAAACCTCTGACCCTAAACTAGCACTCCAAACCCATTTAACCCCAAATCTAAACCTAAAACTTAAAACTTAACCTAAACTAAATAAACCTAAAAATAAAATAATTAAATATAAACTTAAATAAGATAATAAAATAAAATAAAATAAAACCTATTAAAACTTAATCCTAAACTAAACTTAAATAAAATAAAATAAAGTAAAATAAAAACTAAACCAAAAATAAACTAAATAAATACCTAAACTAAACTAAAAATTAAAATAAACCTAAAAATAAAAAACCTAAATAAAATAAAAACTAAACAAAAAATAAAATAAAATAAATCTAAAAAAATAAAAAACCTAAAATAAACCTAAAATAAAAAAAATAAACATACACCTAAAATATAAAATAAAAATAAAACTAAAATGAAATAAACTAAAACCTAAAAAAAATAAACTAATAAAAATAGACTAAAATAATAAACTAAAATAAATAAACTAAACTTAATAAAATAAAATAAAAAATAAACTAAAATAAACAAAATATACTAAATCAGTTAAACTGTCGGTTTGATTAATTTTTTTGGAAAATCTTAAAACACCAAACCTTAAACCCTAAATGTTAAATCCTAAACTCTAAAACCCAAATGACCATAACCTAAACCTGCACCAAGGCCCTAAACCACTGAGCCCTGACCCTGACCATCCAACACTGACCTAACCCACCCCACTGACCTACCCACTCTAAACCCTAAACACTAACCTGAACTAATAATATCCAAACCTATAACCCTAAACCATAAAACCTAAATCCCCAAACCCCAAACCTGGGCCCACCCTGACTAAACCACAACTCTTAAACTCTCTAAATAAACCTAAATAAAAATAAATAAATAAATAAACTACCAAAGATAAAATAATAAAATAAAATAAAAACTTTTAAACCTAAACCCTCCTAAACTGAGCACCTAAATGAAAATAAAATAAATCTAAACTAAACTAAAATAAATTAAATAAAACCTATATACTAAAAAATATAAAACCTAAATAAAAAAAGTAAACCTAAAATTAAAATAAAATAATAAACCTAAACTAAAATAAATTAAAACAAAATAAATAAAACCTAAACCTAATCCTAAAATAAACTAAACCTAAACCTTAAACTAAATAAAATAAAATAAACTAAAAATAAACCTAAACTAAACTAAAAAAATAAAACCTAAATAAACCTAAAATAAAAAAAACCTAAACTTAAAAAAAATAAAAAATAAAACCTAAACCTAAACCTAAAATAAAATAAAACCTAAACCTAAAAAAAATAAAATAAAACTAACTAAAAAAATGAACATAAACCTAAACTAAACTAAAATAAAAAACCTAAACAAAATAAATTAAAAAAATAAATAAACTAAAAAATAAAATAAAAATAATCCTAAATAAAATTAAAAAAATAAACTAAAATAAATAAAATAAACTAATAAGCTAAATAATCCTAAAAACTTGGTTTGCCAAAATTTTAAAAGAAAAGAAACCCTAAATCAAACATGCTAACTACCACTATTAACCCAACCACCCAGCCTAAACCCTAAACCTGAAACAAACCCTAGGCCCTCCCAACCCAACTAACCCACCCTAAACCCTGAGCCACAAGACCCCACTACCCTAAACAGGCACCATGATTCTAAACCACAACTAGCCCTGGCCACAAAACTCTAAACCACAAGGCTAAACCCTAAACCATAAACCCTATGACCCTAACTGGGCCAACCACTAACCAAAGGCCTAAACCACTAAACCCTAAAAAACCCCACCTGATAACCTAACCTTAACTAAATATATAATAAATTAAACCTAAACCTAAATAAAATAAAAAATATAATATAATAAAAACCTAAAGTAAAACCTAAGCCTAAACCTAAAAGTTAAATAAAATTAACTAATAAAAATAAACTAAAATAAAATAAATAAAAATGTCATCTAAATAAAAGAAACTTAAGAATAAAAAACCTAAAAATAAAACTAAATGTAAAATAAAAATTAAAATAAACCTAAAATAAAATAAAATAAAAACTAAATAAAAACGTAAACCTAAAGAATAAACCTTAAAATAAAACCTATAAAATAATAAAAAAATAAAATCTAAACCTTAAATTATAATAAAAAATGTAAACCTAAAAGAAAAAAAATAAACAAAATAAAATAAAACTAAATTTAAACTAAAACAAACTAAATAAAATAAATAAAACCTAAACCTAAACCTAAAATAAACTAATTCTAAACCTAAACCTAAACTAAATAAAATAAAATAAACTAAAAATAAACTTAAACCTAAACTAAAAATAAACCTAAAATAAACCCAAATAAAAAACCTAAAACCTAAACCTAAAAAAATAAAATAAAAACCTAAACCTAAATATAAAAATAAAAAATAAACCTAACCTAAACTTAAAAAATAAACTAAAATAAAAACCTAAACTAACATACATAAACCTATAATAAATAAACTAAATTAAATAAAAATAAAAAATAAACCTAATTAAAAATAAATAGATAAAAAAACTAAAATAAATAAAAAATAAAGTAAATAAATTGAAATATACTCGTTTACTTAATTTTAAAAAATAACCATAAACCCTAAATCCTAAATCCTAAACACTAAACCCTAAACCCTAACCTAAACCTAAACACTAAATGCATAGGCTCTAAAACCCTAAACCCTAAATCCTAAACACTATACCCTAAACCCTAAACCCCAAATTGTAAACCTAAACCTTAAAACTTAATAAACCTAAACCTAAACTCGAAGAATGGGTAGAACCTTGATGGAACATCACCAATAGGCTCCTTGATCTCAGGAGGAGAAGGCAGAGGTGGTGGTTATCATAATGGTGGAGGGGGATCTAGAGGTGTTGTTGATATGGAGGTGGTGGTGAGTGGTGGTTATGGAGGGAGAGCACATGATGGTTTCAATCATGGTGGTGGCGAACGAAGAGATCATGGATAAGATGGTGGATCCCGCTACTCGAGAGGCCAGGGTGGCTCTAATGGGAACTAGAGAAATTGAAGAACAACCAATCTAATCTGCTGGTTATGGAATTGGGTCTTTATAGTAGAGATAGTTCTAGTTATCAAGGGATTTTAATTTTCTATTTTTTTTTCTATGTTGTCATTTGTCTTAGAAAACTTGATGTGTTACTTGGTTGTTAAAATATAGAAGAAAAGTTGCATCGAATTTTTCTCTATTAAAAAACTAAAACCAAAACTAAACTAAAACCAACCCAATCCTAAACCCTAAACTAAAACACTAAAACCTAAACCCTAAACCTAAACCCTAAACCTAAACCCTAAACCCTAAAATAAAACCAAAAAACCTAACCCTAAACCCTAAACTAATAAACCCTAAAAACCCTAAAAAACTAAACCTAAACTAAACCTAAAGCTAAAACTAAACTAAATAAAACTTAAAATTAAAATAAATAAATAAACCTAAACCAAAATGAAATTAAAAGATAAAATAAAATAATAACATAAACTAAAACCTAAATCTAAACCTAAACCTAAACTTAAAAGAATAAATAAACCAAAATAAATAAAAAATAAACCAAAAATAAAATAAAACAAATAAACAAACCTAAACCTAAAATAAAAAACCTAAACCCCTAAAAATTTAAAACTTAAACCCAAAATAAACTAAACTAAACTAAAACTAAAACCTAAACCTAAAACTAAATCAAAACCTAAACTAAACCTAAACCTAAACTAAACCCTAAACTAAATTAAACCTAAACCCTAAACCCTAAACTAAAACTATAAACCTAAACCTTAAACCAAACTAACCCTAAACCTAAAACTCTCTAAACCCTAAACTAAACCTAAATTAAACCTAAACTAAACTAAACTCCTAACCTAAACCAACCCTAAACCCTAAATCATAAACCTAAGCCCTAAACTAAAATACCTAAAACTAAACCTAAAACAAACCTACCCTAAACCCTAAAGCTAAACCTAAACCCTAAAACTAAACCTAAACCTAAACTTAAACCCTAAACCTAACCTAAACCTAAACTAAACCCTAAAACCATAAACCCTAAATAAACACTAAACCCTAAACCATAAACCCTAAACCCTAACCTAAACCTAAAAAGCATAAACCCTACAACCCTAAACCCAAGATGCAAAAACTTCCTAAAGTAACTAAATAAATTCAAAATCAACTTAAACCCTAAAATTTAATAAATCAAAACCTAAACTTAAACCTTAAGAATGAGCGTAACCTTGATGAGAACATCACCATCAAGCTAGTCTAGATATATTAGAGGTGAAGGCTATCATAGTGGTGGGGGATCAAGGGGTGGATATGGACATGGTGGTCAGAGTAGTGGTCATTATGGAGTTAGGAGGAGAGATGGTGGTTACATTCGTGGTGGTGGCGGAGGGAGAGATCGGGGATATGATGGTGGATCCTACAACTCAAGAGGCCGGGGTGGTTTTGAACTGGAGAAGAAAGAATGGCCATGATCTGCTTATGGAACTGTCTTTATAAGAGATAGTTCTAGTTATCTAGGTTTTTTTTTGCTCTATGCATGCTCATTTTTATTTATCACTTTGTCTTAAAAAACCTAGTGTATTACTTGATTAATGAAATCAAAAAGAAGAAATGTTGAATATGAATTTATTCTGTAATAAAAAAAAACCAAAAACACTAAACCCTAATCTAAAACCTAAACCCAAAACATAAAACCTAAACCCTAAACCCTAAATTATAAAAGACCTTAACCATAAACCCTAAAACACTAAAACTTAAACCCTAATCCCTAAAACCTAAACCCTAATCCCTAAACCCTAAACATTAAACCATAACCCTAAACCCTAATAATATTAAAAAATTAAAGTGAAAAAACCCCATCGCCGCCCTCTCTCGAGTTCTAGCAATTTTCCTTTGCACTGCTTTTTGATGGCTATTTTGAGTTATTCTCATGATCCCTTCTGAATCTGTTTTATGTCTTTCTTGGAGTGACGTGACTTAGCATCTTCTTTGATGATTCTTGGGAAAACTAAAGGATCCTATGGATCCTACATCATCATCTACTTTGTTTTGGCGCTTTGAAATCATTCAAAGATGCTCTGAGTGGTAAGGATGGCTTCAAGTGAGTTCTGGAATGCTTGCTAAGTCATTTGAATTCACCTTGGCTGGAATGTTTACTCTTCGTAGGCCTAATCTAGAAAACATTTTCTCTATCTTTCATAGTCTAAAACTTTTGGGTGCTTTTATGATTGGTTTAATTGATCCCACCACATTTTGATTCAGTTGAAAAATGATTTGGATTACTATTGTGTTTTCTCTCATTCTTATTTTATTTTCAATTGCCAAATGAGGTTTGGTCTCCACTATTTGATATTAAAGAAGAATCCCCAATTATTAGTTTGGATTTCTCCCAAATATGCAAATTCATTTTGGTAACCATGAATTTCTTTTGGGTGCCTTATTTGGTTGGCCATTGCAAATTGATCAAGAAAGCTACAAAATCTCATCCTTCAATGGCTAGAATCCTCAATTGGACATTACCAAGAACACCCAAGAAAGTTGGGATCTAAAATTACTTTTGTTATATGCAAATAATTGAATGTTTCATTCTTCATTCTCACCAAAAAAAGAAAAACTCTGTTAAGGAAACTTCTATTCCTAACCCTAAGCTGACCACTTTTAAATATCAAAAAACTATTTAAGAAAGGGATTCTTTAAATGTTCCTAATAATGCTGATTTACCTTTTATTTCTTATAAAGGCTTCTAATATGAACAATAATAGCTTTATAAACTTTTAAATGAGGATTTTAATTTGATCCTTGCAACCTTGTTGATAGATGAAAATGAAGCTTTAATGGAGAACATAAATGAGGAATTTAATATTATGCATAGGATGATTTAACTTCTCAAAAAGGTTTGCTTTTATTTAATAATTTGGCTAATGATGAGGAAGGGTTTGGTGTTCCCACTTGACTTCTTAATAAATTAGTTTTTACTCCCTCCCTTGCTATTCTTGAAGCTCTTTTATCTTTAATAAATTCCAGTGTCTTGGAAGAAGGAGAATTCACTTCTCATCAAGAGATTTCTCCTAACTCTGTGAATAATGTTGCTAAATCCTTTCATATGATGATTCAAAGGGCAAATAAAATGGCTTCCACACTTTATATTCAAAAAAGAAAAAAATGTTAAAAATTTTCCTCCCAAATTACCAAGAAACACTAGAACCAGACTCTCTCTTCTCTCAAGTAACTTTTATCCACCCCCCCCCCCCCTTTTCTTTCTTTATGTTTTTTTTTTAGGAATGTTAGAGGGATTGGTACCCTCTCTATTCATAACCATATTAGAAATTTTGTTGTATTCATATTATTTATTTACATATTATTCTTGAGCATCTTATTCATGCTAATAAAATTAACCATGTTGCTAGAATGATCAATTTCAAATTTTTCTAATGTTAGTAATAAGATTTGTTGTTTTGAATAACTTTGTAGACATTTCTATTCTTGATGATTTTATCAAGTTGTCAATGCTCAAATCTCTTGTGGTGATTATTGTGTTTTGGGGTCTTTTGTTTATGCATCTTGTAATAGATTTGGTAGAAATCTTCTTTGGGATAACTTGACTAATTTTTCCACCTTGTTAAACCTTGGTTTGTTGTGGTGATTTCAACACTATTTTGTTCTCTTCTAAATGAAGTGGTTGCTCTCCAAATATTCATTCCATAGAATAATATTCCAATATGATCATTGATTGTAATTTGATTAATATTGGCTTTAAGGGTTCTAATTATACTTGGAAAAACTCTTATCTTTGGCTTAGGTTGGACCGAATTCTTTTTAATAACCATTGGATTACTCAGTGGCCTATTACTTCTATCAATAATTTAGGTAGAACCTTGTCTGATCATGGTCCTCTTTTGGTTTCTATTAAAGATAATTATAATATATTATAAAATTTCTCTCCTTTTAGATTTCAAAACATGGATTCAGCATATTGATTTTTTTAATGTTGTGGCTAACTATTGGAAAGCTTTTACATCATGATAATTCTATTATGGGGATAAAAAGACTTTGGTTTAAAAAATACTTAAACAAATTTGGTTTGGTGGAACAAGCATTGTTTTAAAAACCTTTTGCTAATATCAAAGATATGGAAAAATTGGTTTGTGATCTTGAAGTCTCTGTCCGATCCTTCTAAGATTAAGAACTTGACGGAGAAAGATAAGCATGTTAATTTTCAAAATATGGAAGAGACTTATTGGTGCCAAAAATTGCTAGTAAACACATTATGATGGTGCATGAAAACTAGCTTTTTCCATGCTTTAGTTAATAAAAGAGAGCCTTAAATAATATTCAAAAAATTAAAGATGACAATGGTGAATGGATTAAATAATGATATTAAGGATTCAATCATTAATTACTTTAGAAATATGCTTAATAAGAGTTACTCTTATGAAGTTATTTCTAAATCACACTTAATTCTTCTATTATTACCAATGATGATAATAATTTTCTTACCATTATGCCTAATGAAGATGAAACTTTTAAAATGTTTTTAATAGCATGAACATAGATTATGTTTATTGGTCGGAGGATTTCACTACCCAAATTTTCCAAAATGTTGGTTTTATTAAGAATGATCTAATTGACTATGGTTAATTTTTTAATGGAAATCCTTTTCCAGATATTTCTCTAGCTCTAATGCTCTCATACCTAAGAAAGATAACCCGACTATTGGGTGATTTTAGACCTATTAGTCTTTGCACCTTCTTCAATAAAATTTCCAAAATTCTTGCCAACAAACTTAGTCTTTTACTTCATAAGATTATCTCTCTCAAACAAAGTTTTGGTAGGTAGATCTATTTTTTGATAACATTTTTTTGTTGCCCAAGAATTAATTCATGATTTAGATGCTAAGACAAAAGGTGGAAACATTCTTTTGAAATTAGATATTACCAAAGATTTTGATAATATTTGTTGGATTTCCTTTTCCATATTAATTTATTTGGGTTTTTTCTACTAAATTTATTTTTCTTATTAAAATTGTATTAATAATGTTGGTTCTCTATTTTGCTTAATGGTGAAGCTTTGGGCTTCTTTCCTTCTTCCCATGGCTTAGATAAGGGGATCATTCATCTCTATTTATTTATTATTGATGTTGAGTACATATCTAGGAGCATCAATGAGTTATTCTTAAATAATCCTAGTATGTACTACATAACTTTTGGTGGTCTTCCTTTTCCCACTTAAGCTTTGTAGATGAATTTATTATTTTTTGCAATGCTTCTATTCATCATATCAAGAACCTTGATTTTCTTAAATAAATTTGGTAGAGAAAGTGGTCTTTCTATCAATGATAACAAAAGCTATTTTATTACTTCTTCAAGTATCTCCAATAATAAAATCATTCAAATCTTGCATATCACTAATTTTAAACATCAACACTTACCTCTTAAGTAGCTCCTCTTTTAAAGGTCCAAAATGATCCCACCTTTTGATGAGTTAATTCAAAAAATTTTAAATAAAATTTTGCTTGGAATTCCTTTTACTTTCATTTCATGGTGGCTTACTATTCTTAAAAGCACTCTCAATTAGACCCTCTTTATTTGATTCAAACTATTATTCCCACAAATTCTACTCTTATCGAATTGATGCATGCTTAATAAATGTTTTGGGGTCCAATAATTCTATTAAGAGAATGCATTGGACTTCCGGCATAAATGTTGTGGTCCTTTGGGTGAAGGTGGTCTTGGTTGCAAACTATTCATGAAGCTATCACTGCCTTCTCTCATAAGCTCTGGTGGAATTTTAGAAAGAATGATAGCCTTTGGGCTAATTTTATGATGGAAAAATATTGCCAAGGTAAACACCCTCTTACCTATGCTTATAAAGTTGGTGACTCTCCAGTTTGGTAAAGGCTTTGCTCCATTAAATGGGTTGTTGAATCTTTAATATCTTGGGGTATTCATTCAGGTTCTTCTTTTGGCAAGATAATTGGATTGTCAATGGCTCTATTGACTCGCTTTTATCTGCACACTCTACTACTGCTATTAAAGTTAACTCTTTTTGGTTTAATAACTATTAGAATAAAAACAAACTTGAGAATGATAGTCCTATTTATTTTCTTAACAAGTTTTAACATATTTTTTTCTAATAAAGGATCAAATTTTTCAAGCTCTCTTACAATGGTGATTACATTCTTAAAGAGGTTTGGAATTTTATTAGAACACCTCTAATGTTTTCATTAAACTTTGGAACAATATCATTCCCATTTCTTATTCTATTTTAGCTTGGAAGATTTTGAATAACTTCATTCCTATTGATTCCTTACTCTAGCTTAAAGGGTTTTATTTACCTTTTAAGTGTTATTGTTGCTTTCATTTAATCATGTTTTTGTCAATGGTGCTATTGCTTCCAAACCTTGGATATGGCATGATGATTTATTTAACACTAACTATTTTCATTGCTCTCTTTCATTATATCAACTTCTTGAAGTTTGTTTCCATAAAATTGTGAAATGTGATATCAAAGTTTTAATTGTTATTGCCCATATTTGGTTAATTTGGATGGATAGAAATGATGTTAAATAACGTGGTATCCTATGAACCATAAAAGTATCCTTGCTAGAACTAAAAAAAAATCATGCTTTGTTTAATGCTAATTTAATTAGTAATCTTCACTTTAAAGGTTATAAATTTGTGGCTAAAAAATTGGGTATCACTTTGCATGATGATCCTTCCTACAAGAGTATTAGGATGATACATTGGATTAAGCCTAAAGAAAATTTTCTTAAGATCAATACTTATGGTTATGTTTCCCCAAACAAATATGGTTGTGGTGGAATTCTTAGAGATTTTAAAGGTACTATCATTTGTTATTTTGCCTACCCCCTCAAAGCTTATTTTGTTATTTATGTTGAGCTCATGGTTATTAAAAAAGCTATTGATATTTGTTTAAGCAAAGGACTCTTTAATATTTGGATTGAAGTTGAGGCTCTTCTTTTACTTTATATGCTCAATAATAAAAAAAATGGGAATCGACTTATCTTATCTTAATCACACTAAAAGCTTCTTTCTCAAGTTTGCTACAAAATTTTCACATTCTTATGAAGGTAATGCTTGTACTAATTTCTTCTTGGCTAATTTGGGAGGAATTAAATGAACTCACTTTATTTGATAACCATAGCTTACCTAAGCATATGTGGTCTGCAATCTGGATAACCTTGCCTTTCGAATTTAACTTCTACTATTTTGTTGATCTTTTATGGTGGTTTTATTAAAACTATTTTTTGGTTGTTTATTTTGCTTCCCTCACCAGAAAGTGGTTTTTTGCTAGGTTTATTTTACTTAAACCCCTTCCTCTTAACCCCATTCTATTCTTGATAGACCCTTTTTTGGGTCGTAGTGGTTATAATTGATTTCCCTATCCTCTACGATTAGTGGTTCTCTTTCTATGGCACATGTTATGTTTCTTTTCTCACACAGCTAGTGATTTTTTTAGGGTCTCTTATTTGGTTGTCGTTGTGCCCATTTTTGGCCTACCCCTTTTATTAATGGATGTTGGGTTTGCCTCTGGCTTTAGTTGGCTATGGCATTAGAATTGATTTTTTGGCTTTATGGTTCTACTAGTTCTTGCTATTTTGCTTCTTCTTCCATTTTCTTAGTTATTTTGGGTGGTTTTTTTTCATGGTCGCTCTTTCTAGCTTGGCTTAGTTTTTTGGTTTTGGTGGTTGATGTTCTCCTTTCTTTTGCCTTGGGGCTTCTCGGTTTGTTTTCCTACCTTGTGGATTGAGGCATCCAGTGGTTGTTGTCTTCCTATTTTCTCCTTTGTGGTGATTGTCCGCTCATTGGGAATTGGTGGGGTGTCTCCGGCCTTGTTTCCTTTCCTTACGCTTTTGCTTGTGGTTTGGTCCTCCTGGCCTTGTCCTGTCAAGGACTACCATTTTATTCTTGGTTATTTTGAGATCTCCGTGGGTTTTGGCTTGTTCATTGTTGTTCTTTCTCTTTTTTGGGCTCAGATTGGCTTGTCTCATTGGTTTTGTTGATGGTGGCTATTTTATGGTGGGTTGGTTGGTTGGTGGATGTGTTATGGTTTGATGGTTGGTTTAGGTGCTTTTTGTTCTTGGTTGCTCGTCCGCTCTAGGTTGGTTATCCTCTTGGTGCATATGCTTTTCCTTTATTTTTTTCCTAGTTTGGGTGTCAATTTTTGTCGCTCGATTTCTCTCGCTCATCCCATTGGTCTTGTGGTCTTATATTTTGTTGGTGGAGGATATGAGTTCTTGTGGTTTTTTTGGTCCTATTTTAGGACTTTTGTTGGGTTTGAGGGTTTTGTATTGTCTTACCTTGATGCTTGTGTTGTGGCTTGTTTTGGGATTTATGTTGGCTATTATTATTGCTATTTATTCTCTCCTTATTTCTTGATATTTGCCTCTTGCTTGGTGGTTGTGGATTTTTCTTTGGTCGCCTTTGTGGTGGTTTTGATGGTAATTTTGATACCCTCTTGGCCTCTATGATACTTTCCTCTCTCTCGCTTATCTCCTACTATTTTGCTATTTGGAGGTTTTGCTCTTTGATTTGGATTGCTAGTGCTCGAGATAGTTGTTGTTTTGCCTTTGGGACTGCTTTTTGCTCGACATGTTGTTCCCCTATTTATGCTAACCGCCTCTTTTGTGTTTCTCTTCTATTGGTGGTGTCTTGGAGTTATCGCTTGGTTTATTTTAGCTTGGCCACCGATCCTATTGTAACTTGGATGTTGGCTTTAAGTGATTGGTTTATTGTGGGTTTGGTTGAGGGTCGCTGGGTCGCTAGTCGCTATTTTTCTCTATTTGTTTGCTGCAGGAACTGGATCACTATGGACTATTTTGCCATGGATAGTTGCTTATATCGTGGCTATGATGGACTTGATGTTTTCTCATATCTTCTCTGTGGTTGGTAGCATGTTTACTTTATCTTTTTCCCTTGAGCTATGACCATTGCCATTACAGTGTTTTGTAGATTTCTTTTGAAGGTTGGAACTTCACAAATGGAATGATCTTTACTTAGTCAACTAAAGTACTGTTGATATGGATCTTGCTTATCTTAACTTCTCAAAAAGATCATGAGCTGTTGCTGACTAGACTTTTTACTGCTTTCTTGAGTTATAATAATCTTATTTTGGGTCTTTTCTCACTTGCTTTTAAGCTATTGTATTTGCTCTTTATTCTTTTCCATTGTACTTATGAAGGGGTTTAGCTCTTTAGGTTTCTTGTAGCTCTGTGAGCAATAGAACTTTGAGCTTTACCCTTTTTAAGGACATTGTATCCTTTATTTTTATGGTAATAAATTCTAACTTTCCCTAAAAAACCCTAAACACTAAATGTCAAACCTTGAACCCTAAACCCTAAACTAACCCTAAACCCTAAATCATAAAAAGCTAAAAACCTAAACCTAAACAAAATAAAACCTAAAAAAATAAATAAATAAAAATACCTAAACCAAAATCTAAACCTAAACCTAAACTAAAACCTAAACTAAAACCTAAACCCTAAATCTAAACCCTAAAATAAAATAAGAACCTAAACTAAACCTAAACCTAAACCTAAACCTAAAAAATAAAATTAAAAAAATAAAAACTAAACTAAAATAAAATAAATAGAAACCTAAACTAAACTAAATAAAATAAAAAATCTAAATAAAATAAAAACCAAACCTAAACTAAAAATAAAATAAACCTAAAATTAAATAAAATAAAAACCTAAACCTAAAAAGTAAACCTAAAAATTATTAAAAATAAAACCTAAACCCAAAATAAAAAAAGCTTAAACCTAAAATAAAAAATAAAATAAACCTAAACCTAAACTAAAAAAATAAAAACCTAAACCTAACTAAAATAAACTAAATCAAAACCTAAACCTAAACTAAATAAAATAAAATAAACTAAAAATAAACCTAAACTAAAAAATAAAACCTAAATAATTCTAAAATAAAAACTTAAAACCTAAACCTAAAAAAAAACCTAAACCTAAACCTAAAATAAAAAATAAGACCTAAGCCAAAAAAATAAAATAGAAATAAAACTAATCTAAAAAAAAACCTAAACCAAAACTTAAACCTAAAAAATAAACTAAAATAAAAAACCTAAACTAAAATAAATAAACCTAAAATTAAAAACTAAACTAAATAAAAATAAAAATAAATCTAAACAAAATTAAAAAATAAAATAAACTAAATTAAATAAATAAAACTAAATAAACTAAATAAACCTAAACCTACTAGTTTACATAATTAAAAAAACCCTAAACCTAAAATAAACTCTAAACTTTAAATCATAACCCCTAAAATCTTAAACCTAAAACCCTAAACCCTAAACCCAAAAACTTAAACCCTAAAACCTACAACCCTAACCCTTAATCCTAAACCCCAAACCCTAAACCCTAAACCCTAAATCCTAAAAACCTAAAAACCTAAACCTACACTAAATAAAACCTAAAAATAAAATAAATAAAAACAAAATAAAACCTAAACTATAACCTAAACCTAAACCTGAACCTAAACCTAAACTTAAACTTAAACCTAAAAATAAAATAAAAAATAATAATAACTAAACTAAAATAAAATAAATAAACATAATTAAAAAAACCCTAAACCTAAAATAAACCCAAAATCGTAAACTCTAAACCTTAAACACTAAACCCTAAAACCTTAAACCTTATACACTAAACCCAAAAGAAAACCCTAAAACCTACAACCCTAAACTCTCAATCCTAAACCCCAAACCTTAAACCCTAAACCCCAAACCCTAAACCCTAAACCCTAAACCCTAAAAAACCTAAAAACCTAAACCTAAACTAAATAAAACCTAAAAATAAATTAAAAAAACAAAATAAAAACCTAAACTAAAACCTAAACCTAGACCTGAACCTAAGCCTAAACTTAAACTTAAACATAAAAATAAAATAAAATAAAAATAATAACTAAACTAAAATAAAAAATAAGCATAATTAAAAAAACCCTAAACCTAAAATAAACCCAAAACCATAAACCCTAAACCTTAAACCCTAAACCCTAAAACCTTAAACCTTAAACCCTAAACCCAAAAGCATAAACCCTAAAACCTACAACCCTAAACTCACAATCCTAAACCCCAAACCTTAAACCCTAAACCCTAAACCCTAAAAACCTAAAAACATGAACCTAAACTAAATAAATCTTAAAAATAAAATAAATAAAAAAGCCTAAGCCTAAATAGAATAAAATAAAATAAAAAAATTGAACTAAAACATAATCCTAAACCTAAACCTAAACATAAACCTAAACTTAATCCTAAAAATAAAATTAAATAAAAAATAAAACTAAAATTAAATAAAATAAATAAAAACCTAAACAAAATGAAAAAATAAAATAAACCTAAAAATAAAAAACCTAAATAAAATAAAAACTAAACACAAAATAAAAATAAAATAAAGCTAAAATAAAGTAAAATAAAAACTAAATAACAACCTAAGCCTAAAAAATATACCTAAAAATAAATAATAAATAAAACCTAAACCCTAAACTAAAAAAACCTAAACCTAAAATAAACAAAATAAAATACACCTAAACCTAAACTAAAATAAACTAAACTAAAATATAAAACCTAAACCTAAACCTAAAATAAACTAAACCTAAACCCTAAACTAAATCAAATAAAATAAACTAAAAATAAACCTAAACTAAAATAGTAAAACATAAAAATAAACATAAAATAAAAACCTAAAACTAAAAAATAAAACTTAAACCTAAAAAACCAAAATAAAAATAAAACTAAAGTAAAAAAAAACAAACATAAACCTAAACCTAAACCTAAAAATTAAACTAAAATAAAAATCTGAACTAAAATAAATAAACCAAAAATAAATAAAGTAAACTAAATAAAAGTAAAAAATAAACTTAAATCAAAAGAAATTATAAAATAAATAATCCTAAACCTATGAATTTACGTAATTTTAAAAAAAAAACCTAAACTTAAAATAAACCCTAAACTGTAAAAAAAACCCTAAATCATAAACCTAAAGCATAAAACCCTAAACCTTATACCCTAAACCCTAAATGCAAAAAAGCAATAAATCCTAAACCCTAAACCCTAAATCCTAAACTAACCTAAACCTTAACCCTAAACACTAAACTAAACCCTACACAAACCTAAACCTTAAACTTATTTTCACTTTTGGCCTAGGCGGGTTATGTTTTTTACATCTAGCTTTTGGGTTGGCCTGGTGGTTCCTATCTTTCCAACATGGGTTGGCTTGGCTTTTTTGGCCTGGTGGCTGCTATCTTCTCTGCCTTGTTACTCTGGTTTTTGGTGGAGGAGATGGATTCTGCTAGCTTTATTCTATTTTCTACATGAGTTGGTTTGTTGGCTCTTCTCTTGAACACGAATTACTTTTTGCTAGTTTTTGATGGTTGGATGGGTGGTCTTCCTAGTGGGAACTGTTGTTGGTTGTTGCCTTAATGAACCTTCTTTTGTAAAATTTTTGGGCTACTTTTTGGGTTTTCCTCCCAATTTCTTGATGTTTATTACAAGATCCTTCTTTTGCCTTAGTTTTGCATTTGGTAATTCACCTAAGATTAGCCTCTACTAGGTGCATTATTTGTAGCACATTTTGCATTATTATTATGCTTCCTGTCGGGTTAGTTTTTGTTTCTGGGTAAGTTTAGTTTTTTGGCAAGTTCTGGCTAGCTACAATTGTTGCCTTTCTATGGTTTCTGAGCTTCTTTTAGACTTCAATTATATGGTACTTTGTTGGTTTTCTAATTTTCCTTGGTTGCTAGGGATGCTTCCTTTATTGGTTACTTATTATGGGATATTCTCTTATGGTTTCCTTATGGGTGATCTATGTAGATGGTTTGGTTAGAAGACTTTTAGTTGTCCTTGGAATCTTAATTGGTTGATATTTTTTCCTTGTTGGTCTTTTCCTTATCCTTGGATAATTTTTTGGAGCCTTTTACTATGATGATCGAACCTTTGTTGATCTTTTTGGATTGGACTTTTTATTTTTTGGTGGTTAGTGGGCTCCTTTGGCCCCCTTTTGTGTGATTATTTTGTCTTTTGTTGATTTGCACTAGATGCAGCTTATGTTTCCTTCAGTTGATGGTTTTATTTCTGAGCTATTTAGTCATTTGTGTATTTCTCTATTAATTGGCACGGGTCTGGTGCTTGCTGACTGCTAGTTCTAGGTTTTCCCTTATTTGGAGTTTGGTTGGGCATTTAGATAATGGTTATTGTTGGTGTTCTGACTTTATTCTAGCCTCTCTTTGGGTTATTATGATTATTCTATTGTGGTTTATGTTTGGTGGTTTGCCTGCAAGCTGGTTACTAGTTGGTTGCTCTTTATTAAATGGTGATCTAGAACTCTATAGGCTGGCGGCCTTGGATGTTTGTTTGTATCGGTATCGGCTATAATGGCTTTGATGTTACTCACCTTCTCTCGGTTGGTAGCATTACATATGATTGAAACCCTTCTTTATGAAGTTTAGTTGTTCATATGTATTGTTAACCCTTGAGATGATCTAACGAGCTATAGCTTTATCATTCTCTATCTCATTTTCCTCTCTTTATCCATATCCTTTTTAGCTATGACTTTTGCCATTGTAGTGTGTTGCAAATTTCTTTTATAGGTTGGAACTTTATAGAGGGAATGGTTGTTACTCAGTCAACCCAAGCATTATTGTTGTGGATCTTATTTATCTTGCTTTCTCAAAGAAATCATGAACTATTGTTGACTTATTCTTTTATTGTTTTCTAGATTTTTTTTAGCCTTGCTCTGTGTCTTTTTCTCTTATGCATTTTAGCTATCGTATTTGCTATTTTATTTCATTTTCTTTTTCTAATGTACTTAGATGGGAGTTTAGCTCTTTAGGTTTCTTGTAGCTCTAGAGGAGTAGAATTTTAGAGCTTTACCCAATTAAAAGACATTGTATCTTTTGTTTCTATGGTAATAAAATTCTAACCTCCCCCCCCCCATAAAAAACCCTAAACTCTAAATCCTAAAAAAACCCTAAACAGCCCTATACCTAAAACCACAAAACCCTAAACTCTAAACTTTAAACCCAAAACCCTAAACCCTAAACCCAAAAAATCCTAAACTCTAAACCCTAAACTCTAAACTCTAAACCCTAAAAACCTTAAACCCTAAAGCATAAATAGTAAACCCTAAACCCTAAACCTTAATCGTAAATCCCAAACCATAAACCTAAACCTAAACCTAAAGTAATTAAATAATTTAAGAAAAAACCTAAACCCTAAAACATAATAAACCTAAACCTAAACCCTAAGAATGGGCAGAACCTTGATGATAGGAACATCACCATCAACCAGGCTAAGTCTAGATCCAGTGGTGGAGGCGAAGGCTGAAATGGCTGTTATCATAGTGGTGGTGGGGATGGAGGTGCCGGTGATTTGGAGGTGGTGGTGAGTAGTGGTTATGGAGGTGGGAGGATCGACGGAGGTTACAACCGTGGTGGTGGCAGAGGGAGAGATCAGGATATGATGGTGGATCCCGCTACTGAAGAGGCCGAGGTGGTTCTGATGGGAATTGGAGAAACTGAAGAATGGCCGATCTGAACTGCTTCTTATGGAACTGTCATTACACTAGAGACGGTTCAACTAATCTGGGGTTTTTATTTGCTCTATGCGTGCTCAATTTTGATCTATGTAGTCTCTTGTGTCTTAGAAAACTTGGAGTGTTACTTGGTTGATGAAATCGAAAAGAAGAAATGTTGAATCTGAATTTGTTCTATGTTCCAAAAAAAAACCAAAAACCCTAAAATAAACCTAAACCTTAAAGCGAAAACATAAACCTTAAACCCTAAACCCTAAACCTAAACCTTAAAAACCCTAAACCCTAAACCCTAAACCCTAAACCATTAAACTATAAACCCTAAATCATAAAACCTAAACCCTAAACCCTAAAATCTAAACCCTAAACCCTAATCCCTAAACCCTAAACCCTAAACCCCAAACCCTAAACCCTAAACCCTAAAAAGCTAAAAACTTAAACCTAAACTAAATAAAACCTAAAAATAAAATAAATAAAGAAACCTAAACCAAAATATAATAATAAAATAAAATAAAATAAAAGCCTAAACTAAAACATAAACCAAAACCAAAACCTAAACCTAAACCTAAAAAGAAAATTAACTAAAATAATAATAATTAAACTAAATTAAAATAAATAAAAGACATAATTTAAATAAAAACTAAACCTAAAAAAGAAAAAAATATAAAAATTAAATAAAAACCTAAACCTAAAAAATAAACCTAAAAATAAGTAATAAATAAAACTTAAATCCTAAACCAAAAAAAGGCTAAACCTAAAATAAAAATAAAATAAACCTAAACCTAAACTAAAATAAACTAAGCTAAAATAAATAAAACCTAAACCTAAACCTAAAATAAACTAAACCTAAACCTAAACTAACTAAATAAAATAAAATAAACTAAAAATAAACCTAAACCTAAACTAAAAAATAAAACATTAAAATAAACCCAAAATAAAAACCTAAATCCTAAACCTAAAAAAATAAAATAAATACCTAAACCTACAAAATAAAATTAAAAAAAAACTAAACTAAAAAAACCTAAACCTAAACCTAAACCTAAATAAAAAAAACTAAAATAAATAAACCAAAAATAAATAAACAAAACTAAATAAAAATAAAAATAAACCTAAATAAAAATTAAAAATAAAATAAACTAAAATAAATAAATAATCTAAATAAACTAAATAAACCTAAACCTAAGAGTATACTTAATTCAAAAAAAATAAATAAATAAAATAAAATAAAAGAACCCTAACCCTAAACCCTAAACCCTAAACCCTAAACTCTAACACCCTAAACACTAAACCCTAAACCTTAAACCCAAAACCTAAACCCTAAATCCTACAACCATAAACCTTAAACCCCAAACCCTAAACCCTAAACCCTAAACCCTAAAAACCAAAAAACCTAAACCTAAACAAGATAAAACCTAAAAATAAAATAAATAAGAAGACCTAAACCTATATAAAATACAAAAATAAAATAAAATAAAAACCTAAACTAAAACCTAAACCTGTTAAACCTAAAAGTAAAAATAAAATAGAATAAAAAATAAAAACTAAAGTAAAATAAAATAAATAAAAATCAGAAGTAGACTAAAAAAATAATAAACCTAAAAAAAAAAAAATAAAATAAAAACAAAATAAAATAAAAATAAATTAAACCTTAAATAAAATAAAATAAAAACTAAATAAAACCTAAACCTAAAAATAAACCAAAAAATAAATAAAAATAAAACCTAAACCCTAAACTAAAAAAGAAACCTAAACTTAAAATAAACAAAATAAAATAAACCTAAACCTAAACTAAAATAAACTAAGCCAAAATAAATAAAACCTAAACCTAAACCTAAAATAAACTAAACCTAAACTCTAAACTAAATAAAATTAAATAAACTAAAAATAAACTAAACCTAAACTAAAAAAATAAAACCTAAAAATAAACCTAAAATAAAAACATAAACCTTAAACCTAAAAAATAAAATAATAACCAAACTGAACCTAAAAATAAAAAATAAAATATTAACCTAAAAAATAAAATAAAAATAAAACTAAACTAAAAAGTAAACATAGACCTAAACCTAAACTTAAAAAATAAACTAAAATAAAAAACCTAAACTAAAATAAATAAACTAAACTAAATAAAAATAAAAAATAAACTAAACAAAAAATAAAAAAAATAAAAAAACTAAAATAAAAAATAAACTAAATAAACTAAGTAAACCTAAACCTACAAGTTTACTTAATTTTTGAAAAAACCCTAAACCTAATTAAACCCTATACCCTAAACCCTAAACCCTAGACCCTAAAAACCCCTAAACCATAAACCCTAGACCTTAAAAAACCCTAAACCCTAAACTCTAAACTAACACTAAACCCTAAACCCCCCATACAACCCTATACCCTAAACCCAAAACCCAAAACCCTAAAACCCTAAATCCTAAACCCTAAACCCTAAACCTTAACCCCTAAACCCTAAAGCTTAAACCCTAAACCCCAAACCCTAAACTATAAACCTTAACCCTAAACCCTAAACCTTAAACCCTAAACCCTAAACCCTAAACTTATTTTAACTTTTTGGCTTGAGTTGGGTTATGTTTTTAACATCTAGATTTTGGGTTGGTTCTGTCTTTCACCTGGGCATGGTTTTGGCCTTGTGGCTATCTTCTCTCTGCTTGTTACTTGTTGGGTGGATAAGATGTTTCTGCTCTGGCTTTATTCTATTTTCTACATTGGTTGGTTTATTGGATCTCCTCTTAAACTCAAATTACTTTTTGCTGGTTGATGGTTCCATTTCTACGTTGTTTAGTCATTTATGGTTACTCAACCTAGTTTAGCTTGGTGTCTGCTACTTGTTGGGACATTGGCTTGAGGGCTCCTATCTTGGTTTGGTTGGCTATTTCTCTTTTAATTGGCATTGGCTGGTGCTTGCTGATGGCTGGTTCTAGTTTTCCTTTGGTTTGGATGGGTATTTGGATAATGGTTATGTTGGTGTTCTAACTTTGTTCTAGCCTCTCTGGTTATTATGATTAGTCTATTGTAGTTTTTGTTTGGTGGTTTGGCTTCTAGATGGTTGTTGGTGGATTGCTCTTTATTTAATGGTTCAGGATCTAGAACTCTATGGACTGTTGGCCTTCGATGTTTGTTTCTATTAAATATGTCGGCTATGATGCCTTTGATGTTACTCACCTCTTCTTGCTGGTTGGTAGCATTACATATGATTATAACCATTCTTTATGAAGTTTGGATGCTCATATGTATTGTTCCCCAGGATGATCGCAATCGAGCATTTTCTTTCTTAGCTCTCTTTTTTTCCTCCTTTATCCTTATCCTTTTAGCTATGACTTTTGGCTTTGTAGTTTTTATAAATTTCTTTATAGGTTGGAACTTTACATAGGGAATGCTCATTACCAGTCAACCCAAGTGTTGTTACTATGGATCTTGCTTATCTTGCTTTCTAGATATCATGAACGCTACTAACTAATCTTTTATTATTTTCAATATTTATTTTAGTCTTACTCTATGTATTTTCTATTATGCTTTTAGCTATTCTATTTGCTCTTTATTTTCTTTTCTTTTTCTCAAGTACCTAAATGGGAGTTTAGCTCTTTAGGATTCTTGTAGCTCTGAGAATAGTAGAATTTTAGAGCTTTACCCTTTTTAAGGACATTATATCTTTTCCTTTTATGGTAATACAATTCTATCTTTCAAAAAAAAAATCCTAAACCCTAAATCCTAAACCCTATTCCCTAAACCCTAAACCTAAACCATAAACCCTAATCCCAAACCCTAAATGTAAACCTAAAGTAACTAAATAAACTTAAAAATATACTAAAACTTACATCATAATAAACCAAACCTAAACCTAAACCCTAAGAATGGGCGATCCTTGACAACATAACATCACCATCTACTGCTGGGATCTGTGGAGGCAAAGAAAGGCTTATCATTGGTGGTGGGGATCCGAGGTGCTAGTGGATATGGAGGTGGTGGTTATTGAGGCAAAAGGAGCGACGGAGGTTACAGCCGTGGTTATGGCATAACAAGATGTCGGGATATGATGGTGAATCCTACTGAGAGGTGGTTCTAATGGGAACTAGAAATTAAAGAACAATCGAGATCTATTATATATGGAGCAATCTCTTTAGAGAGATAGTTCTAGTTATCTAGGTTTTTGATTTGCTCTATGCGTGCTCATTTTTATCTATGTCATGTGTCTTAGAAAACTTGTGTTACTTGGTTGATGAAATCAAAAGAAAATGAAGGAATTTGTTTTGAAAAAAAAACTCTAAACCCTAAAACCTAATAAACTAAAACAAACCTAAACCCTAACCTAAAACCTAAACTCTAAACCAAACTAACCCTAAAACCTAAACCCTAAATAAAACTAAAAAAACCTAACCTAAACCCTAACCCTAAAACCCTAAACACTAAACCTAAACTAACCTAAACCCTAAATCCTAAACTAAACCTAAACCTAACTAAACACTAAACTCTAAAACCCTAAAAAACCCTAAACCTCCTAAAACCCTAAACCTAAACCTAAATAAAACCTAAACTTACTAAATAAACCAAAAAATAAATAAATAAAACAAAACTAAAATAAAATAAAATAAACCTAAACTAAACCTAAACTAAACCTAAATCTAAAGAAAATAAAATAAAAATGAAAACTAAACTAAAATAAAATAAATACTTAAACTAAACTAAAAATAAACCTAAATAAAACTAAACCTAAAATAAAAAAAATATCTAAAATAAAACTAAATAAAACCTAAACACCTAAACCTAAAAAATAAAATCTAAAATAAATAAAAAATAAAACCTAAACCCTAAACTAAAAAAAACATAAACCAAAAATAAAAATTAAATAAACTAAAAATTAAAAACATAAACCTAAACTAAAATAAATAAAACCTAAACCTAAACTTAAAATAAACTAAACCTAAACCTAAATTAAATTAAATAAAATAAACTAAAAATAATCTTAAACCTAAACTAAAAAATAAAACCTTAAAATAAACCTAAATTAAAAACCCAAAACCTAAACATAAAAAATAAAATAAAAAACATAAACCTAAACCTATAAATAACAAATAAAACCTAAACTTAAAAAATAAAATAAAAATAAAATAAACTAAAAAATAAACCTAAACCTAAAAATTAACCTAAACTAAAAAGCCCAAACTAAAAAACATAAACCTCAAATAAATAAACTAAACTAGATAAAAATTATAAAACCTAAATAAATATAAAAAAATAAAATAAACTAAAATAAATAATAAATGAAACAACCTAAACCTACTAATTAACTAAAATATAAAATAAAACCTAAAAAAAATATACCTAAAACTAACCTAAATCATAAAACCCAAAATAAACCCTAAAAATAAAACCTAAACCCTAAACCTAAAAAAAATAAAAAATCTAAACCTAAACTAAATAAAACCTAAAAAATTCAAATAAATAAAACCTAAACCTAAAATAAAATAAAAAAAAAAAAAATAAAAATAAATATTAAAAATAAACATAAACCTAAAAATGTAATAAAACCTAAACATAAACTTAAAAATAAATAAACTAAACCTAAAACTAAAATAAAATAAAACCTAAATAAATATAAAAAATAAAATAAACTAAAATAAATAAAAAATAAATGAAACAAACCTAAACCTACCGCTTTAATTAACTTAAAAATAATAAAAAATAGAAAAAAAACCTTTTTAGAAAAACCCTAACCCTAAACCCTATACCCTAAAACTAATCCTAAACCCTAAACCCTAAATCCTAAAACCCACAATCATAAACCCTAAACCCTGAACCCCAAAACCTAAACCCTAAACCCTAAAATCAAAAATCTAAACCTAAACTAAATAAAACCTAAAATTCAAATAAATAATAAAAACTAAAACTAAAATAAAATAAAAACCCAAACAAAAAATAAAATTTAAAATTAAAAATAAACATAAACCTAAAAATGTAATAAAACCTAAACATGAACTTAAAATTAAAATAAAACCTAAACCTAAAAAATAAAATAAAAAATAAACTAAAATAAAAATAAACCTAAACTAAACTTAAACCTAAAATTAAATTAAAATAATAAACCTAAAATAAATAAACTAAGCTAAATAAAATAAATAAAAATAAACCTAAATAAAAGTAAAATAAAAAACAAACTAAAATAAATAAAAAGTAAACTAAATAAACCTAAACCTACTAGTTTACTTAATTTTAAAAAATAAAATTAAAAATTAAAAAAATATCCTAACCTTAAACCCTAAATTAACCCTAAACCCTAAACCCTAAACCTTAAACCCTAACACCCTATACCCTAAACTGTGAAGCCTAAACCCTAAACCCTAAAACCTATAACCCTAAACCCTAAACCCTAAACCCTAAACCCTAAACCCTAAACCCTAAACCCTAAACCTAACCTAAAACCTAAACCTAAACTAAATAAAACCTAAAATAAAATAAATAAATTAAACCTAAACCTAGATAAAATAAATAAAAAAATAAAATAAAAACCTAAACTAAAACCTAAACTTAAACCTAAACCTAAATATAAAAAAAAAAAAACTAAACTAAAAGAAAATAAATAAAAACTTAAACAAAACTTAAAAATAAAATATAAAATAAACTTAAAATAAAATAAAAGAAAACTAAATAAAAATATAACCCTAAAAAATAAAACTAAAAATAAAACCTAAAATTAAATAAAAAATAAATCCTAAACCCTAAACTAAAAAAACCTAAAAATAAACCTAAAATAAAAACCTAAAACTTTGACCTAAAAAATAAAATTAAAAACTAAACCTAAATAAAAAATAAAAAATTAAACCTAAACCTAGAAAATAAAATAAAAATAAAACTAAATTAAAAAATAAACATAAACCTAAACCTAACAAATAAACTAAAATAAAAACCTAAAATAAATAAATAAACTAAACTAAATAAACATAAAAAATAAACCTAAATAAATATAAAAAATATAATAACATAAAATAAATAAAAAATAAACTAAATAAACTTAAACCTACCAGTTTACTTAATTTAAAAAAAACCCTAAACATAAAATAAAACCAAAACCCTAAACCCTAAACTCTAAACACTAAACCCTAAAAATTCCTAAACCTTAAATCGAAAACTCTAAAACACTAAACCGTAAACCCTAAACCCTAAAAAATAAAATACCCTAAACCCTAAATCCTAAACTAACATAAACCCTAAACCCTAAACCATAAACTAACCCTAAACTTTAAACCATAAACCAACTAAACTATAACCTAAACCCTAAACCCTAAAATTAAACCCTAAAACCCTAAACCCAAAACCATCAAAACCATAAACCCTAAAGCCTAAACACTAAACCCAAAACCCTAAACACTAAACCCTAACCCTAAACCCTAAACCCTAAGCCCAAAATTGTAAATTTATTTTCACTTTTGGCTGATTAAGGTGACCTCACTTTGAGTTGGCCTGGTTGCTACCGGTAGTTCTCTTTCCACCGTTAGTTTTTTTGCCGGTGGTCGCCTTCTCTTCCTTATTACTCTGGTTGCTAGTGGATGAGATAGTTTCTGCTCTGACTTTATTCTATTTTCTACACTGGTTTGTTTGTTGGCTCTCCTCTTGAGCTCGAATTACTTATTGTTGGTTTTTGATGGTTGGATGGGTGGCCTTCCTAGTGGGAACTACTATGGTTGTTGCCCTTTTAGGCCTTCTTTTAGAGAATTTACCTATTTTGGGTTTCCCTAGTTCCTTGTTCCTTGTTCTTGTTGTTGGATACTTCTTTTGCCTTGGTTTTGTGTTTGTTTATTCTCCTAGGATTATCCTCTATTAGGTGTGTGTTGTTTTAGACATTTTATGTTGTTATTATGCTTCCTATTAGGTTAGTCTTTATTCCTGGGGAATTTTTCTTTTTGGTCCTGGCTAGCTGCTATTGTTGCCTTTCTATGGTGGTTGTGCTTCTTTTGGACCATTGATGTGTGGTGCTTTGTTGGTTTTCTACTTTTCCTTGGCTGATGGGGATGCTTCATTTGTTGGTTACTTATGATGGGTTGTTCTCTAGTGGTTGTCTTATGGCTGTTTTACTTAGCTAGTTTGGTTGGAGGAGTTTTAGTTGTCCTTGGAATCTTGGTTGCTTGATTTTTTCCTTGTTGGTCTTTTCCTTCTTCTTGGAAAATTTGTTGGAGCCGTTTGTTGTGCCTGCCGAACCTTTGGTGATCCTTTTGTATTGAACTTTTTGGTTTTTGGTGGTTGGTGGCTATCTTTGGCCCCTTTTGTGTGATGTTTTATCTTGGTGATTTGACCTCATCTTATGTTTCCTTCATTGATGGTTTCATTTTTGAGTTGTTTAGTCATTTGTGGTTGCTCACACTAGTTTGGCTTCGTGACCCCTACTTATTGGGACATTGGCTTGAGGGCTCCTATCTTGGTTTTGTTGGCTATTTCTCTATTAATTGGCATTGGTCTGGTGCTTGTTGATGGCTAGTTCTGGTTTTCCCTGGTGCTTTGGTTGCAAGCTGGTTGTTGGTCGGTTGCTCTTTGTTTAATGTTGCAGGATCTGGAACTCTATGATTGGCCTAAGTTTGATTGTATCATGTATGATGGCTTTGATGTTACAAACCGCTTCTCTTTGATTGGTAGCATTATTTATGATTGTAACCCCTCTTTATTAGGTTTGGATGCTCATATGTATTGTTTTCCCTTGAGATGACCCTAACTAAGCCTGAGCCTTCTTGTTCTCAGCTCTCTCTCCTTTTCCTCTCTTTATCCTTATCCTTTTTAACTGTGACTTTTGCATTTGTAGTGTTTTGTAGATTTTTTACGTTGGAACTTTATAGGGTCATTACTCGGTCAAGCTAAGCGTTGTTGCTGTGGATCTTGCTTACCTTGCTTTCTCAATAGAATCATGAACTACTGTTGACTCATACTTTTACTATTTTCAGGATTTGTTTTAGTCTTACTCTATGTTTTTTTCTCTTATGCTTTTTAGTGGTTGTATTTGCTCTTTATTTTATTTTCTTTTGTAATGGACTCAGATGGGGTTTTTAGCTTTAGTTTAGCTTTGAGAGAGAGTCTTAGAGCTTTTAAGGACATTATTTTTTTTTTCCTTTATGGTAATAAAATTCTAACTTTCCCAAAATTACCCTAAACAACCTAAACCATAAACCCTAAACTTTATTAAAATAAAACTTTAAACCCTAAACCTTAAACCCTACCTAAAAACCCTAAACCCCAAACCTAAAAAACCTAAAACCCTAAACTAAAACCTAAACCTAAACCCCTAAACACTAAAAAATAAACCCTAAACACTAAACCCTAAACCCTAAACTAGAAACCCTAAAACCCTAAACCATAAACCCTAAAACCTAAACCTAAATAAAAAATAAAATAAAATAAAATAAAATCCTAAACTAAACCCTAAACCTTAAAATAAAATAAAATAAAATATATAAACTAAAATAAAAAAAAATAAATAAGAACCTAAAATAAAATAAACCTAAAAATAAATAACCTAAATAAAATAAAAACTAAACCTAAAATAAAAATAAAATAAAAACTAAATAAAAACTTAAAACTAAAAAATAAACCTAAAAATAAATAAAAATTTACAGTTAAACCCTAAACCAAAAAAAACCAAAACCTTAAAAAAAATAAACAAAATATAATAAACCTAAAACTAAACTAAAAGAAAATAAATTAAATAAATAAAACCTAAACCTAAACTAAATAAAAAAAATAAACTAAAAATAAACCTAAGTCTAAACTAAAAAACAAAACTTAAAAATAAACCTAAAATAAAAACTTAAAACCTAAACTTAAAAAAATAAAATAAAAACATAAACTTAAACCTAATAACAAAAAATAAAACCTAAACCTAAAAAGTAAAATAAAAATAAAACTATACTAAAAAATAAACCAAAACCTAAACTTAACTACTAAACTAAAGTAAAAAAATAAACTTTAACTAAAATAAATAAACTAAAATAAATAAACTAAACTAAATAAAAAAAGAAACCTAAATAAAATAATAAATAAATAAAACTAAATAAATAAAATAATCTAAATAAACTTAAACGTAAATTTAATTATTTTAAAATAAACTAACTAAACCTTAAAACCCTAAACCTAAATCATAAACCTAAACTCTAAACCTAATCCCTAAACTAAACCCTAAACCATTGACCTAAAACCTACAACCTAAAACCCTAAACCTATAACCCTAAACCACACCTAAATACCCTAAACCTAAACCTAAACCTAAACCTAAACCCTAAACCCTAAACCCTAAAACTTAAACCCTAAAACCCTAAACCTAACCTAAACCAAACTCTAAACCCCTATGACCCTAAACTCTACCTAAACCCTAAACCTAAACCCTAAACCCTAAACCTAAACCAAACTACAAACTTAAATAATAAACTAAACTCTAAACCAGAAATCCTAAATAACCCTAAACCCTCAAACCCTAAACCCTAAACCCTAAACCCTAAATCAAATCCTAAACCCTAAACCCTAAACTTTAAACCTTAAACCTTAAAACACTAAACCCTAAGCCTTAAACCCTAAACCCAAATTGCATAAAAGCTAAAACCCTAAACCCTTAACCATAAAACTCGAACCTTAAACCTAAACCTAAAGTAACTAAATAAATTAAAAAATAAACCTAAACCCTAAAACTTAATAAACCTAAACCTAAACCTAACTCCTAAGAATGGATAGAACCTTGACGCTAGGAACATCACCATCAACTAAACTCAATCTAGATCTAGCGGTGGAGGTGAAGGTTATCACAGTGGTGGTGGGGGATCTGGAGGTGCTAGTGGATATGGAGGTGGCGTCGAAGCAGTCATGGTTATAGAGGTGGGAGGAGCGATGGAGGTTACAACTATGGTGGTGATAAAGGGAGAGATCGAGGATATGATGGTGGATCCCACTACTTAAGAGGCCGTGGATGAGAGAACCAAGAAATTGAATAACGATCGACCGATTAATCTGATATGAAATGGTGACCTATACCTGCTCAATTTTGATCTATGTTGTCACTTGTGTCTTAGAAAACCTGGTGTGTTACATGGTTGATGTAATAAAAAAAGAAATTTTGATTCTGAATTTGTTCTCTATTTAAAAAAAATCCAAAACCCTAAACCCTAAACTAAAACTTGAACCCTAAACTTAAAATCTAAACCCTAAACCCTAAACCCTAAACTTTAAACCCTAAATCCTAAACCTTAAACCTAAACCCTAAACTCTAAATGCCAAACCCTAAACCCTCTACCCAAAACCCTAAACTAACCTAAACCAAGCTAACCAAAACTAAATAAACCTCAAAATAAAATAAATAAATAAACCCTAAACCCTAAAATAATAATAAAATAAAATAAAATAAAAACCTAAACTAGAACCTAATCTTAAACCTAAAAAGAAAATAAAATAAAAAGTAAAAATTAAACTAAAATAAAATAAATAAAAACCTAAGCTAAACTAAAAAAAACATAAATAAAATTAAAAATAAACCTAAAATAAAATTAAAATAAACCTAAAATAAAAACTAAATAAAAATCTAAACCTAAAAAATAAACCTAAAATTAAATAAAAATAAAACATAAACCCTAAACTAAAAAAACCCTAAACCTAAAATAAAAATAAAATAAACCTAAACTTAAACTATGATAAACTAAACTAAACTAAAATAAATAAAACCTAAAATAAACTAAACCTGAACCTAAACTAACTAAATAAAATAAACTAATAATAAACCTCAACATAAATTAAAAAATAAACCTAAAAATAAAAAAAATAAATTTAAACCAAAAATAAAAAAAATAAAACCTAAACCTAAACATAAAAAATAAAATAAACTAAAATCATTAAAATAAATAAAATAAACAAAAAAAATTAAACCTAAACTTAAACCTAAAATAAAATAAACTAAAATTAAAACCTAAACTAAAATAAATAAACCTAACATAAATAAACTAAACTAAATTAAAATAAATAAACATAAATAAAAATAAAATATAAAATAAACAAAAATAAATAAATAATAAATAAACCAAAACCTACTAGTTTATTTAATTATTAAAAAAATAAAAATTAAAAATTAAAATTAAAATTAAAAAAAAAACCCTAACATGAAACCCTAAACCCTAAACCCTAAAACCCTAAACCCTAAACTCTAAACCCTAAACCTTAAACCCTAAACCCTAAACCTACTAAAACCCTAAACCCTAAACCCTAAACCCTAAAAACCTAAAAACCATAACTTAAACTAAATAAAACCTAAAAATAAAATAAATAAAAAAGCTAAACCTTAATAAAATAAAACAAAATAAAATAAAAATCTAAACTAAAACCTAAACCTAAACCTAAAAATAAAATAAAATGAAAAATAAAAACTAAACTAGAATAAAATAAATAAAAACCTAAACTAAACTAAAAAAATAAAATAAATATAAAAATAAAAAATCTAAATGAAATAAAAACCTAAACGTAAAAAATGAACCTAAATATAAACCTAAAAAACAAATAAAAAAATAAAACCTAAACCCTAAACTAAAACAAAACCTAAACCTAAAATAAACAAAATAAAATAAACCTAAACCTAAACTAAAATAAAATAAACTAAAATAAATAAATGTAAATAAACCTAAAATAAACTAAACTTAAACCCTAAACTAAATAAAAAACTAAAATAAACCTAAACCTAAACTAAGAAATAAAACTAAAAAATAAACCTAAAAAAAACCTAAAACCTAAACCTAAAAAAATAAATAAAAAAACCTAAACCAAAAAATTAAATATAATGTTAAAAAATAAACCTAAACAAACTAAAACTAAAAAAATAAACTAAAATAAAACCAATACTAAAATAAATAAACCTAAAATAAATAAACTAAACTAAATAAAAATAAAAATAAACTAAATAAAAATAAAATATAAAATAAACTAAAATAAATAAAAAAATAAACTAAATAAACCTAAACCTATTAGTTTACTTAATTTTAAAAAATAAAAAAATAAATAAATAAAATTAAAATTAAAATTAAAAAAAAAAACCCTAACCCTAACCCTAAACCCTAAACTAAAATCAGAAACCCTACTATAAAACCCAACCTTAAACCTAAACCCCAAACCCCAAACCCTAAACCCTAAACCCTAAAAACTTGAAAACCATAACCTAAACTAAATAAAACCAATAAATAAAAAAGTTAAACCTTAATAAAAAAACAAAATAAAATAGAAACCTAAACTAAAACTTAAACCTAAACCTAAACCTGAAAATAAAATAAAATGAAAAATAAAAAACATAACAAAAATAAAATTAAATAAACCTAAACTAAACTAAAAAAAATAAACCTAAAAATAAAAAACCTAAATAAAATAAAACTTATAATAAAATAAAATAAACCTAAATAAAATAAAATAAAATAAAACTAAATAAAAGATAAACCTAAGAAATGAACCTAAAAATAAAACCTAAGAACAAATAAAAAAATAAAACCTAAACCCTAAACTAAAAAAAAATCTAAACCTAAAATAAACCAAAACCTAAACTAAAATAAACTAAACTAAAATAATAAAATCTAAATTAAACCTAAAATTAACTAAACCTAAACCCTAAACTAAATAAAACAAAATAAACTAAAAATAAACCTAAACTTAGAAATAAAACTTAAAAATAAACCTAAAATAAAAACCTAAAACCTAAACCTAAAAAAATAAAATAAAAACCTAAAATAAACCATAAACCTTAAACCCTAAAACCCTAAACCCTAAACCCTAAACCCTAAACCCTAAACTTTAAATCCTAAACCCTAAAAAAACATAAACCCTAAACCTTAAACCATAAACTAACCCTAAACCCTAAACCCCCATACAAACCTAAACTATAAACCCTACTATCATAAACCTTAAACCTAAACCCCTACATCCCTAAACCGTAAACCAGACAACCATAAACCCTAAACCCTAAACCCTAAACCCTCAAAACTGTAAACCCTAAAGCCTTAACACTAAACACTAAACCCTAAACCTTAAACCCTAACACTAAACCCTAAACTCTAAACTTATTTTCACTTTTTAGCATGAGCTGGGTTATTTTTTTGACCTCTTGCTTTTGGGTTGGCCTGGTGGTTGCTCCCCAGGTGATTTCGCCTTTCACCTAGGTTGGTTTAGTTTTTTTTTGGCTGTGTTGTCTTCTCTTCCTTATTAATCACTGTGTGAGATGGTTTTGCTTTATTTTATTCTATTTTTCTACACTTGTTGGTTTGTTGGCTCTCCTTGAACTCAATTCCTTTTACTAGTATTTCATGGTTGGATGGGTGGCCTTCCTTATGGGAACTGTTGTTGGTTATTCCCTTTCTAGGCCTTCTTTTGTAGAATTTCTGCTACTTTTGGGGTTTCCTCCAGTTCCTTATGTTGTTTGTTGTTGATCCTTCTTTGCCTTGGTTTTGTGTTGTTTATTCTCTTAGGATTAGTTTCTGCGTTGTTTGCAACACCTTTTATGTTATTATAATTCTTCCTATCGGGTTAGACTTTCTTGTTGGGAAAGTTTAGTTTTTCGGCTGCACCTGGCTAGATGCTACTATTGCCATTCTATGGTGGTTGTGCTTCTTTTGAACATCTGTTGTGTGGTGTTTTGTTGGTTTTTTGTTTTTCCTTGGCTGCTAGGGATGCATCCTTTGTTGGTTACTTATGATGGGTCTAGTTGTTTCCTTATGGAAATTTTACTAAGTTGGTTTGGTTGGATGACTTTTAGTTATCCTTGGAATCTTGGTTGGTTAATTTTTTTTGTTTGATGTTTCATTGGCATGGTTCTCGCATGTTGATGGTCGGTTCTAGTTTTCCCTAGTTTGGAGCTTGGATGGGTATTTGGATAATGGCTATTGTTGATGTTCTGACTTTATTCTAGCCTCCTGGTTATTGTAATTACGATGTGGTTTTGTTTGGTGGTTTGTCCTAGCTAGTTGGTGTTTGCTCTCTATTTAATCATGGATCTATAGCCTTGATGTTTGCTTGAATCATGTCGGCTATGATGGCTTTGATGCTTCACCTCTTCTCTCTAGTTGGTCATTACATATGATTGTAAACCTTCTTTAAGAAGTTTGGATGCTCATATGTATTGCCCTTGAGATGATCCTAACTAGCCTACTCTTTCTTAGCTCTCCTTTTCTTCTCTTTATCCTTATCCTTTTAGCTATGACTTTGCCTTTGTAGTGTTACAGATTTCTTTTACAGTTGAAACTTTACTGAGGGAATGGTCATTACTCAACCCAAGTGTTGTTGTCGTCGATCTTGCTTATCTTGCTTTCTCAAAGAAATCATGAACTGCTTGCTCCTATCCTTTACTATTTTAGATTTGTTTTAGTCTTACTTTTGTGTCTTTTCTCTTATGCTTTCTAGATGTTGTATTTGCTCTTTATTTTCTTTTCTTTTCTAATGTACTTAGATGGGGTTTAGCTCTTTAAATTTCTTTCCTTGAGTAGTAGAATTTTAGAGCTTTACCTCTTTTGAGGACATTGTATCTTTTCCTTTTATGATAATAAAATTCTAACTTTCCCAAAAAAATCCTAAACCATAAATAGCCCTAAACCCTAAAACCTAAACCCTAAACCCTAAACCTTAAACCCTAAATCCCAAACCCTAAACCCTAAAGCCTAAAGCCTAAACCCTAAACTAACCCTAAACCTAAAACCCTAAACCATAAAGCCTAAAAAGCTAAAAGCCTAAACCTGAACTAAATAAAACCTAAAAATAAAATAAATAAAAAAACCTAAACCAAAATAAAAAATATAAAATAAAATAAAATTAAAACCTAAACCTAAACCTAAACCTAAACCTAAAAAAGAAAATAAAATAAGAAATACACTAAAATAAAATAAATAAGAACCTAAACTAAACTAAAAAAATAAAAAACCTTAATAAAAAAAACTAAAACTAAAATAAAAATAAAATAAAATAAAATAAAATAAAATAAAATTGAACCTTAAAAATAACCCAAAACCATAAAAAATAAGAAATACACAAAATTTAAAAAAGTCTAACCTAAACCCTAAACATTAAAACTAACCCTAAACCCTAAACTTACAACCCTAAACCTTAAAAACTAAACCCTAAAACCTTAAAATCCAAACCATAAATCCTAAACCCTAAAACCTAAAACCCTATACCCTATACCCTAAACCCTAAACTCTATTAAACAAAGAAACTTAAACCCAAACCTTAAACCCTAAACCTAAAACCCTAAACTAAAACCTAAACCCTAAACCTAAAACCTAAACCCTAAACCCCAAACCCTAAACCGTAAACACTAAACCATAAACCCTAAACCCTAAACCCTAAAACCTAAACCTAAATTAAAAAATTAAATTAAATTAAATTAAATAAAAGCAAACTAAAACCTAAACCTAAACCTAAAAATAAAATAAAATAAAAAATAAAAACTAAACTAAAATAAAATAAATAAAATCCTAAACTAAACTAAATAATAAAATAAACCTAAAAATAAAAAAACTTAATTAAAATAAAAACTAAACCTAAAATAAAAATTAAAAAAACCTAAGATAAAATAAAATAAAAACTAAATAAAAACTTAAACCTAAAAAATAAACCTAAAAATAAATAAAATAACACCTAAACCCTAAACTAAAAAAAATAACCTAAACCTAAAATAAAACTAAAATAAACAAAATAACATAAACCTAAACCTAAACTAAAATAATCTAAAAATAAATGAATAAAACCTAAACATAAACCTAAAATAAATTAAACCTAAACCTAAACTTAAACTAAATAAAATAAAACAAACTAAAAATAAACCTAAGCCTAAACTAAAAAATAAAACCTAGAAACAAACCTAAAATAATATCCTAAAACCTAAACCTAAAAAAACAAAATAAAACTAAACCTAATCCTAATAATAAAATATAAAACCTAAACCTAATAAACCAAAATAAAAATAAAACTAAACTTAAAAATATACCTAAACATAAAAAAACTAAAATAAAAACCTACACTAAAATAAATAAAACTAAAATAAATAAACTAAATTAAATAAAAAATAAAAATAAACCTAAATAAAAAATAAAAAATAAAATAAACTAAAATAAATAAAAAATAAACTAAATAAACCTAAACCTATCGATTTACTTAATTAAAAGAAAACCCTAAACCCTATATCCTATACCCTAAACCCTAAACTCTAAACCCTAAACCCTAAACCTTAAACCCTAATCCCTAAACTAACCATAAATCCTAAACCCTAAACCCCCTACAACGCTAAACCCTTAACCTTAAACCCTAAACCATAAACCCTAAACCCTAAACTGTAAACCTTAAACCCTAAACCCTAAACCCTAAACCAAATACAACCCTAAACCCTAATCCCAAAACTTTAACCAAAACCCTAAACCCAAAACCCTAAACCCTAAACCCTGAAACCCTAAACCCTAAACCCTAAAAACCCTAAACCTTAAAGCCTAAACACAAAACCCTAAACCTTAAACTAAACCCGAAATCAAAACCCTAACCATAACGCTGAAAACCTAAAGATAAACCCTAAACTAAACCCTAAAGCTTAAACCCTAACCCTAACCCTAAACCTAAACCTAAAGTAACTAAATAATATAAAAAATAAATCTAATCGTTAAAGCCTAATAAATTCAAACCTAAACATAAAACCTAACCCTTAAACCCTAAAACTAAACTTAAAGTAACTAAATAAATTATAAAAATAAACCTACACCCTATAACCTACAAAACCTAATGCTAAGCCTAAACCTTAAGAATGGGCAGAACCTTAACAGAAGGAACATCACCGTCAACCAAGCTCAGTCTAGATATGATGGTGGAGGCGAAGGCGGAGGTAGTAGTTATCAAACTGTTGGTGAGGGATCTAGAGGTGCTGGTGGATATGGAGGAGGTGGTCAAAGCAATGGTGGTTATGGAGGCGAAGATGGGTTATAGCAGTGGTGGGAGGGAGAGATCAGGGATATGATGGTGGATCGCTACTTGAGAGGTGGGGGGTTGATGGGAACTGGAGAAATCAAGAATGACGAATCTACTGCTTATGGAAGTGTCTAAGTAGAGATGATTCTAGTTATTTAGGGCTTTTAATTTACTCTATGTATGCTAATTTTTTATCTGTGTTGTCACTTGTGCCTTAGAAAACTTGGTGGTTACTTGGTTGATGAAACCAAAAAGAAGAAATGTTTAATCTGGATTTGTTCTCTGTTAAAAAAAATTGAAAAGTACTAAACCCTAAACTAAAACTGAACCCTAAATGTAAAACCTAAAACTTAAACCCTAAATCTTAATAACTAAACCCTAAATCCTAAGACCCTAAACCCTAAACCCTAAACCCAAAACCCTAAAACCTAAAACCTAAACCTTAAACCCTAAATAATAAACCCTAAACCCTAAACCCTAAACCCCAAACCCTAAACCCTAATCCCAAAACCCCAAACTAATCCTAAATCCTAAACCCAAAATCCTAAAAGCTAAAACATAGACCTAAACTAAATAAAACATAAAAATAAAATAAATAAAAAACCTAAACTAAAAAATAAAAAATAAAATCAAATAAAATCTTAAACTAAAGCCCAAACCTAAACCTAAACCTAAAAGGAAAATAAATTAAAATTAAAAGCTAAACTAAAATAAAATAAATAAAACTAAACCTAAAAAATAAACTTAGACCAAAACTGAACCTAAAAAAATAACTAATAGAAACCTAAACTAAAATAAATAAACTTAAAATAAATAAACTAAACTAAATAAAATAAAATAATAAATAAAATAAATTAAAAGAAATTAAAAATAAAAAATAAACTAAATAAACCTAAACCTACTAGTTCACTTAATATTATAAAAATAAAAAAATATAAAAAAGTAAAAATAAAAGTAAAAAAATCATAACCCTAAATCGTAAACCTTAAAACTAACCATAAACCCTAAACCCTAAACTCTAAAACCTAAACACTAAACCCTGAATCCTCTAACCTATAACCCTAAACCCTAAACCCTAAACCCCAAACCCTAAACCCAAAACCCTAAACCCTAAAAGCCTAAAACCTTAAACTTAAAATAAATAAAACCTAAAAATAAAATAAATAAATAAAGCTCAACTGAAATAAAATAAAATAAAAAATAAAATAAAACCTAAACTAAAACCTAAACCTAAACTTAAACTTAAAAATAAAATAAAATAAAAAATAAAAATAAACTAAATAAATAAATAAAACCTAAACTAAATTAAAAAAATAAATATTAAAATTAAAAAAAACTAAATAAAATAAAATAAAATAAACTAAAATAAAATAAAATAAAACTAAATAAAACCTAAACCTAAAAAAAATAAAACTAAAATAAAATCTAAAAATAAATAAATAAATAAAACCTAAACCATAAACTAAAAAAACTAAACCAAAAAAATAAATAAATAAAATAAACCTAAACTAAAATAAACTAAACTAAAATAAATAAACCTAAACAAACCTAAATAAACTAAACCTAAACCTAAAATAAAATAAACTAAAATAAACTATAAATAAAATAAACTAAACAAACCTAAACCTAAACTTTGAAATTAAATCGAAAAATAAACCAAATAAAAAACCTAAAACTTAAACCTAAAAAAATAAATTAAAACCTAACCTAAACATAAAAAAATAAAACCTAAACCTAAAAAATAAAATAAAAATAAAACTAAGCTAAAAATAAACATAAACATAAACCTAAACCTAAAAAATAAACTAAAATAAAAAACTTAAACTAAAATAAATAAGCTAAACTAAATAAAAATAAAACCAAAATAAAATAAAATAAAATAAAATAAACTAAAATAAATAAAAAATAAACTAAATAAACCTAAACCTACCTGTTTACTTAATTTTAAAAAAAACCCTAAACCTAAAATAAACCCTAAACCCTAAAAACCTAAACCCTAAACCCTAAACCCTAAATCCTTAACCTTAAACCCTAAACTAATAGAAACCCTATACCCTAAACTGAACCTAAACCTTAAACCCTTTACCCCTTACAACCCTAAACCCTACAACCCTGAACCCAAAACCCAAAACCCTAAACCTTAAAATCCTAAACCCTAAAGCATAAACACTAAACACTAAAACTTAAACCATACACCCTAACTATAAACCCTAAACCCTAAACCTTAAACTTATTTTTACTTTTTGTCCTAAGCTGGGTTATGTTTTGGACCTCTTGCTTTTGGGTTGGCCTTGGGTTGCTACCTAGTTTGTCTTTAGGTTTTCTTGGTTTTTTAGCTTGGTGGTGTATCTTCTCCTTATTACTCTAGTTTTGGTGGTTGAGATGGCATGGCTTTATTATGTTATCTACACTACTTAATTTGTTGGCTCTCCTCTTGAACTGAATTACTTTTGCTCATTTTTCATGGTTGGATGGGTGGCCTTCCTAGTAAAATTATTATTGTTGCCTTTTGGGCCTTACTTTGAGAATTTCGCTATTTTTTTAGGGTTGCCTCGATTTGTTGTTTGTTGCTAGATCCTTCTTTGCCTTGGTTTTGTGTTTATTTATTCTCGATTATTTCTACTAGGTGCATTATTTGTAGCACCTTTTATGTGTTATTATGCTTGTCAGTTAATCTTTATAGTTGGGGAAGTTTTGTTTTTTGGTTGGTCTTGGCTAGTTGCTGTTGTTGCCTTTCTATGGTGGCTATGCTTCTTTTGGACCTCTATGTTTTGTTGGTTTTCTACTTTTCCTAGGGATGCTACCTTTGTTGGTTACTTATGATGGGCTATTCTCTAGTGGTTGCCTTATGGCTATTTTATTGGTTTGGTTGGAGGACTTTAGTAGTCTCTGAATCTTGGTTGGTTGATGTTTTCCTTATTGGTCCTTCTTCTTGGACAATTTGCTAGAGCCTTTTGTCTTTTGAACCTTTATTGATCCTATTAGATTGGACTTTTGGTTTTGTTGGTTGGCTACCTTTGGCCCCTTTATGTGGCTATTTTATCATGTGGTGATTTGCACTATTGACTTATGTTTCCATCGTTGATGGTTTCATCGAGTTGTTTAGTCATTTGTGGTTTCTCACCCTTTTGGATTGCTACTTGTTGGGACTTTGGCTTGAGGCTCTATCTTGGTTTTGTTGGTTGTTTCTATTAATTGTCATGGGTCTATTTCTTGTCGATGATTGGTTCTAGTTTCCTAGTTTAGAGCTTGGATCTATTTGGATAATGGCTATTATTGGTGTTCGACTTTGTTCTCTCTCTAGTTATTTGATTATTGCTTTTGTTTATTGGTTTGGTTGCTAGTTGCTCTTTGTTTAATGGTGTAGTATGGAACTCTGACCGCTAGCCTTGGATGTTTGCTTGCATTAGGTATCGGGCTATGATGGCTTTGATGTTACTCACCGTCTCTTGGTTGGTAGCATTACATATGATTGTAACCCTTCTTTATGAAGTTTGGATGCTAACATGTATTATTGACCCTTGAGATGATCCTAATTGAGCGAGCCTTCTATTTCTCAACTCTCCTTTTCCTCTCTTTATCCTTATCCTTTTTAGCTATGACTTTTGCCTTTATAGTGTTTTGCAGATTTTATTTACAAGTTGGAACTTTATAGAGGGAATGGTTGCTATTCAGTCAACCTAAGTGTTGTTGTTGTGGATCTTGCTTATCTTGCTTTCTCAAAGGAATCATGAACTGCTGCTGACCCATCCTTTTACTATTTTTAGGATTTTTTTAGTCCTACTCTGTGTTTTTTCTATTGTGCTTTTTAGCTATTCTATTTGATCTTTTGTTTGCTTTTCTTTTCCTAATGTACTTAGATGGGCATTTAGCTCTTTAGGTTTTTGTTGCTCTAAGAGCAATAGAATTTTAGAGCTTTACCCATTTTAAGGACATTGTATCTTTCCTTTATGGTAATAAAATTTAACTTCCTACACAAAAAAAAAAAAAACCCTAAACCCTAAACCATAAAACCCAAACCCTAACCCAAAACCAAAAAAGCTAAAACCTAAACCTAAACTAAATAAAACCTAAAATAAAATAAATAAAAATCTAAACGAAAAAAAAAAATTAAAAAAATAAAACTAAAACCTAAACCTAAACATAAGCCTAAAGATAATAAAAAAAAAAATAAAAAACTAAACAAAATAAAATAAATAAAAACCTAAACTAAACTAAAAAAATAAAAAACCAAAAAAAAAACTAAACCTAAAATAAAAATAAAATAAATCAAAAATAAAATAAAATAAAAATGAAGTAACATCCTAAACCTAAAAACAAATCTTAAAATAAAACATAAACCCTAAACTAAAAAAAAAGAAACCCAAAACCTAAAATAAAAATAAAATTAACCTAAACCTAAACTTAAAGAAATCAAAATAAAATAAATAAAACCTAAAGCTAAACCTAAAATAAACTAAACATAAACAAAAACCTAAACCTAAAAAATAACATAAAATAAAAATAAACCTAAACCTAAACAAAAAAATAAAACATAAAAATAAATCTAAAATGAAAACTTAAAACCTAAACCTAAAAAAATAAAATAAAAACCTAAACCTAAACCTAAAAAAAAATTAAACATTAACCTAAAAATTAAAATTCAAATAAAATTAAACTAAAAAAATAAACCTAAACCTAAAAGATAAACTAAAATAAAAAGCCTAAACTAACATAAATAAACCTAAAATAAATAAACTAAACTAAATAAAAATAAAATACCTAAATAAAAATAAAAAATAAAATAAACTAAAATTAATAATAAATAAGCTAAATGAACTAAATAAACCTAAACTTACCTATTTACATAATTTAAAAAAAATAAAAATAAAATAAAAAAAAGCCCGAACCCAAATCTCTAAACCCTAAAACTAAACCTTAAACCCTAAACCGTAAACCCTAAACTAATCCTAAATCCTAAACCCTAAACCCAAAACCCTAAACCTCAACCCTAAAATCTAACCCTATCCCTAAACCCGAACCCTAACCCTAATATTAAACCCTAAACCCTAAACCCTAAACCTTAAAACCCTAACCCTAAACCTAAACTAACCCTAAACCCAAAATAAAACCTAAACCTAAACCCTAAAAAAACCTAATCCCTAAATTAAACCCAAACCTATACATAAACCCTAAACCTAAAACCTAAACTAAAAAAAACCTAAAATTAAAATAAATAAAAAATTATTTAAACTAAATAAAAGAAAATAAAATAAAAATGTAAACTAAACCTAATAAATGTTAAAATAAAATAAAATAAACTAAAATAAAATATAAAAACCTAAACTAAACTAAAAAATAAAATAAACCTAAGAATAAAAAAAATTAAATAATATTAAAACTAAACATAAAATAATAATAAAATAAACCTAAAATAAAACAAAATTAAAACTAAATTAAAACCAAAACAAAAAATAAACCTTAAAGTAAATCCTAAAACTAAATAGAAAATAAAACCTAAACCCTAAACTAAAAAAAAAACCTAAACCTATAATAAAAATAAAATAAACAAAATAAAATAAACCTAAACCTAAACTAAAATAAACTAAACTAAACAAAATAAAACCTAAACGTAAACCTAAAATAAACTAAACCTAAACTGAAACATAAGCCAAATAAAAGATAATAAACTAAAAATAAACCTAAACCAAAACCAAACATTAAAACCTAAAAATAAACCTAAAATAAAAACCTAAAACCTAAACCTAAACCCAAATAAAAAAAATAAAACCTAAACCTAAAAAATAAAATAAAAATAAACTCAAACTAAAAATAAACCTAAACCTAAACCTAAAAAATAAACTAAAATAAAAAACCTTAACAAATATAAATAAACATAAAATCAATAAACTAAACTAAATATAAAAATAAAAAATAAACCTAAATAATAATAAAAATAAAATAAACTAAATAAACCTAAACCTACCAGTTTAGTTTATTTAAAAAAAATCTATAAACCCTGAACCCTAAAAAACCCTAAACTCTAAACCCTAAACCCTAAAAGCATAAAATGTAAAACCCTAAATCCAATACCCTATACCCTAACCCTAAACCTAAACCCTAAACCCTAAACCCCAAACTTTAAACCCAAACCTAACTAAATAAATTAAAAAATAAACCTAAATTCTAAAACCAAATAAACTTATACATAAACCTAAACCTAAGAATGGAAAAATCCTTGATGAGAACATCAAACGACCGTTATGAAAAGGTAGAGGCATAATAGGGTGGTGGGGGATCTGAGGTGATGAAAATGGAGGTGGTGGACTAGTGGTGGTTATGGAGGGAGTAGCGATAGAGGTTAAAGCATGGTGGTAAGAGATTAGGGATATGATCTGGATCTACTGAGAGGTGGGTGGTTAATGGGAACTAGAAATTAACAAGATGATCATCTAATAATATGGAAATCTTTATAAGAGATGGTTCAAGTTATAATCTTGATTTGCTCTATGCCCTCATTTTATCATGTCACATGTCTTAAAAAACTTAGTGTGTTACTTGGTTGAAATAAAAAGAATGCTAAATCTAATTATTGTAATAAAACCAAAACTCTAAACTAAAACCTAAACCCTAAACCAAAAACCTAAACCTTAAACCCTAAACCATAAAAACCCTAAACCCCTAAATCCTTAAACTATAAACCCCAAACCCCAAACCCTAAACCCTAAAATCCTAAAGCATAAACCCTAAAGCCTAAACCCTAAACCCTAAACCCTAAACCTTAAACCCAAACCCTATCCCTAAACCCTAATCCTATCCATAAACCATAAACCCTAAACCCTAAACCTAAAACCCTAACCCTAAAACCCTAAACTAACCCTAAATCGTAAACCCTAAACACTAAAAACCATAAACCCAAATCCCTAACCCTAAACCCTAAACCCTAAACCCTAAAACCCCAAACCCTATAACACCAAACCCTAAAAAACCTAAATATAAACTAAATAAAAAACCTAAAAAATAAAATAAATGATAAAATTATTTAAATAAAATAAAATAAAAATAAAATAAAATAAAATAAAACTAAACTAAAACCTAAACCTAAAAATAAAAACTAAACTAAAATAAAATATAAAAAACCTAAACTAAACTAAAAAATAAAATAAACCTCAGAATAAAAAAACTTAAATAAAATAAAAACAAAACATAAAATAAACCTAAAATAAAATAAAATAAAAACTAAATTAAAACCAAAATTGAAAAACTAAACCTTAAAATAAATCCTAAAACTAAATAAAAAATAAAACCTAAACCCTAAACTAAAAAAGAACCTAAACCTATAATAAAAATAAAATAAATAAAATATAATAAACCTAAAAATAAACTAAAATAAACTAAACTAAATTAAATAAATCCTAAACCTAAACCTAAAATAAACTAAACCGAAACTTAAGCATAAACTAAATAAAAGAAAATAAACTAAAAATAAACCTAAACCAAAACTAAACATTAAAACCTAAAAATAAACCTAAAATAAAAACTAAAAAACCTAAACCTAAACTAATAATAATAAATAAAACCTAAACCTAAAAAAAAATAAAAAATAAAATAAACTTGAACTAAAAAATAAACCTAAACCTAACCTAAAAAAAAAATAAAAAAATAAAACTTAACTAATATAAATAAACTTAAAATTAATAAACTAAACTAAATATAAAAATAAAAAATAAACCTAAATAATAATAAAAAAAATAAACTAAATAAACCTAAGCCTACCAGTTTAGTTTATTGAAAAAAAAAATCTAAATACCTTGAACGCTAAACCCTAAAAAACCCTAAACTCTAAACCCTAAACACCTAAAAGCATAAACTATAAAACCCTAAATATTATACCCTATCCCCTAACCCTATACCTAAACCCTAAACCCTAAACTCCAAACCCTAAACCTAAACCTAACTAAATAAATTAAAAAATAAACCTAAACCCTAAAACCAATTAAACTTATACATAAACCTAAACCCTAAGAATTAAACCTAAACATCAGCCAACCTGCTAATTTGATCTAAAAAAAGTAATAAAATCTAAATCTAAATGGAACATATGGAAAAATAGGTTAAACTGGTCCAAAGTTTAATATGATAAATCCTACTAAACCCTCTAATAACTAAAAACTAAGAACGAATCTTAAATATAAAAAAACTAAACCTAAGTATCTAAATTCTAAAAATCTAACTCTAAACTTAAATAAATCCTAAATGAAGAAAAATAATTTGCTAAATAAAATAAAACCTAAACTAAACAAACCTAAAACTAACCTAAACCCTAAACCATAAAACCCTAATTAAAATAAAACTAAACTCTAAATATAAATAAATAAACTAAACCTAAACCCTAAATATAAAATAAACCCTAAACCTAAACCCTAAACCCTAAAATAAAACTATAAACCCTAAATATTAAACCTAAATAAAACCCTAAACTTAAACCTAAACCCTAAACAAATTAAAACTAAAAAAACCTAAACCTAAACCTAAACCCTAAACTAAATAAACCCTAAACCTAATGTCTAAACCTAAAATCCTAAAATAAACCTAAACTCTAAACCCTAAACCTCTAAACCCTAAACCCTAAACCTAAATCTAAACCTAAATATAAACCCTCTGAACTAAACCCTAAACCCTAAACCTAACCCTAAACTTTAAACCCCAAAACCTAAACCTAAAATAAACCCTAAACCCTAAAAACCTAAACTAAACTATATAAATCTTAAAAATAAAATAAATAAAACCTAAACCTAAATATAATAAAAAAATAAAATAAAATAAAAACCTAAATTTAAAAATATAATAAAATAAACTAATAAAAATAAACTAAAATAAATAAAACTAAAATAAATTAAAAATAAAATAAACCTAAATATAAAACTAAATAAAACAAAAAACTAAGCATAAAATAAAATAAAATAAACCTAAAATAAAATAAAATTAAAACTACACTAAATTTTAAACCCTAAACCTACTCCTAAACCTTAAATCCTAAACTCAAAGCTTAAACCATAAACCTAAAATCTAACCCTAAACCTAAAACCAAAACATTAAAACACTAAACCTAAACCTAATAAAACCCTAAACCTAAACCCTAAACTCTAAACCCTAAACTCTAAATCCTAAACTAACCATAAACACTAAACCCTAAACCCAAATCCTAAATCCCAAAACACTAACCCTAAACTCTATACCCTAAAATGATAAACCTTGAAACTCTAAACCCTAAAAAGCTTAAAACCTAAACCTAAACTAAATAAATCCTAAAAATAAAATAAATAAAAAAACCTAAACTTAAATAAAAAAGAAAAGATAAATTAAAAAAATCTTAAACTAAAACCTAAATGTATACCTAAAAATAACATAAAATATACTAATAAAAATGAACTAAAATAAAATAAACAAACCCTAAACTAAACTAAAATAAAATAAATAAATAAAAAACCTAAACAAAAAATTAAATAAAATAAAAATAAATTAAACTTAAAAAAGAAAATAAAATAAAACCATAAATAAACCTAAATAAATAAATAAATAAATAAATAAACTTAAATAAAAAAATAAAATAAACCTAAAATAAAAATATAAACACTAAATATAAACCAAAACCTAAAAAACTAAACCTTAAAAAATTAAACACTAAATAAAAACCTAAACCTAGAAAATAAACCTAAAAATAAATAAAAAATAAAAAATAAATCCTAAACCCTAAACTAATTAAAACCTAAACCTAAAATAAAAATAAAATAAACATAAAGCTAAACTAAAATAAATAAAACCTGAACCTAAACCTAAAATAAACTAAACATAAACCCTAAACTAAATAAAATAAAAGAAATTAAAAATAAACCTAAACATACACTAAAAAAAATAAAATGTAAAATAAACCTAAAATTAAAACATAAACCTAAACCTAAGAAAATAAAATCAAAACCTAAACCTACACCTAAAAATAAAAAATAAAACCTAAACCTAAAAAGTAAAATAAAAGTAAAACTAAACTAAAAAAATAAACAAAAACCTAAACCTAAACCAACAAAATAAATTAAATTAAAAAAACTTACACCTAAACACAAAATCCTAAACCTTAAATTAAAACTGGAACCCTAAACCTATAACCTAAACCATAAACCCAAAACCCAAAATAATTCAAATCCTGAACCCTAAACTCTAAACCCTAAAACTTAAACCCTAAAACCTAAACCCTGAACCTAAAAATAATAAAATAAAAAAACCCTAAACCCTAAACCCTAAAAAGTTAAAAACCTAAACTTAAACTAAATAAAATATATAAATAAAATAAATAAATAAAACTAAACTGAAATAAAATAAAAAAATAAAATTAAATAATAACATAAACTAAAACCTAAGCCTAAACCTAAGCCTAAGAAAAAAATAAAAAAAAATAAAAAATAAATTAAAGTAAAATAAATAAATACCTAAATTAAACTAAAAAAAACCTTAAATAAAATTAAAACTAAACCTAAAACAAAAAAAAAATAAAGCTAAAATAAAAAAAATAAAAACTAAATAAAAACCTAAACTTAAAAATAAAACCTAAAACTAAAAAAAAAACCTAAACCCTAAACTATAAAAAAAAAGCTAAACCTAAAATAAAAATAAAATAAACCTAAACCTACACTAAAATAAACTATACTAAAATAAAACCTAAATCTAAACCTAAACATAAACTAAATAAAATAAAACAAAATAAAAATAAATTGAAACCTAAAGTAAAAAAATAAAACCTAAAAATAAACCTAAAATAAAATTCTAAAACCTACACCTAAAAAAATAAAATAAAATAAAACTAAACTAAAAAAAATAAAAAACCAAACCTAAACCTAAACTAAAAAAAGAAAACCTAAACCTAAAAAATAAACTAAAAATAAAAACTAAACTAAAACCTAAACCTAAACCTAAACCTAAATCTAAAAACTAAACTAAAATAAATAAATATTAAATAAATAAACTAAGTTAAATAAAAATAAAAATAAACCAAAATTAATATAGAAAATAAAATAAACTTAAATAAATAAAAAATAAACTAAATAAACCTAAACCTACTAGTTTACTTAATTAAAGAAAAATTATAAAATTAAAAAATAAAACTAACTAAAACCTAAAAAACCTAAACCTACTACTAAACCCTAAACTTAAACCTAAAAACTAAACACTAAACTAATCCTAAAACCCTATACCTAAACCCAAATTAAACCTAAATCTAAAACTAAAACCCTAAACTACCAACTAAACCCTAAACTATAAATCCTACCTAACCCTAACCTTAAACTTAAACCTAAACTAAAACTCTAAACCTAAACCTAAACTAACTTTAAACCCTAAACCCTAAACCCGAAAACCATAAACCCTAAACCCTAAAACATAAATCTTAAACCCTAAACCCTAAAACCCTAACCTTAAACCCTAAACTAACCCTAAACTCTAAACCCTAAAATACTAAACCCTAAAGTAACCAAACCTAAATCTAACTAAACTAACTAAACCCCTAACCTAAACCCTAAAACCTAAATAACTAAACCTATACAAAACCCTAAAGCCTAAAAACTAAACTAAACCTAAACTAAAAAATAAAATATATAAATAAAATAAAATAAAATAAAAATAAATAAATAAATAAACTAAAAATAAACTAAAATAAACTACATAAATAAACCTAATAATTTAAACCAAACTAAAACTAAAACTAAACTAAATTAACTAAAATAAATTAATTAAATAAATAAAACAAAACTAAAATAAATAAATAAATAATCCTAAACTAAAAACCTAAAAACCTAAACCTAAACTAAAAAAATAATTAAAACCTAAACCTAAATAAAATAAATAAACTAAACTAAATGAACTAAATAAACATAAATCTAAACTAAATCTAAACCTAAAAAAAATAAAATATACTGCAACCTGAACCTAAACTTAAACTAATAATAAATAAATAAAAATAAAAATAAACTAAATAAATAAACTAAAACCTAAACCAAAATAAAAATAAAATAAAATCTAAAAACCTAAACTCAAATAAACTAAACTAAAATATAAAATAAAAATTAAACTAAAATAAACCTAAACCTAAAATTAAATAGAATAAAAATAAAAATAAATAACCTAAAATAAACTAAAAACTAAAATAAACCTAAACTAAACTAAAATAAATAAATAAAATAAACTAAACCTAAAACCTAAATAAATAAACCTAAACCTAAACTAAAATAAAACAAACATAAACTAAACTAAAAATAAACTAAACAAAATAAAATAAACTAAAATAAACTAAAATAAATAAACTAAAAGTAAACCTAAAATAAATAATAAATAAAAAATAAACAAAACAAAGCTAAACAAAACTAAATTAAACAAACTAAATAAACTAAACTAAAAAATAAACTAAATAAAACCTAAACCTAAACATAAACAGTAATCAACTAAACCCAACCCAAACCAAACCCACTAAACTTAAACCCAAAACTAAACCCTCCTCCGCCCCAGGGCTCTCTTCTCTACCAATTTTGTTTCCTCTTGGTGGTGCCCTCAACTAGGGATCTCGCTATTTTGGCTTTGGTTCATGATTCCAAGGTTGATCGACACTTGCATTATGTAATGCTTCGTTCTTAATCTTGGCTAATGTGGTGACTTCATTTCCTATGGTCCACCTCAAATTTTGGATGCTTCGGCTAAGGCATCGACATTTCAAAGGTTACGCTAATGCTACAAACTAGAAAAAAACCTTTTAATGATGCATTCTCGTAGGCTTCTTCATCTATTACATTAATCTCATCTCGACTTCTTTTCATGGTTTGCCGACCATAATGTGCTCTGATATGGATGTTGAAATGTTAAAAACCATTTGAATTCTCTCAATTGGAAAATTTGTATCGCCTGAATTTGGATAAGATCAACACCTTTTTTCATAATCTTAAGCTTACAGGTGTTTTCTGGATTGGTCTTATTGAGCCCTGACATATTCTGATTCAACTTTCTAATGATTTGGATTATTCTCAAGTTTTTATGCATCATTTTTAATTTTCAAATGTGCTTACTAAAGTGGTCACCACTTTTTAACATTAAGGAGGAATCTCTATTTGTGGTTATCTCTTTCTAATATGCACATTCATGCTGTTACACATCATGTTCTTTTTCCTGTTGGGGCTCTTTTTTGGTTGGCCTTTGCAACTCGACCAATCACCGAGAGATCTCGCCTTATGTGGCTGATCTGTGGAATTAGACATAACTAAGAAATACCCTAAGAAAGTTTGGATTGGCTCTAAAAAAATATGAGTATTCATGAAAGGTTGAATTAGAGAATCTTCCGTTTTTTTATTCTCATTGTAAAATTCATGGTCATAATAACTGATTGTTTATTCTCATCCTCATTTAAAAAATTGAAATCCTCCCAAGGAAAATATGGTTCCTAATAATGATCCCCACATATGTTCAAAATATCGATCTTAAGAATGGTATGGAAGCTATTGAGGTTGATTCCTTGAATATTGGGATTATCCTATGAACCTATTTTGATTTTTTACTTGCTGGGTTTTCAATCGATTTTTAGAATGGGAAGGATGAACTACCTCTTACTTCTTCTTTAAAATTGAATATTTCTAATAGAGAATAATAATTTTTTGAGTTATTGGATGATGATTCTATCCTCGCTTCTATGCAGTTTTGATCGATAAAAATGAAAATTCTAATGAGGATTTAAATGATGTAATCGCTAAAATGTTTTGATCTATTTAACTAGTGCTTTTAAATGGTTCTAAGTCATCACCATCTCTCATTTTTAATCTTGATATTCATGTTAATCCTACTTTTCAACTTAATTTGGATTTGGAAGAGGGTGAAGTTCCCTCTAAACACTTAGATAACTCTCCTAAATTGCTGACCAATGTTACTAAATCTTACTTGTATGATGATTCTAGGGAAAAAGGAAATCATTTTCAAACTTATCATGCTAAAAAGAAAAAAAGTGTTAAAATTACCCTCCCAAACTATCCAAAAATACTAGATCTGCTTCTGGCTCTCACTGATCTATCAATTAACCTTTGCTTACCCCTTTTTTCATTATGTTTAATTTCTTCTTTGGAATGTTAGAGGGATTGGTACCCTCTATTGTAATCAGAAAATATTTGTCACATTCATAATATTTTATTACTCATTATTTTGGAACCTTTCATTCATTCAATAAAATTAGCCATGTTACTAGAATGATTTTAATAAATTTTACCTTAATGTTAGTAATAAGATCTGGTGTTTTGGAATAATTTCATTAATGTTTCTATTGATGATTATCAATAAGTTGTTAATGCTCTAATCTCCTATGGTGACTATTGTTTTTAGGCCTTTTGTTTATGCTTCGCTATAGATCCGGTCGAATCTCTTTGGGATAATTTGAGGAACTTTGCTACCTATCAACAAACCTTGGTTTATGGGGAGTGATTTCAACACTATTTTATTTTCTTCTAACGAGTGGTGGTTGCTCTCCAATATTCATTCCATGGAAGAATTTTCCAATATGATCCTTAATTGTAGTTTGATTGATATTGGCTTTAAAGACTCTAACTACTCTTCATAAAACTCTAGATTTTGCAAAAGTTGGATAGGATTCTTTTTAATACTCATTGGATTACACAATGGCCTACTACTTCTATTGATCACTTAAGCAGAACTTTTTTGATCATGCTCCTCTTCTTGTTTCTATTAAAAATAATTCTAATAGATTAAAAAAGTCCTCTCCTTTTAGATTTCAGAACATGTGGATTGAGCATATTAATTTTTTTGATGTTGTAGCTAAGAATTGGAAAACCCCTTTACATCATGATAATTCAATTACGGGGATTAATATACTATGGTTTAAACTTAAAAGACATAAACAAAATTTGGGTTGGTGGAACAAGCATTGTTTTAAAAACCTTTTTGCTAATATTAAAGACATGGAAAATTTTATCTATGACCTTTAAGTGTCTAATGTAATGATATCACATCAAGCAACTTAAGAATTTTTTAAATAAATTGGTAGAGAAAGTGGCCTTTCGATCAATGATAACAAAACTATTTTATCACATCCTCTAGAATCTCAAATAATAAAATTAAAATACTTCCTTCATCACAAATTTTAAACATCAACACTTACCTCTTTAATTAGGGTGCTCGCTCTTTAAAAGCCCAAAATGTTCCCATCTCTTTGATGAGAAAATTAAAAAATTTAAAAAAAAATATATATATTTGGGCTTCCATTTACTTTTCGGTAGGCTCAATATCCTTAAAAGCACTCACAACTCTATGCATCTTTATTTGATTCAAACCATTATTCCCACTAATGCTACTCTTATCGAATTGATTGTTGTTTAACAAATTTTTTGGGATCTAATAATTCTATCAAAAGAATGAATTAGACATTTTGGCATAAATTTTGTGGTTCTTTGGGTGAAGGTGCTCTTGGTTGCAAACCTATCCGTGAAGCTATCACTTCTTTCTCTCATAAACTCCAGTGAAACTTTAGAAAGAATGATAGCTTTTGGGCTAATTTTATGATGAAAAGTTTTTGTCAAGGTAAACACCCTCTTAACTGTGCTTATAAAGTTAGTGACTCTCTAGTTTGGAAAAGGCTTTGTTCCATTAAATGGGTTGCTAAATCATTAATTTCTTTGGGTATCCAAATGGATCTTCTTTCTTTAGCAAGATAATTAGATTGGCAATGGTTCAATTTACATCCAATTATGTACCCACTCTACTACTATCAAAGTTAATTCTATTTGACCTAATAATAATTGGAATAAAAAAACTTGATAACTATATCCCAACTTCTCTTTTGACAACTTTAAAAATATTCTGTACTTATAGCAAACTGATCAAATTCTTTTAAACTTTCTCATAATGGTGATTTTGTTCTTAAGAAGGTTTGGAACATTATTAGAGATAAGAAACAACCTTCTAATGTTTTTATCTAACTTTGGAACAATATCATTCCCATTTCTTATTCAGTTTTAGCTTGGATGGTTTTGAATAACTATATTCTTGTGGACTCTATGCTCTGGACTAAAGGGTTTTGTTTACATTCAAAGTGTTATTGTTGCTTTCATATTGAAAATGTAAATCATGTCTTTGTTAATGGTGCTAATGCTTCTAAATTATGGTTTTGGTATGATGATTTTTTTAATACCACTTATTTTCATGACTCTCTTTCTTTATCACAACTTGTTGAAGCCTATTTCAAAAACACTATGAAAGGTCATATACAAGTTTTAATTGCTATTACCCTTATCTGGTTCATCTAGATGGATAGAAATGATGCTAAATATTATGGTATTCCTATGAACCATAAAAGGATATTGGCTAGAACTGAAGAAAAAATTCTTGCTCTTTTTAATGCCAATCTTATTAGTAACATTCATTTTAGGGGTTATAAATTTGTCCTAAAAAATTGGGTATCATTCTGCATAATCTTGACCCTCATAAAGGTGCTAGAATTATCTATTGGATCAAACCTAAAGACAATGTGATTAAAGTTAATACGATGGTTTAGTTCCAATAAATATGGCTATGGTATCCTTAAGGATTCTGTACTATCATTTGTGCTTTTGCCTACCCTCTCAAGGCCTATTATGTTCTCACGAGCTTATGGTTGTTTATAAAGCAATTGATATTTATTTGAATAGAGGTTTCTCCAACATCTAGATTGAAGTTGATGCTCTCTTACTTTTGATTTCTTAATTCCAATCAAATGGGAATGGTGAATTATTTTATCTTCTTAATCACACTAAAGTTTTTCTTTCTCAAGTTTCTTTTAAATTTTTCACATCCTTCATGAAGGTAATGCTTGTCCTGATTATTTAGCTAATTTAGGTGTCAACTTGACTGAGTTCACTTTATTAGACAACCAAAATTTGCCTAAATTATTAAGAGGTTTGGTTAATATGGATAATACTAGATTTCCTTATCTCAAATTATAATTTCTTTGATTGGTTTTATCCTTTTTTGATGATCTTTTGTTTTTATTCTGGTATTGTTAAAACCTCTTTTGGTTGTGGTCAACTTCTAATTTTTTCTTCTTTGTGGTTTTATTTTTCAATTTTTGTTTTTGTTCGAGCCTGTTTTTGCTCCCATATGATTTTTGTCAGTGCAGCCTGGGGTGTTTTGGTTTTTTTAGCTTGGTGGTTGGTAACTATCCGTCAGGCTTTTATCAAAATTTTCCTTAGCTATTTCCTATTTCCTCTTCTCGGTTTTGGCTACTCAGAATTTCATTTTGTATGGGTTTAAGCCTCTTTTCTGGCCTCCCTACAAATCTACTATATACTGTTGTTGGTGGTGGATTATGTGGTTTATTTGGCTATAGCAATGTTGTTTGTTGGTTGGATTTTTGGGTGGTTTATCTCCGCTTATTTTGGCATGGTGGAGGTGGTTGGCCTATTATTTGCTTTATTTTATGATGGGGTTTGGTGGTTGGGACAATTTTGGTTGGATTCTTTTGGTTATGGGATGGACCTCCTCGTAATACCGAGGTTTGGGGTATTGTTCCAAAATGGTAGGACTATTGTATGGTGTTATTGGGCCCCTCCGCTAGTGTTTTTTGTTTGTGTGCCTTTCTTGAGCTATGTTTATTATTTGGGTTGTTATTTATTTTACCTGACTCAGATCTTTCATCTTTGGCTAGTTTTTCTACCCTTCTAGATTGGTTTTTCTTTTTCCTTGATTGGGTTTAGAGGCTATTATTTTTCTCTTCCCCTTCCCGCTATTTTAGATGCTTCTGGCTTAATGAATGTTATTGGTCTTGATACTGATGTTTTTGGGTTTGATGACTTGGATCTTCTCCTGTTGAGGTGGTTGGCTAGGAGGATTAGATGGACGCTAACTTTGTTTTGGCTAGTTGGACTGGTTCGAGGAGTGCTTATCTTGCATATTTTCTTCCTAGGAAACTCTTGTCTTTCTCTTTTATGATTTTTTCTTCCGTTTCCTCTTTCTTGGTCTCATCTCTCTTGGTTGTATCTGAACACCATCTTTTTGTTGTGATGGAAGACTTGCTCCCCACCCATCTTACTGTTAGGCTGAGTTTTTCTATTTGGTGGCTGGTGGATCTGAGCACTTATGGTCTTCCTTTTTTGCTCTTGTCTGTCTATTTTTAGTGTTGTTACCCATATAATGATGTTTTCTCCTCTTGAATTGATTATTCCCATTTGGTGGTGGCTGGTGGTGCTCCTTCTATTTTGCTACTATCCTTGCTGTTTAACCACCTTTATAAGCTTGAATGTTCTCGTGAATTGGTGGTTGACTTATATATGTTGTTTGAGGATTTTGCGTGCTTGTTGGAGGACCATCTTTAGATTTTGTGTGATACAAGGCCGCAATGATCTTGATGTTTCCCACTCTTTCTTCTTTTGGCTGGTAGCACTATATGTAAGTGTGATTGTCTTATTCCTTGAGATAATTATAACTGAGCCGGAGCCTTTTCAATATTTTACTCCTTTTATCTTCTCTTTCTCTTTATATTTGATTAATAGTGCTCATCCTTTCAAAAGTATGTTTTCTTTTCCAAAGACTCTTTTTGATGGATCTTACTGGCATCAACAAGACGAGATGAACTTGGTTGTTGCTTACAAAAGTGTGACTTCCTTTTGTTATTTATTTGGCTATTTTTCTTTTGTTTTGTTTCATTAATTAATGTAATAGTTAGGGACTTTATCTCTTTAGGACTTATTGTATCTTTTTTAAAGATTTACTCCCTTTAAAGACTTTGTTTTATTTATGGCAATAAAATTGATTTTCCTATAAAATAAACAAAACCCTAAACCCTAAACCCTAAACCCTAACCCTAACCCTAAACCTAAAACCTTAAACTGTAAACCTTAAAACCCTAAATCATAAACCCTAAACTAACCCTAAACCCAAAAACCCTAAATCATAAACTAACCCTAAACCCTATACCATAAACCTTAAAGTATAAATCCTAAACCTTAAACCTTAAACCCTAAACTAACCCTAAACCATAAGCTAACCTAAACCTAAACCTTAAACTAACAACTAAACCCTAAACCCTAAACCCTAAACCATAACCCTAATCATAAACCTTAAACATTAAACCCTAAACCCTAAACCCTAAACTAACCCTAAACCCTAAAAACCCTAAAGACTAAAGCATAAACTTTAAACCTTAAACCCTAAACACTAAACTAACCCTAAACACTAAGCTAACCCTAAACCCTAAATCCTAAACCCTAAAAACCATAAACCCTAAAGCATAAATACTAAACCCTAAACCCTAACCCTAAACTATAAACCTTAAAACCCTAAACCCTAAAACCCTAAACCCTAAACTATAAACCCTAAAAACCTAAAAGCCTAAACTAAATAAAACCAAAAATAAAATAAATAGAAAAACTTAAACCTAAATAAAATAAAAAAGAAAATAAATTTAAAACCTAAACTAAAACCTAAACCTAAACCTAAAAAAATAAAATAAACTAATAAAAATAAACCAAAATAAAATAAAATAAAACCTTAACTAAACTAAAAAAATAAAATTTACCTAAGAATATAAAAACTTGAATAAAATAAAAACTAAACGTAAAATAAAAATAAAATATACCTAAAATAAAATAAAATAAAAACTAAATAAAAACCTAAACCTAAAAAATAAACCTAAAATAAATAAAAATTAAAACCTAAACCCTAAACTAAAAAAATGTAAACCGAAAGTAAAAAAATAAATAAAATAAACCTAAACCTAAACCTAAAATAAACTAAACCTAAACCCTAAACTAAATAAAATAAAATAAACTAAAAATAAACCTAAACCTAAACTAAAAAATAAAACCTAAAAATAAACCTAAAATAAAAACCTAAAACATAAACCTAAAAAAATTAAATAAAAACCTAATCCTAATCCTAAAAATAAAAATTAAAGCCTAAACCTAAAAAATAAAATACAAATAAAACTAAACAAAAAAAACATAAACCTAAACCTACACCAAAAAAAGAAAGTAAAATAAATAACCTAAACTAAAATAAATAAACCTAAAATAAATAAACTAAAAAAAATAAAAATAAAAGATAAATTAAACTAAATAAACCTAAACCTACTAGTTTACTTAATTTATTTAAAAAAACCCTAAACCCTATACCCTAATCCCTAAACTAAAAACCCTAAACCCTAAACCCTTAAAATTAAGCCAAATTAACCCCAAACCCTAAACCCAAAACCTATAACCCTAAAACCTAAACCTAAAAATAAAACAAAAATAAAACTCAACTAAAAAATAAACATAAATCAAATCCAAAACCTAAAAAATAAACTTAAATGAAACACATAAACTAAAATAAATAAACATAACCAATGCATCTATTCCTACCTCTTTGACACATTTAATTAAAGAAAAAGTGATTGATCATGAAGAAATGGCTGGTGTGTAATATTTAGAGATAGTTTCTACTCCAGACTTAGGTATTTGTGTTTAGCCTGCCTCTAATCCTTCTTGTGCTTCTTCTTCTAACCTTGACCTGGTTCTTAATCTGAATTTACAACATAACAATGAATTGGAAGAAGGTGAAATGGCCTGCAATGCTAACCTCAATGAGCCTCCTTTTTCTAAGAAATTTTTTGATCAATCATTATCTGATGGTGATGGTGTGGATATGGCCAATAAATTTTAGACAATTTTTAAAAAGATAAACAAATCCTCTAAATCTAGATTTTTTAGCTTTGCTAAAGTTACTCGATCTGGCTCCTCTGTCCAAAAATAAATGGTTTCTTTCCTTATTTGGAATGCGAGAGGGATTGGTACCCTCTTTGTTAGGAATAAAATCAGTAATTTAGTTCGTTCTCATAATAGTTTTTTCTTGGCCATTTTGGAACCCTTTATTCTCCCTTCTAACATTACTTTTGTTGCTAGAATGATTGATTTTGATAATTTCTTTGCTAACTCGAGTAATAAAATTTGGATTTCTTTGGAAGAGTCCCTTTATTTTGCAAGTTATGCAGGATTTACCCCAGGTTGTAAATGTTAAAATTACTTACGATAATTGGTGTTTCTTTGGGTCTTTTGACTATGCCTCTTGTAATAGGAATGGTAGAAGGATTCTGTGGGAAGATCTTGTTAGTTTCTCTTCCTCTGTCAATTCTCCCTGGTTTGTGGGTGGGGACTTTAACATTATCTCTTCCTCTTCTAAAAAAAGTTAGGTGGTAATGCTCCAAACCTATTTTCCATGGAGGAATTCAATAACATGATCCTTGATTGTCATCTTAGATATTGGATTTACCGGATCTACTTCACTAGAACAACCATACCATGGCAAAGATTAGATAGGATCCTTTTAATGATATGGATCAACCTTTCTTATATTACCTCTATCTCAAGAGAACCCTATCCACCATTCTCCTTTGCTCATCACTATTAAGGTTAGTGCGGATAAACCGTCCTCTCATATTCCATTCTGATATCAAAATATGTGGCTTATGGATGATAGATTTATAGAGGAGGTTGTTAGTAATTGGGGTGAACCTCTCCATCCTGATGAATCTATTGTCGGGATGATGATACTATGGTTCAAATTGAAAAGGCTAAAATAATGCCTTAACTGGTGGAACAAACACTACTTCAAAAATCTTTTTGCCAAAATCAAAAAATTAGAACATGTGGTTATAGTTTTAGAAGATGCCATCATTAATGATCCATCTAAAATTTCCTTATTAACTCAAGCCAAAGATAGGTTAACATGCTACCAAGACATGGAGGAGACCTATTGGCGGCAAAAGCATCTACAAAATGGATATTTGATGGAGATAGAAATACCAAATATTTCCATGCCATGGTTAAAAAGAAAAAGGCTCTAAATCGCATTAGAAAAATTAAAACTAATGATGATATCTACGGATAATAAGAGCTTATTGACTGCATTTCTTTTTTTAATGAGCTCCTTAGTAAAAATGTGACTTATGATGAGATTTCCTTGCCTGAAGTTATTCCTAATCTCATTTCTGATGAACATAACAATATGCTTACTTTATTACCCTCTGAATCCAAAATTTCTAACATTTTGCATAAGATGAATACAGATTCAGTTGCTGGTCTAGATGGCTTTTCTACCTTATTTTCTCAAAAATACTGGCATATCATCAAAGAAGATTTGATTAAACCTATTATGGATTTTTTTCAAGGGAATTATCCTCCCCAAATATTTTTCTAGCACTTCTATTATTTTAATCCCAAAAATAGATAATCTTGAACTTTGGAGCCATTTTTGGCCAATTAGCCATTGTTCATTTTTTAATAAGCTCATCTCTAAGATTTTGGCTAAAAGATTAAGTATTTTGCTTCCTAAAATTATCCCAACCAAACTAGTTTTGTTAAAGGTATTTTTGATAATATTCATTTCAAGAGATCATCCATGATTTAAACGCTAAGGTTGTGGTAACCTACTTTTAAGTCGACATTTCCAAAGCTTATGATAACATTGGTTGGGCTTTTCTTTATCAATTTTTGACTCTATTTTAATTCTCTAGTCAATTTATTACTTTAATTAAGAATGGTATTGAGAACTCTTGGTTTTCTTTACTTATTAATGGCGAGGTCATGGCTTTTTCTCTTCCTCTCATGGGCTAAGGCAAGGGATCCCCTTTCTCTAGCCCTTTTCATTGTTGTGGAATATCTCTTTAGAAGTCTTGAGAATATGTTTTGTAAACTACCTTACATGTACTACAAAACTAGGGGTTATTTTCCCATTTCCCACCTCAGCTTTGGTGATGATTTTATTGTATTCTGCAATGGTTCTACTCTCTACATTAAAAAGTTATATAAATTCCTTATTTTGGTAGGGAAAGTGGTTTGAAGATTAACCCAGAAAAAAGTTGTTTTAGTTCTAGTTCATCAATTTTATAATCTAGGATTTATGTTATTAAGAATATTACTGGCTTTGCCCATCAAACCCTGCCTATCAAGTATATGGGTACTCCTTTATATCGAGGAATGAAAAAATCTTCCTTATTTGATGAAGTTATTCAGAAAATATATATAAAACTTCCTCTTGGGAGTTCCACTTACTTTCCTTTGGTGCTAGACTTATCTTGATCAAAAGTATTATTTTCTCTTTGCCTTTCTATCTTCTGTCCACTATTTTGCCTACCAGTTCTATTATTAAAAGGATTAATAGACTTATTAACAAATTTTTTTAGGGTTCTACCTCTTCTTCCTCGAAAAGCTCATTAGTTGGCATAACTATTGTGGGCCTTTAAATGAAAGGTGGTTTAGGGTTGCAAAACCTTAGAAGACTCCATTAAATGTTTTTCATACAAAATGTGGTGGAATCTTAAAACAACCATAGCTACGGGTCACAATTTATGCTTGCCAAATACTATAAGGGGAAACACCCCCTCACTTGCCCTTACAAACTTGGGTACTCTCTAGTGTAGAGAAGACTTTATAATATCAAGTGGACTGCTGAGAATTTGATCTCTTGGGGTGTGAATTTGAGATCATCCTTTTTTTGGCAAGATAATTGGCTGGGCCAATGTTCTATTGATTCTTTGCTTAATAATCATTCCACTGACAGGATTAAGGTTAATCATTTCATTTCGTATAATACTTGGGATGTAGCTCAATTACTTTCCAATGTCCCTAATGTGATAGTTAACAAAATCTTTAAGATTTGTCCATTACCTAATCAATTTGACCAAATCCTCTTTAAAAGTTCCTCCTCTAGAGATTTTGTTTTTAAGGATGTTTGGCATTCTTTCAGACTTAAAACTCAGGAGTCATTAGTTTTCACTAAAATCTAGAGTCTTTCTATCTCTACCTCCTTGATTTTAACTTGGCTTATTCTAAAGCACTACATTCCTATTAACGCTACCCTCCTTAAAATAAGCTTCGAACTCCCTTCTAAATGCCATTGTTGGTTTCACATTGAAACTATGGATCATGTCTTTGTGAATGGCGCTATTACTGCTAAGGTTTTAAGCAGGTATGATAGTATGTTAAATACTCCCTATTTTGATGGATCACTCTCTATCATGCAACTTCTTGAAACTTGTTTCTCCTATACCCCTAAAGGCCATGTCAAAGTTGTTCTATCCACTACTCTTCTGTGGTATATTTGGTTAGAAAGAAATGATGCTAAGCATCGCGATATCCCTATGAACTATCATCATACTATTGCTAGAGCCAAATGTAAAATTATGTCTCTTTACAAAGCTGATCTCCTTACTTCCTCTAGTTTCAAAGGGTATAAATATATTTCCCCTAACTTTGAGATTATTCTCCCTTAATCTGAATTTAAGTCTACTCATAAAATTATATATTGGATAAAGCTGAATTTTTATGTCATTAAGGTTAACACTGATGGCTCAGTTTCTAATGCCTTTTATGGTTATGGGGGATTTTAAGAGGTAATAGTGGACAGGTGATCTCTGCTTTTGCTGCTACTCTACAACCTTGTTCTATATTATTTGCTGAGCTTAATGGTCTGCACTATGGGATTTCTGTCTATCTTTAGAAAGGATTCTAGAAAATTTAGTTTGAAGTTGATGCTCTCCTTCTTCTTGAATTATTAAATTCAAGAGCTCATGGGAATGCTAAAGTTTTTTATTTACTTAACCATACGAGGAGACTTCTTGCCAACCTAGATTATCATATTTCTCATATTTATTAGGAAGGTAATTCCTGTGCTAATTTTCTTTCTAATTGGGGAGCAAAGTCCTCCTCTTTTAATCTATTCTCCAATACTGATATTCCTTCCCTCTTACGGGGGCTTGTGAATCTTGATAAAATTGGTTTTCCTTATGTTAGAAGTCCTTAGAAATTTCTGCTTTCTTTTTTCAGGAGGAGATTTGGGAACCATAATTTATTTTATTTCCTGGATGCTTCACCCTTTTTGGTTGGGATAGGGCTAGTCTTTCTTTTTAGGCTTGTTTGTTGTTTTTTCCCCATTTCCTTTCTGGTTGGTAGTTGGGTGTTGCTGAATAGCCATGGCATGCTTGTGTCTCTGGGCTATTTGGGTTATACTGCTCTTTCTTTTTTCCTTTTCTATGCTTCTAGTTTTCTAATGTTTCTCCCTGCAGCATTTTTTTGGTTATCATGCAATGGTGGATCCCCGCTCAGTACTGGATAGTAGTTGTCCAAATTATATGGGTTCGATTATTTACTTTGCTTGCCATTAGTGCTGCTTCCTTGAACAATTAGGATTTTTTCTTGCCTCCCTTCCCTACTGTCATCAATGGTGATGTTTGTTTAACTATTATTAACTTCCCCTTCTCTTTGTGGTTTGTTTGCAGTAATGGTATTACCTACATTACTCTCTGTTGGGCTCAGTATTTGGTTTGCGGTTTTGGCTTTTGGCTGAATGACCTACTCATCAAATACTCTAATGTTGGCCACATTAATTCTATTTAATCAATTTAAAATTAATTTAAAAATTCCTAAATTATCCCCTCATGGTCAACCGTCCCCCATATTTTCAGTTTGGCTGGAAATAAAAAAAAACTACTCACTCCATTTTGGCAGCAGCAGTTCCTCCCCATTCTTACATTCTCACCCACGTTGGAGACTCCTCCTGCACAAAAAAATGATGATTCCACCTCTAAATCCCCTCTATGCTGACAAGAATGGCACCCGGCCGTACATACACATGCGATTCGATCCCGCCACTCATCCCAATCCCGCAAGCAAGCCCGCTCCGCCTCCCACACACGCTGATCCGACCCAAGCCTGGACGGTGCTGCAGAAGATACACCACCAAAAAAATCAGTGCAATTACCGCCGCCAAAAATAAAGAGCCACATCAATGTCCAGTGAATAGTACAAGAGAAACCACTATGAATGGAACATAGAGCAGAAGGGAAACGTTAGTGAAAGTTGAAAAACACTAAAGCTGATATGAACATATGGAGATAATATTTTTTAAATAATAAAATTAGGTATTGTACTTAAACTATTTCATTAAATCAAACTATTATATACCATCTCTCTTTTTTTTCTTTTTATTTTTATTTTTTATTCAGAAACTCTACCTCTAATATTTTTATGAGTAGTTTTCAACTTGTCAGCTTGAATGCATACAAAATGATAGTAGTAGGTTTCATGGTTTTGATCAATCAAAGAATCCTAAAATTAATGAAACAAATGCCTATCGTTAAAGCTCAATGAAATGCTAGCATTTCCGAGATCGACAATCTCTCAACCACCTAATTTCAAAAATACTAGTCTCCCAGCTTTCATTCATGGATCACTCACAGGACAGTAATTTTTAAATCTTTTGCAATTTTTTGGGTTGTATGCATATTGTCGTGTGACAATTTGGTTATGAAAGACTTCTCATCCCTTATACATGACGTGTATGCATCAATATTTTAATGGAAAATAAAGATTTAAAAAAAGCTCTGTTGTATCCTACCATGTAGGAGATGTACAATCATGCTGGATCTCAATTTCTTGAAGAATTGAATCATCATCAGCTTCCATCATCCATGGTAATGGTTACTTTAATAATTCTAACTTGTTTTTTCCGCATCCTTCTGGAGATGTAGATGTTCTTCTATGCCTATTATCGTTCAATAGTATACATATATATATATATATATATATATATATATATATATATATATATATATATATATATATATATATATATATATATATATATATATGTGTGTGTGTGTGTGTGTGTGTGTGTGTGTGTGTGTGTGTGTGTGTGTGTGTGTGTGTGTGTGTGTATCATGAAGAAGTGGCATTAATTATATTTCTTTGTATCAACTTTGCGCTATGTGATGAAAGATATTAGCATTAGATTAGCAAGAATAGAACCAAAAGTTCACCAATTAGATGGAGCTGGAACTCATTTCATTTCCACCGAAGTTAAATACTCTAATGTTAGCCACAAAAAGCCAAAATGGTATCTATTGTAGCTGGTTTTTGACTGGTATTTTTCATTTGGTTGACTGCTGGGTGGTTAACCATGTTATCAGAGCCTTTATGGCTCCCTATTGTAGATGGTTTAATGCCTAGACTTATGGTCTATTTTCTGCCAGGTTTTAACCGTATTAACTATGCCTTTGCTATATGGAATTATCCACGTTATGCTTATTTTCTTTTGAACTACATATATGTTGTAATCATGCTATTAATATGGTGGATGTTATCATTTATACCGACCTGTTTGGTTTCTCTCTCTATGGGGTGACCTCTGGGTAGGGTTGTTGTGGGCTGTGCATTCTGATATTATGTTGGCATTATTTGGGTTTTCTCTTCATAAAAATAAATGGTGTCTCCCCTTAATCATTCCCTTTATCATTATGATCTGTGTTTCCTTCTCTCCTATGTGTATGTGGCTATGCCTTGGTAAGCATGTAACTCTAATTGACTTTCCTCATTATGGGGTGCCTTTTGGTTGGGGTGTTGTTGGCTATGATTTATGCTGTTATGTTGGCATTGTATAGTGTTTATTATTTTAGTAAGTATTGGTGTCACCCCTTTACCATTCGGATTTGTGTTGACTTCTCTTCCATAGTGTATGTAGCTATGCTTTGGTATGCAGGTCTTAATGTTCACACTACTTTCATCCAATGGTTGTTGTTTTCCCCCAGGTTTGTAGGCTATGATGGCTGGGATGATTTCACCCATTCTTTGGCTGGTAGTAGCACGTCTAATGTAACCCTTCCTTTGAAGTTTGGATGCTCATGTTTGCGACTATCCCAATTTGGTGTGATTAAGCCTGAGCCTTTCTCCACACAATTCTCTTTATCTCACTCAAGTTATTCTGTTTCTACTTTCAATTTAGCATGTATCACTTTAACTGTGCTAATTCTTTCTTCTAGATGTTTGCAGATTCTATGTTGTTCTCTTGCAGGTTCCTTCTTTATTGGAGGCATAGACTTCTGTCATCCTCAAGAGCCTCTGCTGATGGCTGGCCAATGGCATTTTCTTTTGCTCATTTGTACCTTTTGCTTTCTTTTACTTTTTCATATGTTTTGGTTGTACTTAGTTAGGAGATTTACTCTCTAGGCTGAACGTAGCTCTTTGAGCAGTAGTTTTTAAGTTTATCCCCTCTTAAGGACCTTATAATCCTTTTATTGTGGCAATAAAATTCCCCTATATGGGGTTCCCAAAAAAAACACAAACTAAATAAAAAATAAACATAAATAAAAATAAAAAATAAAATAAATTAAAATAAAAAATAAATCAAATAAACTATATAAACAAAAGAAGAAATGTTGAATCTGAATTTGTTCTCTGTTAAAAAAACTAAAAATCCTAAACTTTAAACTAAAACCTGAACCATAAACCTAAAACTTAAACCCTAAACACTAAACCCTAAAAACCCTAAACCCTAAACACTAAACCCTAAACCCTAAACCCTAAACCCTAAAACCCTAAACCTCAAACCTAAACCTAAACCCTAAACCCTAAACCTTAAACCCTAAAACCTACAACCCTAAACCATAAACCCTAAACCCCAAACCCTAAACCCCAAACCCTAAATCCTAAACCCTAAACCCTAAACCTTAAACCTTAAAAACCTGAAAACCTAAACCTAAACTAAATAATACCTAAAAATAAAACCTAAAAATAAAATAAATAAAAAAACCTAAACCAAAATAAAAAAATAAAATAAAATAAAAAACATAAATAAAACATATACATAAACCTAAACCTAAAAAGAAAATAAAATAAGAAATAAAAACTAAACTAAAATAAAATAAATAAAAACCTAAACTAAACTAAAAAATAAAAAACCTAAATAAAATAAAAACTAAACCTAAAATAAAAATAAAATAAACCTAAAATAAAATTAAATAAAAACTAAATAAAATATAAACATAAAAATAGACCTAAAAAATGATACCTAAAAATAAATAAAAAATAAAACCTAAACCCTAAACTAAAAAAACCTTAACCAAAAAAAAATAAACCAAAACCTAAACTAAAATAAATAAAACCTAAACCTAAACTTAAACCTAAACTAATTAAAATAAAACAAACTAAAAATAAACTTAAACTTAAACAAAAAATAATACCTAAATGTAAACCTAAAACAAAAACCTAAAGCCTAAACTTAAGAAAATAAAATAAAAACTTAAACCAAAACATAAAAATAAAAAATAAAACCTAAACCTAAATAATAAAGTAAAAATAAAACTAATCTAAAAAATAAACCTAAACTTAAACATAAACCTAAAAAAAAAACTAAAATAAATAAATCTAAAATAAATAAACTAAACTAAATAAAAATAAAAATAAACCAAAATAAAATTAAAAAATAAAATAAACTAAAATAAATAAAAATTAACTAAAATAAATAAAAAAATTAACTAAAATAAATAAATAATAAACTAAATAAACCTAAACCTCTTTGCTTACTTAATTTGAAAACATAAAAATAAATAAAATCAAATAAAAAAACCTAAACCTTAAACCTATAACCCTAAACCCTAAACCCTAAACCCTAAAACACTAAACCCAAAACCCTAAACCCTAAAACCTAAAACACTAAACCCTAAACCCTAAGACATACAACTGTTCCCCAAACCCTAAACCCTAAACCCAAAACCCTAAAACCTAAACCCTAAAACCTAAAAAATCTAAACTTAAACTAAATAAACTTAAAATAAAATAAACAAAAAACCTAAACCTAAATAAAATAAAAGAAAAGAAAAACCTTAACTAAAACCTAAATCTAAACCTAAAAAAATAAAAATAAAAAAATAAAAAATAAAATAAAATAAAATAAATAATAACCTAAACTAAACTAAAAAAAACCTAAATAAAATAAAAAATAAACATAAAATAATAATAAAATAAACTTAAAATAAAATAAAATAATAACTAAATAAAAACCTAAACCTAAAAATAAACCTAAAAGTAAAACCTAAACCCTAAATTAAAAAAAATGAAAACATAAAATTAAAATAAAATAAACCTAAACCTAAACTAAAATAAATAAAACCTAAACTAAAACTGAAACCTAAATAAAATAAAATATACTAAAAGTAAACCTAAACCCAAACTAAAAATAAAACCTAAAAATAAACCTAAAATAAAAAACTAAAACCCAAACCTAAAAAAATTAAAATAAAAACCAAAACCTAAACCTAAAAACAAAAAAATAAAATATAAACCTAAAAAATAAAATAAAAATAAACCTGAACTAAAAAATAATCTTAAACCTAAACCTAAACCTAAACCAAATATAAAAAATAAACTAAAATAAAAAACTTAAAATAAAATAAATAAACCTAAAATATAGAAACTAAACTAAATAAAAATAAAAATAAATCAAAATAAAAATTAAAATAAAATAAACTAAAATAAAAAAATAAACTAAATAATCCAAAACCTACCAGTTTACTTAATTTAACAAAAATTAAAATAATAAAAAAATTGAAAACCCTTAACTCAAAACCCTAAACCCTAAACCGTGAACCCTAAACCCTAAACCCAAAACCTTAAAACCTTAATCCCTAAATCTTAAAATAACCCTAAACCCTAAGCTTACCCTAAACCCCAAAATTCCTAAACCCTAAAGCCTGAACACTAAACCATAAACCCTAAATGCTAACCCAATCCAAAACCGTAAAACCCTAAACCCTAAAACCCTAAACCCTAAACCCTAAAAACCTAAAAACCTAAACCTAAACTAAGAAAAACCTAAAAAAAACTTAGACCTAAATAAAATAAAAAAATAAAATAAAATAAAAACCCAAACTAAAAACTAAACCTAAACTTAAAAATAAAATACAATAAAAAATAAAAATAAACTAAAATAAAATAAAGGAAAACCTAAGTTAAATTAAAAAAATGAAATAAACCTAAGTATAGAAATCCTTAATTAAATAAAAACAAAACGTAAAAATAAAATAAAATAAACCTAAAATAAAAAGTAAATAAAAACTTAAACTTAAAAAATAAACCTAGAAATAAAACCTAAAAATTAATAAAAATAAATAAAACCTAAACCCTAAACTTAAAAAGAAAACTAAACCTAAAATAAAAATAAAATAAAAAAATAAAATAAACCTAAACTTAAACTAAAATAAATAAAACTTAAACCTAAACTAAAAATAAACTAAACCTAAACTAAATAAAATAAATTAAATTAAAAATAAATCTAAACCTAAACTAAAAAAATAAAACCTGAAAATAAACCTAAAATAAAAACCTAAAACAAAAACCTAACTAAAAAAAATAAAAACCTAAACCTAAAAAACTAAATAAAAATAAAACTCAAAAAAAAAGCATAAACCTTTGGCTAAACTTAAAAAGTTAACTAAAATAAAAAACCTAAACTAAAATAAATAAACTAAATGAAATAAAAATAAAAAATAAACATAAATAAAAATAAAAAATAAAATAAATAAAAATTTAAACTAATTAAACTAGACCTACTAGCTTACCTTATTTTTTTATTTTAAAAAATTCTCTTAAACCTTAAACCCTAAAACTAATCGTAAACCCTAAACCCTAATCCTACAACACTAAACCTATAACCATAAAAACCCCTAAATCAAAAACCCTAAACCTAAACCCTAAACCCTAAAAGCATAAACCTTAAAAGCATAAAACAATAAACCCTAAACCATGAACCCTAAACCCTAACACTAAACCTTAAACCCTAAACCCAAACCCTAAACACTAAATCTAAACCTAAAGTCTAATCCTAAACTTAAAGTAACTAAACAAATTAAAAATAACCCTAAACCCTAAAGCCTAATCAACCTAAACCCTAAATCTAAACTAAAACCCTAAGAATGGGCAAAACCTTGACGGTAGGAATATCACCATCAACCAAGCTCAATCTAGGTATGGTGGTGGAGGTGAAGGTGGAGGTGGTGATTATCATAATGGTGGTGGGGGATCTGTAGGTGCTGGTGGATGTGGAGGTGGTGGTTGGAGTAATGGTGGTTATGGAGGCGGGAGGAGTGGTGGAGGTTACAGCCATGGTGGTGGTGGAGGGAGAGATCAGGGATACGATGGTGGATCCCGCTACTCGAGAGGCTGGGTTGGTTCTGATGGGAACTAGAGAAACTGAAGAACGGCCGATCCGATCTACTTCTTATGGAACTGTGTCTTTGGTTTTTCTCTATGCATGCTCATTTATTATCTTTGTTGCTGCTTGTGTCTTAGAAAACTTGGTGTGTTACTTGGTTGATGAAATAAAAAAAACAAATATTGAATCTAAATTTATTCTCCGTTAAAATAAAAATAAAAAAATCCTAAACCCTAAACTAAAACTTGAACCCTAGACCTAAAACCTAAACCCTAACCCTAAACCCTAAACCCTAAACCCTAAACCCTAAACCCTAAAACCCTAAACCTAAACCCTAAACCCTAAACCCTAAACCTAAACCCTAAACCCTAAACCCTAAAACTAAAATCCTAAACCCTAAACCTCAAACCCTAAACCCTAAACCTTAAACCCCAAACCCTAAACCCTAAACCCTAATCCATAAACCCTAAACCCTAAAAGCCTAAAAACCTAAACTTAAACTAAAGAAAAATCTAAAAACAAAATAAATAAAAAGCCTAAACCTAAATAAAATAAAAAAAACCTAAATTAAATCCTAAACCTAAACTTAAACCTAAACCTAAACCTAAGCCTAAAAATAAGAAAAAATAAAAAATAAAAATTAATATAAATAAAATAAAAACTAAATAAAAACCTAAACATAAAAAAGTACCTAAAAATAAATAAAAAATAAAACCTAAACCCTAAAATAAAAAACACCTAAACCTAAAATAAAAATAAAATAAACCTAAACTTAAACTAGAATTAACTAAATTAAAATAAATAAAACCAAAACCTAAACCTGAAATAAACTAAACCTAAACCTAAACATGGACCAAATAAAAGAAACTTAAACCAAAACTAAAAAATAATACCTAAAAATGAACCTAAAATAAAGACCTAAAAGCTAAACCTAAAAAATAAAATAAAAATAAAACTAAAGAAAAAAAAAACCTAAACCAAAACTTTCTCTTAAAAAAACAAACTAAAATAAATAAACCTAAAATAACTAAATGAAACTAAATAAAAATAAAAATAAATCTAGATAAAAATAAATAATAAAGTAAACTAAAATAAAAAATTAAGTAAACTAAAATAAATAAAAAATAAACTAAGTAAACTAAATAAACGTAAACATACTAGTTTACTTAATTTAAAAAAAAATATAAAGTAAAAAATAAAAATAAACCCTAAACCTACAACCCTAAACCTTAAAACCCTAAACCCTAATCCCTCAACCCTAAAACCTAAAATTCTAACCCGTAAACCCTAAACCCTAAACCATAAACCTTATGCCCTAAACCCTAAACCCTAAACCCTAAACCCTAAACCCAAAACCCTAAACCTTATACCCTAAACCCTAAAAACCTAAAACCCAAACCTAAACTAAATAAAACATAAAAATAACATAAATAAATAAATATATACCTAAATAAAATAAAATAAAATAACAAACCTAAACTAAAACCTAAACCTAAACCTAAACTAAAAAATAAAAAAAAATAAAAATAAATTCTAAAATAAAATAAAATAAATAAAAATCTAAACCAAACTAAAAAAAATAAACTTAAAAATAAAAAACCTAAATAAAATAAAAACTAAACGTAAAGTAAAAATAAAATAAACCTAAAATAAAATAGAATAAAAACTAATAAAAATCTAAAACTAAAAAAGTAAACCTAAAAAAAACCTAAACCCTAAACTAAAAAATACTTATACCTAAGATAAACATAATAAAATAAACCTAAACATAAACTAAAATAAAATAAACTAAATTAAATAAAACTTAAACCTAAGCCTTAAATAAACTAAACCTAAACCCTAAACTAAATAAAATAAAATAAATTAAAAATAAACGTAAACCTAAACTAAAAAATTAAACCTAAAAATAAACTTAAAATAAAAACTTAAAACATAAACCTAAAAAAATAAAATAAAACCTAAACCTAAACATAAAAATAAAAAATAAAATCAAAACCTAAAAAGTAAAAAAATAAAAAAAACTAAACTAAAAAATAAACATTAACCTAAACCTAAACCTACAAAATAAACTAAAATAAAAAACCTAAACTAAAATAAATAAACTTAAAATACACAAACCAAACAAAATAAAAATAAAAATAAAACCTAAATAAAAATAAAAAATAATATAAAAAAAATTAATTAAAAAATAAACTAAATAATCTTAAACCTACCCATTTACTTAATTGTTTTTTTTAAAAAACCATAAACGTATAACACTAAACCTTCAACCCTAAACCATAAACCCTTAAAAACCCTAAACCATAAACGTTAAACCCTATACCCTAAAACCTAACCCTAAACACTAAAGCCCTAACCCTAAACCTTAAACCCTAACCCTAAACCCTAAACACTAAACCCCAAACTCTGAACATAAACCTAAAGTAACTGAATAAATTAAAAAATAAACCTAAACACTAAAACCTACTAAAGATAAACCTAAACCCTCATAATGGGTAGAACCTTGATAGTAGGAAAATCACCATCTATTAGGCTCAATCTAGATCTTACGATGGAGGCAAAGGCAGAGGCGGTAGAGGGCTGGTGGATATGGAGGTGGTGGTTGAAGTAGGGGTGGTTATCGAGGCAAGAGAGCAACGGAGGTTACAATCGTGGTGTTGGCGGAGGGAGAGATCAGCGATATGATGGTGGATCATGCTACTCAAGAGGTCAAGTTAGTTTTGATGGGAACTGGAAAAACTAAAGAATGATCAATCGATATACTACTCATGGAACTGTGCCTTTAAAGTAGAGACAATTCTAGTTATCTAGGGTTTTTGATTTTCTCTATGCGTGCTCATTTTTGATATATGTCGTCACTTGTATCATAGAAAGCTTGGTGTGTTACTTGGTTGAAGAAATCAAAAGGAAGAAATGTTCAATCTGAATTTGTTCTCTATTAAAAAAAAACCAAAAACCTAAAACCCTAAACTAAAACCTGAACCTTACACCAAAAACCTAAACCCTAAACACTAAAAACCTGAAACGCTAAACCCTAAACCCTAAACCCTAAACCCTAAACCCTAAAACCCTAAAACCCTAAACCCTAAACCCTAAAACCTAAACTCTAAACCTCATAAAACCCCAAACCCTAAACCCTAAATCCTAAAAAGCTAAAAACCTAAACCGAAACCACAAAATAAAATAAAGAAATAAATTTAAACCAAAATAAAATAATTAAATAAAATAAAATAAAAACTTAAACTAAAACCTTAAGAGAAACCTAAACCTAAAACTAAACCTAAAGTCAAAATAATAAATAAAACTAAACTAAACGTAAAAACTTACATAAAATAAAACTAAACCTAAAATAAAAATAAAATAAACCTAAATAAAATAAAGTAAAACTAAATAAAAAACCTAAACCTAAAAAATAAACCTCAACTAACTCTAAACATAAATAAATAATAAAACCTAAACAAACTAAAAAAAACTAAAACCTAAAATAAAATAAAATAAACCTAAACCTAAGAAAATAATATAAACAAAATAAATAAAACCAAAAAACCTAACCCTAAATAAAATGTAATAAACTAAAAATAAAACCTAAACTTAAAAGATTAAACAAAATAAACCTAAAATAAAAAAAATTAAAACTAACCCAAAAAATAATAAATAAAACCTAAATCCAAAAATAAAATAAAATAAAACTAAACAAAATAAACCGATACCTAAACCTAAGCCTAAAAAATAAACAAAGCTAAAATAAATAAAGTAAAGTTGATAAAATTTAAAATAAACCTAATAAGAATAAAAAATAAAATAAACTAAAATAAACAAAAATAAACTAAATAAACCTAAACCTACTAGTTTACTTAATTTAAAAATAAATAAATTAATTAAATAAAATTAAAATTAAAAAAATCCTAACCCAAACCAAACCAAAAAACAAACACTAACAATGCTAAACTAAGCTAAAAGAAAAAAATACAATAAAATAAAAAATAAAAACTAAACTCAAATAAAATAAATAAAAACCTAAACTAAACTAAATAAAATAGAAAACCTAAATAAAATAAAAACTAAACCTAAAATAAAAATAAAATAAATCTAAAATAAAATAAAATAACAACTAAATAAAACCTAAACTTAAAAAATAAACCAAAAAATAAATCCTAAAAAAAATAAACTATTAAACCTAAACCCTAAACTAAAAAAAACCCAAACCTAAACCTAAAATTAAAATAAAATAAACCTAAACCTAAACTAAAATAAACAAAACTAAAATAAATAAAACCTAATCCTAAATCTAAAATAAACTAAACTTAAATCTAAACCTGAACCCTAAATAAAATAAAATAAACAAAAAATAAACCTAAACCTAAACTAAAAAATAATACCTAAAAATAAATCTAAAATAAAAACCTAAAACATAAACTTAAAAGAAATAAAATAAAAACCTAAACCTAAACCTAAAATAAAAAAAATAAAACCTAAACATAAAAAAATAAAATAAAAATGAAAAGTAAAAAAATAAACCAAAATATGAACCTAAAAAAAAAAAAAATAAGAAACTAAACTAAAATAAATAAACTTAAAATAATTTAACTAAACTAAATAAAAATAAAACCAAAACTAAATAAAAATATAAATTAAAATTAACTAAAATAAATAAAAATAAACTAAATGAACCTAAACCTACAAGTTTACTTAATTTAAAAATATTTAAAAAAATAAAATAAAACTCTGGCAAAGCCCTAAACCACCCTAGAGCCCTGACCTAAATGGCACACCACCTTGAGCCATAAATCCTACTCACCCTAAACCCTAAGATCCTAAACCCTACTACTACCAGGCCCTAACCTCTAGGCCACAACCCTAGGCCTGAGCCCCAGACCACAATTAAACCCTACTCTAAAACCTAAATTGAAACATAAATTTAATAAAACCTAAAATAAAATTAATTATAAACCTAATTAAAATAAATAAATAAAATAAACCTAAACTAAACCTAAATGTAATATATAAAATAAAAAAATAAAACCTAAACTAAAGATAAAATAAATAAAATAAAACCTAAATAAAATAAAAATAAATGTATAATAATAAAATAAAAAAACCTAAATAAAATAAATAAATAAACTAAACTAAATAAAACTAAATAAAAATAAAATAAACTAAAATAAACCTAAATTAAAAATAAAACCTAAAAATGAATCTAAAATTAAAACCTAAACTTAAAGTTAAAAATTAAAAATAAAACTTACACCTAAAAATTAAAATAAACATAAAACTAAACTAAAAAATAAACATAAACCAAAACCTAAAAAAATAAACTAAAATAAAAAACCTAAGCTAAAATAAATAAACTTAAAATAAATAAACCTAAAATAAATAAGCTAAACTAAATAAAAAAGAATAAACCTAAATAAAAAAACTAAATAAACTAAATAAACTAAATTAAATAATTAAAAAACTAAATAAACTAAATAAACCTAAACTTGGTTTAAATTAAAAAATAAAAAAAATCTAAACCCCTAACCTAAACCCTAAATCCTAAACCATACATAAAAGGTATAACCCTAAACCACAAAATCTATCAACCCTAAATTACCTGATCCACAAACCAGGCCACACACCTGGGCTCTGGGCTCTAAACCTGGGCCACCAAGGCCCTGGGCCTGACCTGACCTGGGCTGCCCAAACCTGAGTCTGACACTCACTGAGCCTGAGCCACAAACAAACCAGGCCACTGAGCGTTCAGATCAGGCCACACCCAGCCTGAGTAGATCTGGGCCCTGGGCCCTGATCCTGGGCCCTTAAACCTGGGCCTGGGCCCTGGGCCTCTACTCTACTGGTAAACCTAAATAAGACCTATAAAATTAAACTTCTAAATTTAAATTAAATAAACCTAAACCTCAATCTAAAATAAAAAAATTGAAACTAAACTAAACTAAAATAAAATAAACCTCAGGATAAAACTAAATAAAATAAAATTGAAGTAAACCTAAAATAAAATAAATTAAAACTAAATAAAACCTAAACCTAAATAAACCTAAAAATGAATACCTAAAAAATAAAAAAATAACCTAAACCCTAAATTAAAAAAAACTAAACCTAAAATAAAAACAAATTAAACAAAATAAAATAAACCTTAGCTAAAACTAAATAAACTAAAAATAAATAAATAAAACCTAAAACCTAAACTAAAATAAAATAAAATAAAATAAAGCTAAAATAAACCTAAACCTAAACTAAGATAAAACCTAAAAATAAACCAAAATAAAAGCTAAAACCTAAACCTAAAAAAAATGTAAACTCTAAAATAAAATAAAAAATGACTCAACTAAAAATAAACCTAAACCTAAAAAATAAACTATAATAAAACAGCTAAAATGAAATAAATAAACCTAACATAAATAAATTAAATTAAAGAAAAATAAAAAGTAAACCTAAACAAAATTAAAAAATAAAAGAAACTCAGATAAATAAAAAATAAACTAAATATACCTAAACCTACCGATTTACTTAATTTTTTTTAAAAAGCCCAAAAACCTAAACCCTAAACCCGAAATCCTAAAACTAACCCTAAACCCTAAAACCACAACCCTAAACTTACAACTATAAATCATAAACACTAAACCCTAAAACCCCAAAACTCTAAACAAAACCTAAACCTAAACCCACAAACCTTAGAAACCCAAACCCTAAAACCCTAAACCTTAAACCATAAACCTTAAACCCTAAAACCTATAACCCTAAACCCTAAACCCCAAACCCTAAACCCTAAACTAATCTTATACCCTAAGAATGAGCAGAACCTTGACAGCGGAAACATGACCTTCAACTAGGCTCAGTCTAGATCTGGCGATGGAGGAGAAGGTAGAGTCGGAGGTTATCATAGTGGTGGTGGGTGATCTAGAGGTGTTCTGGATATGGAGGTGGTGGTCGGAGCAGTGGTTGTTTTGGATGTGAGAGGAGCAATGGAGGTTATAGTCATGGTGGTGGTAGAGGGAGACATTGGTGATATGATGGCGGATCTTGCTACTCGAGAGGTGGGGGTTGTTTTTATGGGAAAGAAATTGAAGAATGGTCGATCCAACCTACCACTTATGGAACTGTGTCTTTACAGTAGAGATGGTTCTACTTATCTATGGTTTTTAATTTGCTCTATGGGTGTTCATTTTTGGTCTATGTCGTTGCTTGTCACTTAGTAAACTTAGGGTGCTACTTGGTTGATGAAATCAAAAAGAAGAAATGTTGAATGTGAATGTGTTCTCTATTAAAAAAAACCCTAAACCCTAATCCCTAAACCTTAAACTAAAACATAAACCCTAAACCCTAAACTAAACCCTAAAACCATAAACCTAAAACTAAACTTAAAAATCCTAACCCACCCTAAAACCTTAAACCCTAAACCCAAAACCATAAATTGTAATACCCTAAACCATAAACCCTAAAACCCTAAAACCTTAAACCCTACACCCAAAACCATAAATTGTAATACCCTAAACCATAAACCCTAAAACCTACAACCTAAACCCTAAACCAAACCCCAAACACTAAACCCTAAACCCTAAACCCTAAACCATAAACTAACCTTAAAACCTAAACTAATCCTAAACCCTAACCCTAAACCATAAACCATAAACCTTGAATAAAGATGTCATTAGGAGTAGATTTAAAGAATGACATATTCCTAACATAGTTATGGTAGTTAAAGAAAACATCTTCAAGAGACTTTCCTTTAACTATTAGAGATTTTAATACCCTAAACCCTAACCCTTAATCATATTATAATATATATTTATAATGTAGCATCATATATTTAGCATGTAGTGATGTGTTTTTGGATGTTATAAGATGTTTTGAAATGTTTTAATATATTATGGCATTGTGCCCTATAGTCTATATTAATATAAATCATAAAAATATTGATTTAATAAATAGATGATGAAATTTGTTAAATTTAAAGTGGGAGTTAGGTTGTAGTACGAAAGGTGTGCTACACTTGTAGTCTAAAATGTAAGATTTTATGTTCAAAATAAATATTATATGTTGTAACATAGTATAGCTTCATATATCATAAAATATTGTTCTATGATTTTAAATTATTTTAGTATTTTACAATCATGTAGGCAAGCCTACACTAGCATTATTTATAAAAATATTGATTAAGACTTCAAAATTTTTGAATTTGGCCAAATTTATAATAGGTAGAGCATGGCATCATAATATATTATTTTAATTTAAAATATGTAAGTGATACGACAAAAATATATAGTTTTTTATTGTTTAGACTAATTTTATGATTTTTTATCATAAGCAATCCCTTATTATGTGATATGCAATATAATATAATATAAAATGTTATAATGTATTATTATATAGGATGCCATAACATAATGTAGCACAATGCATTATAGCATACTATTGTGTATTACTACTTATTATTTAGCATATTTTAGTTTATTTTAACATGATGTAGTAGAGTTTGTACTAGTATAATTCATAAAAATACTAATTTATATCGGGAGATGATGGGATTTGGTCGAATTTAAGGTAAGCCTTAGGGAACATCATTAGGGATGTGCTATGGTGTGTCATTTAATCAAAAGAATGGAATTTTGCATCTAAAATAAATATTCATTTTTCAACCAAATTGTATAAATTTCTTATTAAAGTGATTCATTTTAAGGTGTAATGTAAGATAATATATTATATGAGAGCATATTAAAATATAGTGTACATAACAATATAACTTTACATATATATGACTATGGTGGTGAGAATTTGGCCAAATTCATGGCACACACCAAGATTATGCTATTATGTACTATTTCTAATAGAAAATAAACAATTTTACATCCAAAATGAACATTATTCATATTATGAGAAAATTTTGTTATTTGTTAATTTTAAGTGATTCTAATTAGCTGTAATGTTAGACAATATATTATATTAACAAATTATAATATAACATCATATATTATAATATAATTCACACTATAATATGTTTAGCATGATATTGTATAGTTAGTTTGAGCTTGCAACATCACAAATCATAAAATGTTGATTACAATGTTAAGATGATGCAATTTGAATGAATACATTATTAGGATTTTAGTTGAACTATTAAAGGTGTGCATAAGAGAAGAAATAAGATTTGATGAGAATTCCATGTCAAGGACATGGAGGGAGATACGATAAGGGATCACACATGCGTTGGACATGACATGTGAGGGGTCTATGTTGAGGGCAATGAAGAAGAAAATCTATTGTGGATATGGTTTGAAATGACTTTAATTTGTTCTATTTTAATTGATGTGGAGGCACATCTGCTAGAGATATGGGCTTGAGTCTGCTGGGGATCGAGTATATGAACCTTTCAGTAGGGAAGTAGGTTCAGGCTATGCTCTAAGGATTTGGATTTGAGTTTGATTTCATAGATTTGTTTGGTGATGTACACACTGGGGATAAGAGTTTGGTTGGATTTCTTTGATTTAGACTCTACTGGGAGAGTTGGTTTAATTTCGCTCCATTGTAGAGGTTGGTTTTGAATTTGATTTGTTTGCTTGACTTGTTTATATATGATTTGGGGCTCCACTAGGGAGAAGGGTGTGATTTAACTCCACTGGGAAAAATTAGATTGAGTTTAATTTTATGGAGTTGTATGGACCTATTGGTGTGCGATGGACCCACTAAGAAGGGGCTATATTAGCCTTGACCTACCTTAGGTTTGTAAATCTAAAGGGATAGTCTACCAGTGGGGTGTAAAAGCTGGGGTTTCCATTGACTTGGACTATGCTAGGAAGAAGGCATTGTAGTCTTACATCATCCAAAGTGAAGAACAACTGCTAGGGTGACCAATTAGATGCACAATAAATCGGGCGACCTAGGGTGCCTCTTGAGGTGAATGCGAGGATTTATGTCAACTCAAAAGTAGTCAGGATTAATTTTATCTTAATTTCATGTGATTTTATAATGTTTGTTTGGTTTAGTTTGATTTTGAATTGAGGGAATATCCGTTGGGGATGTGAGCTCAATAAAACTTGATAGATTTAATTTATGGACTATGTCGGTGTGTGATGGACCCACTGAGAAGGGCTATATCGGATGTGTCTTATCTCAGATTTACAAATCTAAAGGGATAGTCTACTGGTCGTGTGGTAGAGCTAGCCAACCTAAGGGGGTTGCCTTTCGGTTTACAATGGTTGTGCTAAGAAGAAGGCATAATAGACTTACATCTCCTAAAATAGGGAACAACCATTGAGGTGACCTATTTATACCATAATAAATAGAAGCCTACTTAGATGAGACTACTGAGTGAATTTCACTGGGGACTTATATCAACTCAAGAGTAATCAGGAGATTCTTATAGGGAGTTTTGCTGACACTGCATTAAAAATAGGATGCATGCTTGGGAAAAGGTACCGCTAGGGGTGTCCTCCTAATCAACAACTGAATTTTATATGTTTGCATAGACCCTATTGGTGTGTGAGGGACCATACTAAGAAAGGGGCTATGCTGACCTTGACCTTTCACAAATTTATTGGACCAAGGGAGAATCTGCACATCCATAGGATGGATTCTCTAACCACAAGGGTGGTTACAAGGAAAGGGGAAATGTCCATTCTGATAGTAACCCAGGTAGTGTTTAAATGGGTTCATAAAGGATGTGATCTAAATATAGTGCCCACAGGGGAGGTGCTTCTAGGGGCGTTATCCTAAGCCCTAGAAATGAAAGCCTATAGGTGTACGATGGCCAACTCAAGGAGAAATCATATCAGACTTACATCTGCCATGAGTGGTGTATCTTATGCTACGAGAACCAACCACCATAAAGTGTACCCGTCAGCATGAGTGGTGTATCCGTCAGCATAGTGAGAACCAACCAACCTAAGGTTCCTGTTAGTGTGCAATGATCAATCTAGAAAGAAAGCGTACAGGCTTATAGCTTTCCAAGTGGAACTAAACATCAGGATAGTCTATCCTCAGCAGGAAAGATGCTATCTAACCTAGAGCGACTACTAAGCGGGGAGCTTTGAGGAAGGACTAGACCTAGACTTGAAGTAGTCAAGAGGGAAGGAACTGATAGATGACTTATCCTAAACCTCAAATATACTTGACCTACTGTATGCACGAAGGCTAATCTAAGAAGAAAGTGTAGCAAACTCATGAGGTAGCTTACCGGCCATGCAGTAAGGCATACCAAACTAATAAGGCACTCATCGGTGTGCAGTAGAAAAGTAGGGAAGTAAAGAATAACAGACTTACATCCTCTAAAGCAAGAAGAACACACACTATCAGGGTAGCATGTCAGCACAACCTTGAGCAGCTATCGAGTGAATGTCAATGGGGGTGTTGTCTCTATTCAGAGTAGCTCAAGACAAAATATATGTATTTATTTTATATGTTTGTGTGTAGTTTATGTTTGTGTTGTGTTGATAAAAGATAGGATGCCACTCGAGTTCATTACACCGAACCTAAACTCATTATGGAGAATTCAAAAATAAGAATACTTTCAACATGGAAGAGATTGAATTCAAAGTGGAATTTTCATTGATGATAATTAAATTCAAACATGATTTATAGTATTTCTTTAAGTATAGCCTATTGATTGGAAGTATTGGGCACTCTCCCTTATGATTAATAAGCTGATAAGATCCTCCTTGGTAGGCCTTCTTTATGGAAAAAAGGTCTTCCCAAGGGGGTTTCAAACTTGCCTCCCATCTTATGATGGGCAATAATCAGTCTCCGTAGAATTAAAATAAGCTTTCCTTCTTGAAAAGATTTAGGACAGACCAACTTATCATGAGCTTGAATTATTTTAGCTTTGTACAACTCAAGGCTTTGGCATGCCCGCAGGCATCTCTCCTTCAATCCTTCGATCTCTTCTAACTACACCATGGCATTCTGCTCTGTTATGATCTTGCTACCCACAGCTATCCTTAGTGATGGGAGTTCAACTTCTAATGGTAGAACAACTTCATACCTTACACAAAGGAGAAGGGAGTAGAAGGAGTTGGATTTCTATATATGGTGCGGTAGGCTCATACGGGTTCAACTAACTGCTCATGCCTCTATTGCTTGTATTTGTTGAGTTTCTTCTTTAGCATTTGGATGAGAGTTTTATTGAAGGCTTGTGTTAAGCCATTTTCCCTCAGGTAATTGATGGTAGAATATCTCAATCTATGCTATGACTCCGAGCAAAGTTGTTGATCTCAGTGCTCTTGAATGCAGGACCATTATCAATATAATTTGTTATGACACTTTGTACCTATATATGATATGGTTCCTTAAAAATTATACATCTATGACCTCTTTGGTGAGAATCATCTTCCCATTTGGAAAAAATATAGAAGCTAAGATGAATCAATGACCCTTGGAGAAGGAGGATCAACCCACTATGTTCTGCATTCTAACACTTGAACAACCATAAGGGCAATGTAGGATGTAGAATGTTGGGTGGTTGGTGTAGGACCACAATGTGTCTTTGACATTGGTGGCATCACCTAACTATATCCATGCAATCTTTGGTCATCGATGACCTCTAGTATCCTAGTCTTTCAATCTTGGCTTTCATCTTTAGACTAGATTGTTGGCTCTGAATAACCTTAAATGTACCTTGATCATGATCATACTAACTTCATGCTTGTATAAACAACGTAGCCACATATGATCGAAAGATATAAGACACCATCCACAAGAGCGTAGGAAAGTGCTCTCTACTTCATCTAATGAGCTTGGGACTTCTCTAGAGGTAGTTTTTCTTTATTTAGATAATCCATGAATGGTTTCCTCTAATCTAATCCCTCATCTTCATTGGCAAAGACAACCTCCCCTTCAAGAGAGTGCTTTTTATGAGTTTAATATCAATAATTGATAAGACTTGTCTATTTTGGATCTTTATTGATATGGACTCATCCTTCGGACATGCCAACTCCTTGGTAAGCTTGGCTAAAGCATACTCTATGTCATTCTGTCCTTGAGAAATCCTATAAATGGTAATCTCTAAGATTTGGGCCAACAAATCAATGGTGTACTTGTGGTAGTGATGGAGCTTGGGCTTTATAACCTTATAGGACCCAACAATTGGGTTGATAATTAGCTGAGAATCCCCAAGTTATTGATGTTTTGGATTCTTAAAGTAACGGCTAACTCCAGATCGATAATCAAAGCTTCATATTTTGCTTCATTGTTGGTGCAAGTATTGAATATATGATATGAGAATCTTATCACATCACGGTCCAGAGTTAAGAGAACTATTCTTACCCATGCCTTTCTTAGAATAGTAAAATGTGGTTCTTCTCCTCATTGAGAGAAAGCTTCACCATCAAAGTACATCCCCTAGCGGTGAATGCTAGTATCCCTTATGTTCATGATTTGTTCATCAGGGAGATCATCACTAAGAAGAGAGTCAGTAGGAAGTGGGTGTGTTGTTAAGAAATTCGCTAGCGCTTGTCCTTTCACTGCACGGAGGGATATAAAGAAAATGTCAAACTACAAGAGGATCATAGACCATCATGTCAATCATTTAGATAGTGTCGGTCATGCCATGAGATAATGTAGTTGATTGATCCTAGAGATTAGGTTCACCTTATGAGGAAGCATGTTGTGTCGTAGCTTTGGGATGCAAAGATTAAAGCTAGGTAATGCTCCTTAATGGGTGGATAATTAGCCCAAGCAAGGATTAGATGGTGGCTGAGGTAGTAGACTGTGTTTTCCATCCCTTAATCATTGGCTTGGGTCAACAAAGCACCAATGGAGTCATCTAATGCAGTAGTGTAAAGTATGAGCTACTTGCCTAGGATAGGGGCAACTAGAACTGGCGGTGTCATCAGGTAATGCTTGATGTCTTCGAAGGCATGCACACACTTATCATCCCGCTTAAATTTGACATCCTTTTTGACAAGTGCTAAGAATAACTGATATATTTTTGATAGATTGGATATAAAGCATCTTAGATATGCCAACCTCCCTTGCAATGATCTGAGTTGAGTTAAATTTTTAGCAGTGGCATCTCTAATATCACTTTGATCTTCTCCACATTAATTATGATTCTCTATTATCGTCTAACAAACCCAAGGAATTTCCTTGAAGTTACTCAAATGCACACTTCAGGGGGTTCATTTTGAGGTTAAATTGTCTTAACTATTCAAAAATTACTCTCAAGTCAAAGATATGGTCTTCCTTTTCTCTACTTTTGATGATCAACATGATGATGAATTAATAAGTTAGTCAAGATTCTGAAGTCATAGCCCACATGTAGCACCAAAGATTTTAAGGCTATGACCCTTATAGCAATAGATTCTGATCAGGGTTCTAAAAGTAGTGTTTCTTTCATCTTCAGGAACCATTTTTATTTATTTATATCCATATGAGCCATCCATGAAAGAGAAGGTTGCATGAGATGAGGCAATGTCCACCATCAGCTCTAGGATTGGTAGTGGAAATTCATCTTTTAGACATGCCTTTTCTCCCTATATGTGAATTGAATTTGGCCATTCTTTTTCTTAATTGGGATGATGTTGGCTAACCATGTAAGGTGTTTTTCTTTTCGGATGAAGCCAGCATTGATTAGTTTCTTGATTTCAGAAATGACTTATTATTCTATGTCTAATCGCATGCATATAAGAGCTTGCTTGAGAAAGCTATTGCTAGTTTATGGACCGCTACATCAGGAGCTAATCTAGTCATCTCTTCATAACTCCATTCAAAGTGACCTTAAACTTAGTGAATAGCCTAACTAAGTCATTAGTTTCAATTTCATTCAACAAAGAATTGATGTATGTCGGCGTGATCTTCTTCGCCCTAAGTTGATTTCTTTGAGCTTGACGATGGTTGAATCTCTTCTTCAACTCGGCGCATCTTCACTTTAAAATCATCTAGATCATCTAAAATTTCTAAGCATAACTCCTCATACGTGTTAATGTGATTTGAAAAGAACTTATTAATTCCAAATGATTGGTGATGACTAAGCAGTAATTGTCATCATCGAATGGAACCACTACACTAAATCTTAGTCTCAGTCATGATTGAGAGCTTTTGCATTTGTTCTTACATATTCTTTCGAAGTAGTCTGACTTGTGCTTTAACCAAGTATGTTGGATTAACCCTTTCTTTGCTAAATTATGAAAACAAGGCAATTACTAATCAAAAGGTAATTCGTTTAAATTTTTATAGGAGACATCCTCAAGTTCTACATCAACTTCTACATCAACTTCTTAACTTGAGGATGATGCTTACAGAAAGAACCTCTAAGTCTTTACACCTATGGATGACTTATGGGCTTCCATAAGTACCAAACCCTTAGCTTTTTGAGAGGAAAGTGGGGTAAGAGCTAAGGTTCTCAATTGATGCCTAACTTATTCACATATAGACTTGGTTACACTTATGCTTTGCTTTGGAGCCCGATCTTCATCATTATCTTGCTCAGGTGTCACCTACAAGAGAATCTACTACTGAGATGAGCTAACTGGTGTGCTAGACATATAAGACTCATCCTATGAACTAGATTCTAAGTCTATATGGATAGCAGGTGTACTCTGGGTAGTTGGGACATATCTTATATTGGGTGGCCAATAAAGAGATTTTCCACCCCTAAGACTGCCTCTGAACTAGCCTCTTCCTCTACTTGGTGGAGGTCAGGTCATCCTACCCATATGTTTAAATGGACTAATGAACTGTGGGTGGAATCTAAGGGCAGGCTCCACTTCCTCCTCCAACTCTATTTCCGCTCCCTTTTATTTTCTTTTTAGTTTTCTCTTTTCTTTTTTTCTCTTCCTTTTTATTTTTCTTTTTATTTTATTTCTAAACTTTGTCTAAGTTTATGAGAATAAACTTGTTGATTCTCGAGAGGAGTAGTTGCCACAACGCCATAATTCCTCATGAACTGTAAATGGTTTGAGATCTCCTTTGGCAGAGACGATCCCACCTCTCAAAAACTTCATACACTGATGTAGAGAGGATGGAACTGTGATGTTCTCATGTATCCATGTTCTCCTAAATAAAGCGTTGAAAGATGTATCCCAATCTATAATGTGAAACTTAGTTTTGGTCTTGCAATCATCTATCTCCAAGGGCAACACTATGGAGTCATATGACCACACTTTTGGAGTGTGGATTCAATCTTCCCATCTTAGACTTAGAAGTCTTCTAGACACTAAGACTTTCCCAAATATAAGACACTTCTCAACAATTAAACACTTAACCTAAGCTCAAAAGACTTAGAAGGGTTAACCATGGATTAGATTAGTTATGCCTGGGATTAAGTTAATCCACCCACCCTACAACCAAAATCCAATCCATGTTCACCTTCTCAAACCAAACCTCAAGTTCAATTCAAACATCAAATTCAAATCCAAATCTAAACCCAAATTCCAAAACAAAATGGTTGAAGCTCCATGACTTAACCTAAGCTTAAAGAAGGGTTAACCATAGGATTAGGTTATGCCTTGGGATTAAGTTAATCCACCTACCCTACAACCAAAATCCAATCCATGTTCACCTTCTCAAACCAAACCTCAAGTTCAATTCAAACATCAAATTCAAATCCAAATCTAAACCCAAATTCCAAAACAAAATGGTTGAAGCCCATGATCAAATTCAAATTTTAAACCATTCTTATGCCATATGACCTATCCCACCACTTAGCCAAATATTAATCCAAATCAATCCTAAATATAAATCAAATCTACATTCAAATGATCAAAACTAAATCAACTAAATCAAATTAAATCAAAACCCTTCCTAAGACATATGACCTATCCATGGACTTAGCCAAATCTTAATCCAAATCAGGTTAAACTCAATTGATTTTCTCAAAAATCAATCTTATTTTCAATCATCTTCACAAATTTAAATGAAATATACATTTAAATGATCAAAACTAAATCAAAATAATCAAAATCCAAACTTAATCCACATGACCTAACTCCATGGACTTAGCCAAATTCCTTCATTCCAAAACCCAAATTCAATTTATTTTCTCATGAATCAATCATACCTTCAATCATATTCACAAATATAAAGAAAAAATCTATAATGATCAAGCCAAACAAAAATCAACCAAAATCAAACAAAATTAACCCTTTTGACTTGAAATGTTCAAATGAATCAAAACACATTTGAACCCAATCTAATTCCAATTAAATTTATATATCAGTCCCAAATCCATATATAAACTCAACTAAATCAAACTTAACCCAAAATCAAGCCAACTAAACCCAATTGGTCCACTTGACCCAAAGTGTCTAATTTGACCTATTTGAGCCAACTTCTAATCCTACCCAAATTAGATTGAACCAAGACAATGAAAACCTACCATCATGGTTGTTGATCACCCTAGGTTGATCAATTGTCACAAATTGGGTCAAACCAAGTCAACTTGGTCATTTTACCAATTCAACCAGTTAACCCATATGAAACTAAACCAAGCAAAACTAAGCCAAATCCCTTGAAACAAATGATTCATACCAAATTAAAATCAATATTTGAATATGACTTGACCTTCAATGGAGTCAAAACAAACCCAATTGGCCCACTTGACCCATGTTGACCCAATTTGACCTAAAAGACCAAAGTGGGTCAAATCAAAATATAAACCAAATTGATTGCAGCCAATGACTCAAGTTCATTCCAAATTGATTGTTGAACTTGACCAAAGCAATGATTGGACCTAATTGAACCCAATTGACCTACTTATCCCAATTTGACCTAAAGGTTCAAGTTGGCCTAAATCAAAACAAAATCCAAATTAATTGAAACCAAAGCCTACAATCATCTTCGATTGGTCAACTAAACCCAAACCAACACCCAACCCAAGCCAATTTGGCCAATTTGATCAAATTGGTCAACTCAATCCATTTGACCGAAATGAATTCAAATGAGCCAAAATCAAATCTAAGCCAAGCTAAACCAAAACATCCCAAATGATCATATGAACTTGACCCAACCCTTAGTTTGACCCAATTTGACCAATTGGCCAACTTAACCCAACCTAATTTGACCTAAATGAGTCAAATTGAGCCAAACCTAACCAAATCTACTCTAACTGACTTAAAATTCGGGCTCACCAACTTTTTGCTCATTTCAAATATGCCCAAATCAAATCAAATTCCAAATGATCATTCTACCCTTGGGTCAAGGACATCACATCTAACAAATCACCCATGTAAGTGGTTATTTCTTTTCCTTAGCCACTTGGTAATCTCCCAATGGTCCACCTAGGCACCTAGGACACTGCTCAACTTGATCCAAGGGGTGGTTTGGTCAGCCATGACCCATGGGAGGTGAAATCACCTTACCATCCGATCAAGATGAAGGGGGGTATACACCCCCTCATTTTGACTCAAACACACATAAAAATCATTCCTCACAGCCTTATCTACCCAAGAAGAGCCACTAGAGCCATTCTCTAAGTTCCCAAGCTCATTCCTCTATCAGAAAATACCATTCCTATCCGTCCTGAAATAGGACACTCCCATTTTGGACCTAACTTTCCCATTTCTCCATCAAACTAAAATTAACTATGCATTCAGCTTCCCTAGGCCTCGTCGAGCAAGAACAAATCATCTCCTAAGCTTCCCAAGCACCGAAGGTGGGACTTCGATCAAAGTTGAGCTCAAATCATCGGTTAGTGGCCTTCCGAGTGAACGTTAAGGATTTGATCTAATTGCTGCTCAATAGAGCTTCGTCTCCACTAGGTGAAGCTTCTTCAATCATTTGAGCCCCCAGTCTTGAGCTCTGATGAGGTATGCTTCCAAAACAGATACTTAGCCAAAATTGTTAGAGATTTTTAAAGAAAACTTGTATCTCAGGTGATCTTGACTGGATCCTCCCATCGATGTCCGAAGGTGGATCCTTTGAGTTGATCCAAGCTCAGATAAGCTCGAATCACTTGAGAAATGGTAGACGGACTCCATTCTGCCTCACTTGCATGACGTTAGATCAGGCACTGTCTATTTTGTGTGATCGAAATGGATGATTATGATTAAATCTACTAGATCAATTTAAGCTTTAGATTAATCACCGATCTGATCAGATTGTGCTACCACCACCATGTAGGCGCTGAGATGGATAAGTTTTATGTAGCCAATCTTGAGGCACCACATGGAATGCACGCCATATGGCGGTAATAAGATTAGGCTTAATTAATCATTTTTAATGGCTGAAACTTCTAAAAATCATAAAAAATCATAGAGAAATAGAAAATTCAAATAAATACTCATTTTAATGGTATTTCAGAATGGATTTAATTAAAAAAGATCTTAACTAATTTTGAATAGTAATTAAAGTTTTATTCCAAAATTAATTAGCTTAATTACTTTTTAATTACTTGAGCAATTAATCCCAAATTTTGTGGGTTAATTTAATGGGATGACCTCTACCTCCCATGATATTCTTGGGATTTATTGCTCACTTAATTAAAAAAATGTCTAATTAAACCTTACCTACTCTTTTAAGTTAATTAATGATTAATTAATCTAATGAAGAGTAATAAATTAGTTAATTAAGTTTATTAATCATTGTTCGACAATAAGTGAACTAAAGAATAGGGTTGGGACCCCTTTCTCAAAGTTCATTTCACCCTTTTTTTAAATGAAATTAATTAACATTTAACTAATTAATTAAATCACTTAATCAAATTGAAATAATAATATCATCTGACCTTAATTAATTAAATCATGGGGTAGATCTTTAGGTGTTTAATAATCTAAATTAGTTTAATGAAATTATGGTTAGTCCACATGTGTGGGAAAACCATAAGAGTAATTAATTAAGTCCCTTAATCTTATTAACTATTAATCATGAGCCAATTTTATTAGGCCCCTTTTATTTTCTAGGATCATTGCAAGTTTATGTTCTATCCATATCATGTTGGCTCATAATTATTTAGTTAACTACTTTAAGGTGACATTGGTAAGGGTAATTAATTCATCTAATTAAGGTTTCAACTTAATTAACCCATAAAATCAACTTAATTACATTTCCTTAAATTAAATCAAATCAATAATGTGGGAATGTGTTTAAAATAGCAAGTGATTATTTCTCTTCTCCTCTTTAAATCAAATCAAATCCAAAACTTAATTAATAAAGAAGCTTTGGTTTTCTTTAAATAATCTTATTTGATTTAATTGTCCTAAAAAATTAGTTTGGTTGAATGAATCACCTGCTTATATTTGATTGTCCTCTTTCCAATCATGTTAAATTTGGTATGTCATTTGAATTCATGGATCCATCTTTTCAAGATCAAGAAAGATAAAATGGATTACCTTTATGTAAGCTTGCATGTGTTGATTTAATTTAATATATGTGTGGCTATTATCACTATTAAGTCTAAATGTTTTTTTCAAAAGTTTAAAAAGGAATAATAATATGTGTTATGATGCTAGTTGTAAATACATAAGAAATGCATGTGCTTATAGCTTAAGTGTATGAATGTTGAGTTCTCTTTCCTCTATTCATGTATTGATTTATATAAGATTGAATGGTAATGAGTATATAGTCCGGACATCCTGGGAACACAAGGCTTTAGCTAACCCCAAGGAGGTCAATTGATTACCTCACTTCCCTAGTTTGTTACTTGGTTAATGAAATTGAAAAGAAGAAATGTTGAATCTGAATCTATTCTTTGTCAAAATAAAAAAAAGCCAAAAACCCTAAACTCTAAACTAAAACCTAATCCCTAAACCTAAACCCTAAAAATGATAAACACTAAACACAAAACCATAAACCTTAAACCCTAAACCCTAAAAGCATAAACCTAAAACCCTAAACCCTAAACCCTAAACCCTAACCCTAAACCCTAAACCCTAAATCCCAAACTCTAAACCTAAACCTAAAGTTACTAAATAAATTAAAAAATAAACCTAAACCCTAAAACCTAATAAACCTAAACAAAAACCTAAACCCTAAGAATGGTTAGAACCATGACGGCAGAACATCACCACAACTGCGGGCCTAGATCTATGGCGAGGCTAAGGTGGAGGTGGTGACATGGTGGTGGGGATCTGAGGGTGGATATGGAGGCTGGTCGGAGTAAGGATGAAGTGGTCTAAGAGTGATGGGGTTACATTCATGGTGATGGAGGAGGGAGAGATCATGGATATGATGGTGGATCCCACAACTTGAGAGGCCTGATTAGTTCTGATGGGAACTAGAGAAATTGAAGAATGGTTTATCCAATCTGATGCTTATGGAACTGTGTCTTTATAGTAGAGACAGTTCTAGTTATCTAGGGTTTTTGATTTGCTCAATGCGTGCTCATTTTTTATCTATGTCTTAGAAACCTGTGTTATCTGTTGATGAAATTGAAAAGAAGAAATGTTGAATCTAATTTTCTATTAAAAAAATTATAAACCTTAAACTAAAACCTAAACTTAAATCTAAACCTAAACCCAAAATCCTAAAACCTAAATCTTAAACCCTAAACCCTAAAACCCTAAACCCTAAACCCCAAACTCTAAAACTAAACCCCTAAACTCTAATCAAAATCCTAAACTTTAAACTAAGAATCAATCTAACCCAATTAAACTAACCTAAACCTTTAAAATAAACCTAAACCCTAAACCTAATAACTACCATCCCTAAACTTAAACCTTAAACTAAACCCTAAACTAAACCTAATAACCTAAAACCTAACTAAAGCCTAAAGCCTCAACCCAAAACCCTAAACCCAAAACTAACCCTAAACCCTAACCTAACCCTAAAACCTAAACCCTATAATAACCCTAAACCCTAAATTAACCCTAAACCCTAAACCTAAACCCTAAAGCCTAAACACTAAACCCTAAACCCTAAACCCTAAACCTTAAAAACCTAAACACCTATACCTAAGCTAAATAAAACTTATAAATTAAAGAAAAAAACTAAACCTAAATAAACAAAAAAAATAAAATAAAAAAATAAAATAAAATAAAAACCTAAACTAAAACCTAAACCTAAAAATAAAATAAAATAAAAAATAAAATCTAAAATAAAATAAAATAAAAAAAGGCCAAAACTTAACCAAAAAATAAAATAAACCTAAAAATAAAAAAGCTAAACAAAATAAAAACTAAAAGTATAATAAAAATAAAATAAATCTAAAATAATATAAAATAATAACTAAATAAAAACCTAAATCTAACAAATAAACCTAAAAATAAATAAAAAATAAAACCTAAACCCTAAATTAAAAAAAACCTAAACTAATATAAATAAAATAAAATAAACCTAAACCTAAACTAAATTAAATTAAACCTAAGCTTAAACCTAAAATAAACTAAAAATAAACCCTAAACTAAATAAAATAAAATATACTAAAAATAAACCTAAACCTAAAGGTAAACCTAAAAATAAAAACTTAAACTTAAACCTAAAAAGAAATAAATAATAAAACTAAACTAAAAGATAAACATAAACCTAAACCTAAATCTAAAAATTAAATTAAAATAAAAAACCTATACTAAAATAAATAAACCAAAAATAATAAACCAAACTAGATAAAAATAATGAATAAAATAGACTAAAATAAATAAAAAAGAAACTAAATAAACCTCAACCTATAGGTTTACTTATTATTATTTTTTAAAAGAACCCTAAATCATAAACCTTAAACCCTAAACCCTAAATCCTAAACACTAAACCCTAAACGCTAAACCTACAACCCTAAATCCTAAAACATAAACACTAAACCTAGCCCTAAACCCTAAATTTTAAACCCTAAATCCTAAACCCTAAACCTTAAAGCCTAAACCCTAAACCCTAAACTCTTAACCCTATACCATAAACTAACCCTAAACTCTAAGCTAACCCTAAACCCCCATCCCTAAACACCCTAAAGCCTAAAGCCTAAACTATAAACCCTAAACTCTAAACCCTAAACTCTAACCCAAACCCTAAAATGTCAACCCTAAACTAACCAAAAGCCCATCTTCACCGCACTCTCTCGGTATTTTATGTGTGTATTCTTTGTCGATTTGGGCCACATTTTGCCACCTGGATCATTTTGCTTAATTGTTTATCCTTCGTAGCTTATGTGATTCTCACCGGATTGTTCAATGGCAGAGGCATCGTCCAAGATGCTCCAAATTTAACCTCTGATCCTAAAGGTACTCTGGATCCGATTGCAACTGTTAATGCGCCTGCTGTCAAGTCCTTTAAGGATGCTCTTTCTGGTAAGATCCCTTATGCTAATGCCTCAGTTAATTTAATTTCAACATCCTTTCGTGGATTGCGAGCTATCATGTGTTCCGACCAGGATGTGGAGAAATTAGCTAAGCCTTTTGAGTTCTCTTTGGTTGGTAAATTCTCTTTACTACATACTCTAGATAATATTCGATCTTTCTTCCATAGCTTAAAGCTTTCTGAGTCTTCATTATTGATTGATCCTCACACATCCTCATTCAATTATCAAATGATTTAGATTATTCTCGTGTCTTGCTCCGCTCCTATTTTGTGTATAATTGTCAAATGCGCTCTTAAAATGGTCACCCCTTTTGATGTCAAAGAAGAATCTATTGTTCCTTTATGGCTTGCTTTCCCCAACATGAGAATTCACTATGTTACTCATCAAGTTTTGTTTGCGGTTGGGGCTCTATTTGGTAAACCCCTTCAAATTAATTAAGCCTCTGCCACTAGATCTCGACCATCTATTGCACGCATCTTGGTTGAGATTAACATTACCAAAAAATACCCCAAAGAAGTTTGGATTGGTTCAAAAAAATTCAAAAATAACTAAAGTTGAATTTGAAAATTTTCCTGTCTTTTGTTCTCACTATAAGATCCATGGCCATGATCACTCTGAATGCATTATGTTACACCCTAACCTTAAAAAGAATATATCACAGGACACTAATACCTCTCTTGGAACAGGTAAAACCAATAAGTTAGCTTATGTGCCTAAAGCTACTCATAATGGAATTCATTTTCCTACACCTACCCCTTTATTACCTACTGATTTTTCAAATGAAAAACATTCTGAGCTAGGTATACATACTACTATTGAGGTGTGTGCTGAAACTAATGATAACTTACCTAGCACTACTCCTACTTGCAATAATTTGGTTTCTCCGGACAAACCTTTGCTTAATTTGAATCTTAATGACAATCTGAATGGAAATCTTATATTGGATCAAAATAATGTTGATCCTTTGGTGTCAGACCAAAATCCAAATATGCATCATGGCAATGAAAATGTTATTTGTACTATTAATGGTGCAAGAACCTCCCCCTCTACTTCTCTACAGAGTGATACTTAGGCTATCCAAATTTCTCATTCTAACTCTGATACTGAAGAAGGAGAAATCACCACTACTAAAACATTGACCGAATACTCCTATTCTGATAACAAAACCAATCCTTTCGATGGAGATACTTTGGATTCGATAGACCTTTCCAAACTGTATTAAAAAAAATCTTATAAAGCCAAAATGACTAATAATAACTTCACTAGAACCACACGTTCTTCCCTTACACCTCATAAATAATTATGTCCTCCTCTCTTCCTTTTTCCATTTTCTTTTTTCTCTTTTCTTTTTCAGATTTTTATTATGAAAATTTTTTTTATTTGGAATATCCATGGTTGTGGGACACTCCCTGTACGCAACCGTGTTAGGAACCTCTGCCATGCTCATAACATCAAACTTCTTATTATTATTGAGCCTTTCATTAACTCTTCCAGAATTGCCAAAGTTGCTAGATCGCTTGGATTTCAAAATTTCTTTTTCAATCTTCATAATAAAATTTGGTATTTTTGGAATAATTCAATCACCATTTCCATCATTGATGATCTTGATCAATTGGTTAATGTCAAATTCTCATTAGGTGACTTGTCGGTTTTTGGTTCCTTTATCTATGCTTCTTGTAATGGAGCTGGTAGGAACATCCTTTGGAATCATTTAAGAACCTTCGCCTCCTCAGCTAACCTTCCTTGGTTGGTTGGGGGTGATTTCAACACTATCATTGCTTCTTCGGAAAAGAGGGGAGGATGTTCTCCTAACCTTCATTCCATGGAAGACTTCTCTAATATGATCCTAGATTGCAATCGATTGACATTGGTTTTTATGGTCTCGACACATGGCATAACTTAGGCTTTGATCTTGACAGGACCCTCTTTAATTCTCTTTGGATTAATCAATGGCCTCCTACTTCTGTTGAACATTTGAGCAGAACTTTGTCTGATCATGCCCCTTTTTTGATCTCTATCAAAACTCCCCCAATAACCCTTCTACTCCCTCATCTTTTCATTTCCAAAATATGTGGACCCAACATGGTGATTTCACTAATGTTGTTTTCACTAATTGGATGGCTCCTGTTCACCGATAATTTCGTTAAAGGCATGATTCGGCTTTGGCTTAAGCTCAAGAGGCTTAAACAAAACCTCAATTGGTGGAATAAGCATATTTTTAAAAACCTCTTTACCAATCTTAAAGCTATGAAATAAGTGGTTTGTTCACTTGAAGAGGTCGTAACTGCAAGAAGATTGATGAGTTGAGCATTGCCAAAGATAGTTTGATTAATTACCAAAATATGGAGGAAACCTATTGGCGACAAAAAGCCTCTAGTAAATATATTACTGATGGCGATAGAAATACTAGGTACTTCCATGCTATTTGCAATAAACAGAAAGCTCTCAACTCGATTAAGAAAATTAAGAACCCTAATGATGGCTGGATAACTAATAATAATGAAATTAAGGAATCTATCATTCATCATTTTCAAAATTTATTAAATTCTAATCCTTCAGATACGCCCTCCAACACCCATCTTATCTCTTCTATGATTACCAATGAGATAACCATTTGCTCACTATGCATCCCTAAGCGAGATTAGTAGTACTCTCAAGCATGAACACTAATTTTATGTTGATGGTTTTATGACTCATTTCTTTCAAGATTGTTTTTTTTATTAAATCTGATCTTGTTAATGCTATTATTGATTTCTTTGATGGCAGCTCTATTCCCATATATTTTTCAAGTACTTCTATTGTCCTTATTCCCAAAACCATCAATAATCTGATTTTAGACCTATTAGTTTTTCCAAAACTCATTGCTAAATTAATTAATATTAGATTAGCCCCCGCTTCATAAAATCATCTCCCTAACCAAACTAGTTTCTAAAAAATAGAGCCATATCTCGATAATATTCTTCTCGCCAAGAGTCGGTTCATGACATTGATGTTTCTTCCGAGAGGTAATATGTTTTCAAACCGGACATCTCTAAAGCCTTTGACAACCTCTCATGGGATTTCCTTTTCAAAATTACATTTGTTTGGTTTCTCGATAATTTTATCCGCTTATAAAAGTTGTATCACTAATGTCTAGTTTTGTCATCTTAAATGGTGAGTCCCTTCTTTTCTTTGAGCCATGGTTTGCGTCAAGGTGACCCTCTTTCTCCTTCTCTTTTTATCATTGTTGTTGAATATCTTTCGAGAAGCCTCAATGATCTTTTCATCAAAAAACCTAACATGGTTTTTAAAACTCATGGTGGTTTCTATTTCTCAACTTAACTTTACTGATGATTTTATAATCTTCTGTAATGCCTCCCTTCAACATGTTAAAACTATTAAGAATCTCTTAAATGATTTTGACAAAGTTAGTGGTCTCTTCCTTAATGACAAAAAATGCTATTTTATTCCCTCAGCTAAGATTCCTCCCAATAGATTAAATCAAATCTCTAGAATTACTAATTTTAAGCAAAGTCAACTTCCCATTAATTATCTCTTTTTTAAAGGCTTTAAAAGATCTCACCTTTTGATGACCTTATTCAAAAAATTTCTAATAAAATTTCAGTTTGGGAATTTCATTTACTCTCTTTGGTGGTAGGCTAACCTTGATTAAGAGCACTCTTAATTCCATGCCTTTATATCTCATCCAAACCATTGTCCATCTCTAGCATCAGAATGCCCTCCTAAATAAATTTTTTGGGCTCCAATACCTCTTCTAAAAAATGCACTAGACCTCTTGGTTTAAAAGTTGTGGCACTTTTGATGAAGGTGGTCTTGGTTGTAAATCCATAAAGAAGCTATCAATGCCTTTTCCTATAAACTCGTGGAATTTTAGGAGTAATCATAGTCTTTGGGCTAATTTCATGATCTAAATATTGCCAAGCACCCCTCATTTGTCCCTTTAAGCCGGGTGACTCTCCTGTGTGGAAAAGACTTTGTTCTATCAAATGGGATGTAGAATCCCTAATTTTTTGGGGCATTAACTCTGGTGCCTCTTTCTTTTGGCAAGATAACTGGAGTGGTTGTGGTTCCATTGATGACTTACTCTCCACCCATTCCACTTACATTAGAGTAAACTCTTTCGCATAACAATAAGTGGAACAATAGTAAGCTTTTGATTTTATCCCTTTTACTTTCTAGAATATGGTTACTACTATTCTATCACTCACCTCAAAATCAAGATCGATTCTTTTAAGCTCTCTCATAATGGTGATTTCAACCTCAAAAATGTGTGCTCCACATTAAAGATACTCATGATTCCTCCTATGTATTCTCCAAACTTTGGAATAATAATATCCCTATTTCTTATTCTTCTTACTTGGCATATTCGAAAAATTTTATCCCTATTGATTCCTTGTAAAGGGTTCCATTTACCCTCTAAATGTCAATGATATTTTCATATTGAGAATGTTAATCATTTTTGTTAATGGGGTCATTGCTTCTAAACTTTGGATTTGGTATGATGATATTTTTAAAACTACTAATTTCAATGGCTCTCTTACTTTATATCAACTTCTTGAAATCTATTTTGATAATACTATTAAAGGTCACATTAAAGTTATCAGCTATCGCCTTATCTCATATGGATGGACCGTAATGATGCAAAACACCGTGGGATCCCTATCAACCATGTGAGGATTATTGCTAGAACTAAAAACAAAATTCATGACTTGTTTAAAGCTAATCTCATTCATTACAGACAATTCAAAGGCTATAAATTTATGGCCAATAAACTAGACATTAACTTGCCGGATCAACCTTACTGTCAAAATGACAAGATTGTCTATTGGAAAAAACCTCTTGATCATATTATTAAAATCAATACTGATGGCTTTGTCTCTCATAATGGCTCTAGTTGTGGTGGCATTTTCAGCAACTCTAAGGGTATAGTCCTATGTGCTTTTGCTTATCCCCTTAATTCCTGCACTATCCCTTTTTCTGAGCTTATGGCAGCCTTCAAAGCTCTTGGATTTGTCCCCAAAATGGCTGGCTCAATATTTGGATTGAGGTGGATGATGCTCACATTGATCTTTTGACTTCCACTAAGATGAGCAAATTATACTACCTCAAGCAAACTAGAGCTCTTCTTTCCCAACCGAATTTTAACATCACTCATGTTGGCATGAAGGAAATGCTTGTGCGATTACCTTGCCAACTAGATCCAATGGTATCATCTTCTTTGATCAACACACCTTACCCAAACACTTGCATGTGTTAGTTAACTTGGATAATTCTGGGTTTCCTTATCTCAAAACTTAATTAAATTTTTGATGTTTACTATCCATTCATCTTATATCTGTATGTTTATTTATTTTTTGGCTTTCTGTTCCTTTTTGTGCCTTTTGTGGATGCTTCACATGGATATTACTTGTGTCCTGATCTTTGTGTCATGCTTTTGTTTTAATAGCTCTTCCTTCCTCCGCTTTTGGCATTTACATTGATAAAAGGTTGCTATTTGAGCTATGTGGATGTGGATAATCGATAGAATTATGTTGAGCTATGTGTCACCGCTATAGTTTTATAACACCAATCCTACTTGGGTTTTTATACCAATGTCGGTCGCATTCCTAATTAGGGGCTTAATCATTACTGGATGGAGATATTTATTTTGATGGGTTTAGCTACTCCCATTAATTTCTACAATATGCTATTTCTCAAAGATATTACTGCTTGGAGCATCTTAGTTATCTATATTGTTTCTATGCATTGTATTATTGTCCACTATGCTGGTTAATATTTATTTTGATGATTTACTGTTAGGTTGTTGGATTTTATCTGATAATGACTTGGATGGCTTTTGCCGCTTATCTCCTATTAGATCTTGCTTCGATATTCTTCTTAACTCTAGATTGAGCCGACGTTTCCTTTATTTTGGGAGTTATCCTTTACTTTATTTTTTCGATGAAGAGGCTTTTGGCCTTTTTGATATTTATCTTCTATTGTCTTTATCGAATCTAGATCCCATTCAACATGCTCTCTTTGGAATCCATTTTCTTATTCTCAGGTCCCTTTGGTGGGATCTTCTTGTGGGGCTTTCTTCTTCCGCTATGGCTATTTTTTTGCATGTTTTCTTACAGTCACCGACCTCCTCTCTTAACATTATTGTGAAATTTGATATTACTTCTATCTTTATATGCTTCTTTTACTTTGCTTGGGTGGAATCTCGCATTCTGTTTCTTTCTCTCGACTATTTATTTTTTTTATCCCGGATGGAGTTTCTTGTTTCGGTTATTTTACCTAGAGATCCTTTCTGCAGATGTTTCGAGATTTGGTCAAGCTTTTATCGCTTCTTGTCTCAAGATTAATTGTTTTTTGTGTTTCTCCTACTCCCCAGAATGGATTTTCTTGTTATTCTCTTTTGGTTTTTACTATGTTTACCCTCTTTTCTTTGTTTTTCTTTCTGTTGTTGCTAACATTTGGGATGTTAGTCTTCCTACTTGTTTTTTCACTTTATGCTATGATGGGAACATGCAAATCTTGAAGATCATTCTTCCGTTTCGCTTGAATTTAATCAATGGTTTATCTTATATGCATAATTGGGTTATTGGCCAACCTATTGGTTATTACTATCATTATCCTTAGTAAAATTGGTTTAATGTGACTAAGCAACCTGCTACTGAACTGTTTGCTCTGAATGTGTCTTACTGGATTGGCTTGTGGTGGGGAGCTGTTCATTACCTATCCCTCCCTATCGCTACCTTCTCCTCATTCCTACTATTTTCTAATCACTGAGTTGGGTTTTGAATTTTCTTGCTACTTGCTTTAATTATTTTAACCCAAAGTAGATCGCTATTGAGCACCAATTGGTTGCAACTTTCCTTGTTTATTTTCGCTTTTGTGATATCCCATGTCTACTCTAATATCTCTTTGCAATGGAATGGTTATTCTTTCTTTCAATGCTAGTCATTGGCTTTTGGGTCCTCTTTACATATTGCTATGTGATTTATGGTTGTTTTTGATTCATGATTTCCCAACTATTTGTACTACTATCACCGGCTATTTTGATCACACATGTATTGCTATTTTTTATCCCGGTCGTTTCCCATAGTCGATTTCTTCTTTATTATGGGATCCATTTTATGTTCTCAACTCTTAATGGCTTATCCTATGGTCAACTTGTTGATAACTTCTTTAGTTGTTGTGATGCCCTTGAGGCTACCAATCTTGCTATTTCGGTTTTCCATGCTCGGTTTGGAGTTACTCAATGGATTATTATTCATTTTGAGGTTGTGGGTATTTCTGTATTGGGAATTACTTGAACTCATACATTCTTTATTTTATATACTTTTTATTAAAATTTGCTTTTCCTAATGGGTGTAATAACTATAACAATGTCCCCATTGTTGATTTTTGGAATTATGAGTTCCTCAAAAGTTTTCTTTGCTTCTTTGTCGCTAACATCCGGGATGTTGGTCTTCCCCGCCGTTGTTTTCCTCTATGCTATGATGGGAACATGCAAATCTTGAAGATCATTTTTTCTGCTCGCTTGAAATTAATCAATGGTTTATCTTATATGCATAATTAGGTTATTGGCCAACTTACTGGTTATTATTGTCATTATCCTTGGCAAAATTGGATTAAGGTGACTAAGCATCCTGCTACTGATCTGATTGCTCTGAATGTCACTTACTAGATTGGCTTATGGTGGGGAGCTATTCATTATCTTTCCCTCCCTATCTTTATATATGCTTTTGGGTGGACTCTTGGCCAGCTTGTTGGTATTAACTGCCTTGTTTGTTGGCAGAATTGGATTAATACTCTTCATGCTGTCTCTGGGGTTTTGGTTTATTTTGTTCAGTAAGTCTCCATTGAAGTTGCTGATTGCTTGGTGGACTTTGCTTTGAACCCCCTTATTGGTTTATTTTATGCATATCATCGGAATTCATTGGTCTACCTTATCCGCCGCTTTTCCATCTTTTCACCAAACTTGTATCTATTGCATTGTTTATACTAGATGGGTGGCATTATGGCAAGCTAGCTGGTTTTTATTATTTTGGTTATTTCTTATCTTAGAGATTTATTATCTTGGTTTATCAGGACACTTGTGTTGGCTCCATCTTTGTTGGTTGTAGGACTTCAGGGTCCTATGTTCAGGAAGCTATTTTTGACATTGCTGTTCTGATAGTGATGGTTTTTGGTGATTTCTATCTGAGTTGCTGCCTTCCTAATAACTATTTTTATGCTCTATCTATTTGGTTATTAACTATTGCCATGTATTCTCTGATTGAGAGGTTTTATGACCAACTTGCTGTCCCTTCCTGTCTTGGATGTTGTTGTCTTAACTGTTGCTATCTTAGCTAGTTTTTGCCTTGGTTATCCGCTATCTTACTTTTTCTGGATTCTAATGTTGATACTCATTTCAAACCATTTGTTGATTTTTCTAGTGGGTTCCAATGTTGCATTAGCTATTTTGTCTTTAGTTTTTTGAATGTCATGCGGTTATGTCTGGGCCGCTCATCTCCGAGGATCAGCACTTGTCATGTCTCTATTCCCATCTCGGTTAGGTTTGTCGTATGCATGCCTATTCTCAAAGAGTGGTATTATGGATGTCGCCTTTTGTCTTTTATTCTCTTGGTTATTGTTGATCGATTATCCAAATTTTGGTCCGTCGTTAGCTCTAAGCCTTTATTGGTGCTATTTTTGGTTGGTTTCCCATTTCCTATGTTGGGCTATGCTACCTTCCTTTACAATTACTTTTTTCCAATCGATATGGATGGGGGTTGTTTCGCCCTAAAGATTCATTTATATATCATATGTTTGGGATGGTGTTAATTAGGCTCATTGACTTGATTAGTGGATTTCAGCAAGTTGTCTCCTCTCGCTATTTTCTTGTGGAGGGATTATATCTCGGTTTGTTTTCTTTTCTTGATATGCCTTTCATGAGGTTCGCTAAGATGGCTCATTCTCTTATGTTTATGTATTCTCATGTCGATGACTATATTGATGATACTTTTCTTGAATGGGACACCTTATCATTCGCCTTTGCAATTTCTTCTCTATATTAGATATGGTTTTGTAATAAAGCTCACAAGACTATCAACAACTGGTGTTATCTCACGTGTTTGTTGGCTATGATGATGATGATGATCCTTTTGGTTTGGTAGTAGCTCTTGTGATGTAACCCTTCATGAAGTTTGGATGCTCATATTTGCATCGCCCCAACTTGTGACAGCCCTGAGCCTTCTATCACAATTCCTTACTATCATTAAGATTATATATTTCCATTTATCTTTTTTTTGTATTACCTTAACTATTCTAATCTCTCTCATTATAATTTTGCGTGATTCTCTTGTTCTCTTGGTTTGCTCCATATTATCATGCATTCTCAAATCCTCCGGCATTGGCCTTAATCTTCCTTTAGCTTATTATGTTAATCATCTTGTATCTTTTGATTGCTTTAATGTCTTCTTTGCTTTTGGATGTACTTAGATAGGGATTTACCCTTAGGATTGTAGCTTTTGAGCAAGAGTTCAGAGTTTATCCCCTTTAAGGACCTTGTAACCCTCTTTTTGTGGCAATAAAATACCCTTACATGGGGTTTCCCCAAAAAAAAAAAAAATCCCTAAACTCTAACCCTAAAACTTAAACCCTAAAACCTTAAACTCTAAAATCCTGAACATTGAACCCTAAACCTAAAACCCTAAATACCAAATAAAACCTAAATAAACCTAAAAATAAAAAATAAATAAAATAAACTAAACTAAAATAAATTAAACTTTAAAAAAATAAAATAAAACTAAACCTAAAAAAATAAAAATAAAATAAAATAAATAAATAAAATAAAGAAAACTAAATCTAAAATAAACTAAATAAATAAAATAAAACCCAAATCTAAACTAAATAAAATAAAAATAAAATAAAAAAATAAATAAACATAAAAAAAATAAAATAAAAACCTAAATAAACTAAATAAATAAACTTTAATAAAATAAATTAAAAAAAAAATAAACTAAAAAAATAAAAAAATAAAATAAAAAAAAAAAATAAACCTAAAAACTAAAAAAATAAAACTAAACCTAAACCTAAAATAAACTAAACTAAACCTAAACCTAAAATAAATAAAATAAACTAAAATAAATAAACCTAAAATAAACTAAATAAATAAAATAAAATAAAATAAAATAAAAAAATAAATAAAATAAAATTTAAAATAAACTATATAAATCTAAATAATATTTAAACTAAAACCCTAAACCAAACCCTAACCTAAACCCTAAACTAAACTAATCTAAAAAACCTAAATCCTAAACTAAATCCTAAACCTAAACCTAAAACTAACCAAAATAAATTAACTAGGAATAGGAAAAAACTAAACCTAAACCCTAAAAAAAAATAAACATAAACCTAAACCTAAACCCTAAGAATGGGTAGAACCTTGACGATAGGAACATCATAGTTAACTAGGCTTAGTCTAGATCTGGTGGTGGAGGTGAAGGAGGAGGTGGAAATTATAGTAGTGGTGGTCAGGGATCTGGAAGTACTCATGGGTATGGAGGTGGTCGAGTGGTGGTTAAGAGGTGAAGAGATAAAAGATCGTGGTGGTGGTGGAGGAGAGTGATCGTGGATGGTGATGGATCCCACACTCTGGGTGGTTTTGATGGGAACTAGAAAAATTAAAGAACGACTGATCCGATCAGCTGCTTATGGAACTATGTCTTTACACTAGAGATGGTTCTAGTTAACAAGGGTTTCTGATTTGCTCTATGCACTTTTCATCTATGTGGTCGCTTGTGTCTTAGAAAACTTTGTGTGTTAGTTGGCTGATGAAATCCAACAAAAGAATTGTTAAATTTGACTTTGTTCTCTATTAAAAAAAATACCCTAAACCCTAAACTAAAACTTGAACCCTAGACCTAAAACCTCAACCATAAACCCTAAACCCTAAATCCTATAACCCCCTAATCCCTAAACCCTAAACCCTAAACCCTAAAACATTAAACCCTTAATCCTAAACCCTAAAACCTAAACCCTAAATCCTAAACCCTAAACCCCAAACACTAAACCCTAAACCCTCAACTAACCCTAAACCCTAAAAATCAAAAAACCTAAATCTAAACTAAATAAAACCTAAAAATAAAATTAAAAACCTAGACTATAACCTAAACCAAAACCTAAAAAGAAAATAAAATAAAAATTAGAAGCAAAATTAAAATAAAATAAATAAAAACCTCTAAATTAAAAAATTAAAACCTAAATAAAATAAAACTAAACTTAAAATAAAAATAAAATAATCCTAAAATAAAAAAAAAACTAAAACTAAATAAAACATAAACCAAAAAAAAATAAAACTAAACCTTAAAAAAAAAACCTAAACCTAAAATAAATAAAATAAACCTAAACCTACTAAAATAAACTAAAATAAATAAAACCTGAACCTAAACCTAAAATAAACTAAACCTTAACCTAATCCTAAACCCTAAATAAAATAAAATAAACTAAAAGTAAACGTAAACCTAAAATTAAACCAAAAATAAAACTTAAAACCTAAACCCAAAAGAAATAAAATAAAACCTAAACCTAAACCTAAAATAAAAAAATAAAACCTAAACCTAAAAAATAAAATAAATAAAATGTAAAACATAAAAATAAACCTAAAGCTAAACCTAAACATAAAAAATAAACTAAAATAAAAAACCAAACTAAAATAAATAAACTAAACTAAATAAAATTAAAAATAACCCTAATTAAAAATAGAAATAGAATAAACTAAAATAAATAAACTAAATAAACCTAAACCTACGAGTTTACTTAATTTTTTAAAAAAAGTTAAAAAAACCCTAAACCCTTAAATTAACCCTAAACCCTAAACCCTTAAACTAACCCTAAACCCTAAACCCTGAATCCTAAACCTACAATCCTAAACTCTAAACTCTATGCCTTAAAACCCTAAACTCTAAAACTTAAACCATAAACCCTAAAATCCTAAACCATAAACACTAATCATTAATCCTTTAAACATACAACCCTAAACCCTAAAACCTAAACCCCAACCCTAAACACTAAACCCTAAACCATAAAAACCTAAAAACCTCAACCTAAACTAAATCATACCTAAAAATAAAATAAATAAAAAACCTAAACCTAAATAAAATAAAAAACTAAAATAAAATGAAAATCTAAACTAAAATTGAAACCTAAACCTAAACCTAAACCTAAACTTAAACCTAAACATAAAAATAAAATAATATAAAAAAACTAAACTAAAATGAAATAAATGAAAACCTAAACAAAACTAAAAAATAAAATAAACCTAAATAACCTAAATAAAACTAAATGCAAAAAAATAAAATAAGCCTAAAATAAAATAAAATAAAACTATAAAAACCTAAACCTTAAAAAAACCTAAAAATAAATAAAAAATAAAATCTAAACCCAAAACTAAAAAAAAAACCTAAAACTAAAACAAACAAAATAAAATAAACCTAAACTAAAATAAACTAAACTAAAATAAATAAAATCGAAAGCTTAACCTAAAATAAACTAAACCTAAACCCTAAACTAAATAAAATAAAATAAATTAATAATAAACCTAAACCTAAACTAAAACTAAAATATAAAACCTAAAACCTAAACCTAAAATAATAAAACCCAAAGCTAAACTTAAAATAAAAAATAAGCTAAACCTAAAAATAAAAAATAAAATAAAACTAAACTAAAAAATAAATATAAACTTAAACCTAAACCTAAAATAAAAAAACTAAACTAAAATAAATAAACCAAAAATAAATAAACTAAACTAAAAAAAAATAAAAAATAAACCAAAATAAAAATAAAAAATAAAATAAACTGAAATAAATAAAAAATAAACTAAATAAATCTAAACCTACCAGTTTACTTAATTTTAAAAAAATCCTAAACCCTAAACCTTAACCCTAAACCCTAAATCTTAAACTTTAAACCCTAAACCCTTAACCTGCAACCCTAAACCTTAAAAAACCATAAGTCCTACACCCTAAACCCTAAACCCTAAAACCCTTAACCATAAACCCTAAACCCTAAACTATCCTAAAAACCTAAACTATACCCAAACTAACCTAATTAAACCCTAAACTCCAAAAAAAACCCTAAACCTTAAAGCCTAAACACTAAACCCTAAACCCTAAACCCTAAACCGTAACCCTAAACCCTAAACCCTAAAACATTAAAACCTAAAACCTTAAACCCTATACCCTAAACCATAAACATTATAGCCTACACCCTAAAACCTAAAACCTAAACCTAAACTAAATAAAACCTAAATAGATAAATAAACCTAAATAAAATAAAATTTTAAAACCTAAACAAAACAAAAAATGAAAACCTAAATAAAATAAAATAAATAATAAAATAAACCTAGAATAAAAAAATAGAATAAAACTAAATCAAACCTAAAAATAAACTTAAAACCTAAACCCTAAACTAAAAAAAAACTAAACCTAAATAAAATAAACCTAAACCTAAACTAAAATAAACTAAACTAAACCTAAACCTAAACTAAATAAAATTAAATAAACTAAAAATAAACCTTAAGCAAAACTAAAAAAGAACCTAAAATAAAAACCTAAAACCTAAACATAAAAAAATAAAATAAAAACCTAAACCTAAACCTAAAAATAAAATATAAAATAAAAATTAAACTCAGCTAAAAAATAAACAAGAATAAAAAACCTAAACTAAAATAAATAAACTAAATAAAAATAAATATAAAAATAAATAAATAAAATAAAATAAAAATAAATAAAAAATAAACTAAATAAACTAAACTAAAGCTACATTTACTTAATTTTAAAATAAACCCATCCTAAACCATAAACCCTAAATGCTAAACCCTAAAACTAACCCTAAACCTAAAACCCTAAACTTGTAACCTAAACCTACCCTAAACCTAAACCCTAAACCTAAACAGAACCTAAACCCTAATCTAAACTAACCTAACCTAAACCTAAACTAAACTTAAATCTTAAACCTAAAACTATAAACCTAACTTAAACCCTAATAAACTTAACCTAAACCCAAAACTAACCTAAAGCTAAAGCCAAACCCTAAACAACCTAATTCCTAAGCCCTAAACCTTAAACCTAAATACTAAACCCTAAACCTCAAAACCTCCCTAAAGCCTAAACACTAAACCCTAAACCCTAAACCTAAATCCTAAACCTTAACCATAAACCTAAATAAAACTAAACTAAAACCCTAAACCAAAAAATCTACACCATAAAACCTAAACTTAAACTAAATCAAACCTAAAATAAATAAAATTGAAAAGCATAAACCTAAATAAAATAAAATAAAATAAAACTAAAACTAAAACTTAAACCAAAAAAAAAAATAAAATAAAAAATCAAAATAAACTAATAAAATAAATAAATAAACTAAACTAAATAAATAAAAATCCTAAATATATTAAAAATTAAAAATAAAATAAACATAAAATAAAATAAAATAGAAAACTAAATAAAAACATAAACCTAAATTATAAACCTAAAAAATAAATAAAAAATAATACATAAACCCTAAACTTAAAAAACATAAACATAAAATAAAAATAAAATAAACAAAAAAAATAAACTTAAACCTAAACTAAAATAAACTAAACTAAAATAGATAAAACCTAAATATAAATCTAAAATAAATTAAACCTAAACTAAATTACTGAAAATAAATCTAAACTTAAAATAAAAAATAAATCCTAAAAATTAACCTAAAATAAAAACTTATGCCTAAAAAAAAAATAAAATAAAACCTAAAAAAAATAAAACTTAAACATAAAAAAACGTAACTAAAAAATAAACCAAAACCTAATCCTAAACCAAAACTAAATAAAATAAAATAAGCTAAAAATAAACTTAAACCTAATATAAAAAAATAAAACCATAAACTAATCTTGAAAAAAACATAAAACCTAAACCTAAAAAATGAAATAAAAACCAAAACCTAAATGTAAAAATAAAAAATAAAACTTAAATAAAAAATAAAATAGAAACAAAACTGAACTAAAAAATAAACTAATCCTAAAAAATAATTAAAAATAAAAAACCTAAACTAAAATAAAAAACCTAAAATAAATAAACTAAAATCGAAAACTTAAAATAAATAAACTAAATTAAATAAAAATAAAAATAAACCAAATAAAAATAAAATAAAATAAACTCAATAAATAAAAAATAAACTAAATAAACCTAAACCTACAAGTTTACTAAAAATTTTTAAATAAAACCCCAAAACCCTAAATCCTAAACCCTAAATCCTAAACCCTAAAACTTACCCCAAAACCTAAACCTTAAACCCACACACACCCTAAACCCTAAACCCAAAACTCTAAACCCTAAACCTAACCCTAAACCCTAAACCCTAAACCCTAAACCCTAAAACCCTAAACCTAAACCCAAAATAAACCCTAAACCATAAACCCTAAACATTGAAAACCCTAAACCTTAAACAGAAAACCCTAAACCATAAAGCCTAAACTAACCCTAAACCCTAAGAATGGGCGTAACCTTGATGGGGAACATCGATCAACTGGCTCGGCCTAGATCCTCGATGGAGGCAAAGGTGGAGGTGGTGGTTATCGCTATGGTGGTGGGGGATATGGAGGTGCTGGTGGATTTAGAGGTGGTGGTTGGAGTAGTGGTGGTTATGGAGGTTGGATGAGCGATGAAGGTTACAGCCATGGTGGTGGCGAAAGGAGAGATCGAGGATATGATGGCAGATCTTGCTACTCAAGAGGCGGGGGTGGTTCAGATGGGAACTAGAGAAACTGAAGAACGACCTATCTAATTTTTTACTTATGGAATTATGTCTTTACAGCAAAGACTATTCTACTTATCTTGGGCTTTTGATTCACTCTATGAGTGCTTATTTATGTCATTGCTTGTGTCTTAAAACTTGAGGTGCTACTTGTTTGATGAAATTAAAAGAAGAAATGTTGAATCTAAATTTATTGCTAAAAAAACTTTAAACCCTAAACCTTAAACTAAAACTTAAACCCTAAACCTAAAACCTAAACCATAAACCTTATTCCCTAAACCCTAAAAATTAAAAACCTTAAATACAAAACCCTAAACCCTAAACCCTAAACCCTAAACCTTAAACCCTAAACCTTAAACCCTAAACCCTAAAACCTACAACCCTAAACCCTAAACCCTAAACCCTAAACACTAAACCCTAAACTAACTCTAAACCCTAGACCCTAAACTAACCCTAAACCCTAACCCTAAACCCTAAACCATAAACCTTGATTTAAGATGTCATTAAAAGTAGATTTAAAGAATGGCGTAATCTTAACATAGTTATGGTAGCTAAAGAAAATGTCTTCAAGAGACTTTCCCTTGAATATTAAAGATTTGAATACCCTAAATCATATTATAATACCATATTATAATAAAATGTAGCATCATATATTTGAGCATGTAGTGATGTGTTTTTAGTTGTTATAAGATGTTTTAAAATGTTTTAGTATATTATGGTATTGTGCCCTATAGTCTATATTAATATAAATCATAAAATACTAATTTAATAAATCAGATGATGAAATTTGTTAAATTTGAAGTGGGAATTAGGTTGTAGTACCAAAGGTGTGTTATGCCACTTGTAGTATAAAAAGTAATATTTTATGTTCAAAATAAATATTATATGTTGTAGCATAGTAGCATCATATATCATAATATATTGTTCCACATTTTAAATTCTTTTAGTATTTTACAATCATGTAATCACACTATAAGACTTATAAAAATGTTGATTTAGACTTTAAAATGGTGGAATTTGGCCAAATTCATGATAGGTAGAGCATGTCATAATATATTATTTCAATTTAAAATATGTAAGTGATAATGACTAAAATATATAGTTTTTTTTTGTTTAGACTAATTTTATGATTTTTTATCTTAAGCAATCCCTTGTGATGTGATATGAAATATAATATAATATAATATGTTATAGTGTATTATAATATAGGATGCCATAACATAGTGTAGCATCATGAATTATAGCATATTATTGTATTACTACTTGTTGTTTAGCATATTTTAGTTTGTAAGTATGATGTAGTAGACTTTGTACTGTAATTCATAAAAATAGATTTTATAGGTTGAGATGATGGGATTTGGCTAAATTTAAGGTAAGCTTTAGGGAACATCATTGGGGGTGTGCTATGGTGTGTCATTTAATTAAAAGAATGGAATTTTGCATCCAAAATAAATGTTCATTTTCAACCAAATTATATAAATTTTTTGCTTAAAGTGATTCATTTTAACGTGCAATATAAGATAATATCTTATATGAAAGCATATTAAAATATAATGTACATAACAATAAAACTTCGCATATATATATATATATATATATATATATATATATATATATATATATGAATGTGGTCGTGTGTTACTAAATGTTATTGTACATTTTAGTATGTTTTACTTTTGTTATAATACATTGAGTCAAAACTCACAAAAATGTTAATTTGAAGGTAGAGATGGAAGAATTTGGCCAAATTCATGGCACACCCCAAGAAGAAACAACAAAAATTATGCTATTTTGTACCATTTCTAATAGAAAAATTAACAATTTTACATCCAAAATGAACATTATTCATGTTTTTGAGAAATTTTGTTATTTGTTCCTTTTAAGTGATTCTAATGAGGTGTAACATATATTATATTATAGCAAATTATAATATAACATCATATATTATAATATAATATATTGTGTTAATTCACATTATAATATGTTTAGCATGATAATGTATAGTTAGTTTGAGCATGTCATAAGAAAAAATAAGATTTTGATGAGTACATGGGGATAAGTAAAGGTAAAGAGAAAACATGCATTGGACATATATGAGGACATATGGGGCATAAAAAGAGGAAAATCTGGGGATAAGGTTTGAATTTAATTTGATTATATGATTTGTAGAATATTTGGGGATAAAAATCTATAATCCACTAGGATTAAGTTTGAATAGACTTTAATTTTTTTATTTTAATTGATTTAGAAGCATATAGAGATAAAGTCGCTGGATCGAGAATGTGAACCTTCCACTAGGGAAGAAAGTTCGCTATCGGATTGGGATTTGAGTTTGATTTCATAGATTTGGAAATGTATCTACTGGGATAAGAGTTTGGTTTGATTTGATACTACCGGGGAGTTGGTTTAATTTGGCTCCACTGGGATGGTTGGTTTTAAATTGATTTGTTTGTTTGACTTATTTATATATTATTTGAGGCTCCACTAGAAGAAGGGTGTGATTTAACTCCACTTAGGAAAATTAGATTGGGTTTTATTTAATCTAAGTTAATGTATGGACCCTATCATTATGCAATGGACCAACTGAGAAGGGGCTATATTAACCTTGACCTACCCCAGGTTTACAAATGGAAAGGGATATTCTACCGGTTGTGGGGTAGGGCTAGCCAACTTAAGGGGTTGCCTTTTGGTGTGCAATGGTTGTGCTAGGAAGAAGGCATAGCAGACTTACATCTTCCAAAGCAAGGAACAACCACTGGGGTGACTTATTAGATGCATAATAAATCAAACCTAACCTATTTACTATTGAGTGAATGTCGGGGACTTATGTCAACTCAAAAGTAGTCGATTAATTTATCTTAATTTCATGTGATTTGATATGGTTTGTTTGGTTTAGTTTGAATTAAAGGGCATATATCGGGATGTGAGCTCGATCAAATTTTATAGATTTAATTTATGGACCATGTCTGCGCAACCGAGAACTTTTATCCTACCCATTTACAAATCCAAAGGATAGTCTAATCTGGCCATGGGGTAGAGCTAGCCAACCTAAGGTGTTGCCATTCGGTGTGCAATGGCTATGCTAGGAAGAAGACGTAATAGACTTACATCTTCTAAAGCAAGGAATAACTGCTAGGGTGACCTATTGGTAGCACAAAAAATCAAACTCAACTTAGAGGTGACTATTGAGTGAATGCCACTGGGACTTATATCAACTCAAGAGTAATCAGGTGATTCTATAGGGAGTTTTGTTGACACGGCCCTAAAGATAGGATGTCTTCGTGAAAAAGGTTCATCTAAGGGTGTCCTCCTAATCCACAAGTGAATATATATTTTGTTTATATATTTATGTGGACCATGTTGGTGTGTGATGCACCACACTGAGAAGGGGCTATGTTGGCCTTGACCTATCTCAGATTTATTGGACCGAGGGAGAATCTGCACATCCAGAAGATGGATTCTCCAACCATAGGGGTGGTTACTAGGAAAGGGGAACTATCTAATTCAATGGTAACCCATTTAGTGTCTAAATGGAATCACAAATGATGTGATCCAAATATAGTGCCCATTGGGAGGTGCTAGGGCATTATCAGCCCCAAAAAAAAAGCTTATAGGTGTACAGGCCAACTCAAGGAGAAAGCATAGCAGACTTACATCTACCATAAGTGGTGTATCCTAAGGTGCGATAACCAACCAATCTAAGGTGTATTCTTTAGCATGAGTGGTGTATTCATTGAAATAGTGATAACCAACCAACCTAAGGTTTCCATCGGTGTACAATGATCAATCTGAAAAGAAAGCATGTAGGCTTACAACTCTTTGAGAATCATCATCGATAGTCTATCAGTGTGGGTATATGTTATATGACCTTGAGTGACTACTAAGCGGGGAGCCTAGAGGGAGGACTGAACCCAGACTTGAAGCAATCAAGAGGGAAGGTGCCACTAGGGGACTTATCCTAAACCTCAAATATACTCGACCCAGTCAATGTACAAAGGCTAATCTAAGAAAAAAGCATAGCAGGCTCACATCCTCTTAAATGAAGCCAACATTAGGTAGCTTATTGGCCATGCATTAAGGCCTACCAAACTAACAAGGTGGTTGTCAGTGTGTAGTGTCCAACCAAAGAAGGAAAGCATAGTAGACTAACATCCTCCAAAGTAAGAAAACCACTAGGGCGACACACTAGCAGGGTAGCACGTTAGCCTGACTCAGAGCATCTACTAAGTGAGTCCCACTGGGGGCATTATCTCAACTCAGAGTAGCCCAAGATAAAAGATATGTATTTGTGTTATGTCGATGAAAGATTGGACGATGCTCGAGATCGTTACACCTACCCTAAACACATCATTGCAGATTCATAGATAAGATTTCTTTCAACATGGAAGAGATTGAATTCGAAATTTATTTTTCATTGATGATAATTATTTTCAAACATGATTTATAATATTTCTTTAAGTAGAGGCCATTGATTGGAAGCATTGGGTGCTCTCCTTATGATTAATAAGATAAGATCCTCCTTAGGCCTTCTCCATGGCAAAAAGGCCTTCCCATGTGGGTTCAAACATGCCTCCCATCTTAAGATGGGCAACAATTGGTCTCCTTAAAACTAAATTAAGCTCTCCTACTCAAAATTCTCTAGGATAGACCAACTTATTGTGAATTTAAGTCATTTTATCTTTGTATAATTAGAGGTTTTGGCAAACGCGCAGGCATCTCTCCTCCAAACCTTAGAGCTCTTCTAACCACAGCTTAGTGTTCTGATCTGTCGTGATCTTGCTACCCACAACTATCCTTAGTGATGGGAATTTGACAGACTTCTAATGGTAGAATGGCTTTGGACCCACACACTAAGGAGAAAGGAGTAAATTGAGTTGGAGTTCTATATGTGGTGCGGTAGGCCCAAAAGGCTTCAACTAAATGCTCATGCCACTATCGCTTGTTATTATCGAGTGTCTTCTTTAGTATTTAGATGAGAGTTTTTTTGAAGGCTTCTGCTAAGTAGTTTGCACTCAGATAGTTGATGGTAGAATACCTCCAATCGAGACACTTTGAACCTATATACGATATGGTTCCTAAAAAATTGGAGCATATGTCGAGCTTTGACCTCTTTGAGTAGAATCGCCTTCATGCATTTAAAAAAGTAGTCAGTAGAAGCTAAGATGAACCGATGACCCTTGGGAAAAAGAAGATCAATTGGACCCACTATGTCGATACCCCAACACTCAAATGGCTAAGAGGCCAATGTAGGATGAAGAATGTTGAGCAATTGGTGTAGGATGACACCATGAATTTGACATTGGTGGCATCGCCTAGCCATATCCATGCTATCTTTGATCGTCAATGGCCAGTGGTATCCAAGTATCTTGATCTTGGCTTTTATCTTTGAACCGGAATGGTTTCCTCCACATAATATTGAGTGTACCTCAGTGATGATCTTATGGGCTTCATGCTTATCTAAACAACGTAACCGCAATTGATTGAAAGATCGCAAGTACAAGAAACCATCCACAAGAGTGTAGGAAAGTGCACTCTACTTCATCTAATAGGCTTGGGACTTCTCTTGAGGTAATTTACCTTTATTTAGGTAATCCATGAAAGGTTGCATCCAATCTAACTCTTCATCCTACTTTTTGATGAGTTCAATATCAATAAGGGATAAGACTTGTCTATTTTTGACCTTTATTGATATGGATTCATCCTCTGAGTATGCCAACTCATTGGAAAGATTGGCTAAAGCATATGCCATAACATTTTCTCCTCAAGGAATCTTATAAATGGTAACCTCTGGGATTTGGGCCAATAACTCCATGGTGTACTTATGGTAGTGATGGAGCATGGGCTTCATAACCTTATAAGACATAATAATTTGGTTGATAACTAGATGATAATCCCCGAAGATGTTGATGTTTTGGATGCTTAGAGTAATAACTAACTCCAGATTGGCAATCATAGCCTCTTATTCAGCTTCATTGTTGGGGCAAGGATTGCATAGATGATATGATAATCTCATCACATCACAGTGTGGAGTTAAGAGAACTATTCCTACCCCTGCCATTCCTGAAATAATAGATTGTGGTTCTTCTCCTCATTGAGAAGAAGCTTCACCATCAAAGTACATCTCCCAGTGGTGAATGCTAGTATCTCCTAAGTTTATGATTTGTTCATTGGGGAGATCATCACTAAATAGAGAGTCAGTAGGAAGTGGGTGTGCTGCTAAGAAATCTACTAGCGCTTGTCCTTTCACCACATGGAGGGGTATGAAGGTAATGTAAATCAGAGGATCATGGACATGCCAACCATCCAGATAGCATCTACCATGTCATGAGATACTATAGTGGATTGATCCTAGAGATTAAGTTGACCTTATGAGGAAGCATGTAGTGTTGTAGCTTTTAGGATGTAAAGATTAAAGCTATGCAATGCTTCTCAATGAGTGGATAATTAGCCTCAACAAGGATTAGATGATAGCTGAGGTAGTAGTATGTGTTTTCCATCCCTTCATCATTAGCTTGGGCCAATAAAGCACCAAGGGAGTCATCCAATGCAGTAGTGTAAAGTATAAACGGCTTGCCTGAGATAGGGGCAACTAGAACCAGATCTTCTAGAACCAGATGTTTGTCAAAGATGAATGAGTTTGTTGATTATTCGAGTCATAACCTTCTGGTATGTAGCACTGACATTTTTAAGGCTGAATGGAATGACCTTATAGCAATAGATTCTGATTGGGTTCTAAAAACAATGTTTCTTTCATTTTCATGAGCCATATTTATTTGGTTATATCTAAATGAGCCATCCATGAAATAGGAGACTGGATGAGATGAGGCAATGTTCATCATTAGCTTCGAGATTGGTAGTGGAAATTCATCTTTTAGAAATGCCTTATTTAACTCCCTAAAATTGACGTATATGTGAATTTGGCCATTCTTTTCTTAACGGGATGATGCTAACCGTAGTGTAATTTTTTTCCCGGATGATGCCAAGGATCGATAAATCCTTGACAGAAATGACCTATTGTTCTATGTCTAATTGCATGCATCTAGGAGCTTGCTTGATAGAGTTAGCAGTAGGCTTTATTGCTAGTTTATGGACCTCTACGTCAGGAGCCAATCCAGGAATCTCTTGATAACTCCATACGAAGCAGTCCTTAAACTCAGTTAATAGTCTAACTAAGTCATTAGTTTTAATTTTATCCAACAAAGAACTGATGTATGTCAGACATAGATCTTCTTCAGTTCTTAAGTTGATTTCCTCATCGATGGTTGACTTGATCTCTTCTTAGAACTCTGGTGGTGCATCTTTGACTTCAAAATCATCTGGATCATCTAAAGTTTCTAAGCACAGCTCCTCATATGATTTAATGTGATTTCAAAAGAACCTATCAGATTCTAAATGATTGGTGATGACTAAGCTGTAATCACCGACTGGACCCACTATACCGAATCATAATCCTGGTCTTGATTGATAGCTTTTGCATTTGTTCTTCCATATTCTTTTGAAGTAGTCTGACCAGTGCTTTGACCAAGTATGTGGGATTAACACTTTCTTTGCTAAATTATGAGCATAAGGCAAGTACCAATCAAATGGTAATTCTATTAAATCTTTATATGAATCATCCTCAAGTTTTATAACAACTTCTTGACTTGAAGATGATGCTCCCAAAAAGAACCTTTGAGTCTTCACACTGGTTGACTTAAGGGATTCTTAACTACTAAACCCTTAACTTTTTGAGAGGAAAGTGGGGTTAGAGCTATGGTTCCCAACTGATGCCAAACTGTTTCACATATATACTTGGATACACTTATACTTTGCTTTGGAGCCCACTCTTCATCCTATCTGACTCAAGTGTCACCTCCAAGGGAATCTACTACTGTGAAGAGCTAGCTGGTGTGCTAATTATATAAGACTCATCCTATGAACTTGATTCTAAATCTATATGGATAGCGGTGTACTCTTGGTAGATGTACATATCTTCTTTGGGTGGCTAATAAAGAGGTTTTCCACCCATGGGATTGCTTCTGCCTAGTGGAGGTCGTCATCCTACCTATATGTTTGAATGGAGTAATGAACTATGGGTAGAATCTAATGTCAGGCTCCACTTCCTCCTCCAAGTCTACTTTCACTCCCTTTTATTTTCTTTTTTTATTTTCTCTTTCCTTTTCATTTTCTTTTTCTCTTTCATTTTCTTTTTCTTTTTCTTTTACTTTTATTTTATCTTTTCATTTTCTTTCTCTCTTTCCTTTTCTTTTTCTTTTTTTTTTATTTTTGGCCAAGTTCATGAGAATAGACTTGTTGATTTTGAGGGAGGTAGTAAGCCGCATCCTCATATATTCCAACCTCGTGAACTATAAATGTCTTGGGATTTCCTTTGACACACTAGACAACCCCACCTCTCACAAACTTCATATATTGATGTAGAGAAGATGGAACTATGCTTTTCTCATGTATCCATGGTCTCCCAAGCAAAGCATTAAAAGATGTATCTAAGTCTAAAGTGTGAAACTTGGCATCAGCCTTCCAATCATCTATCTCTAAGGGCAACATTATGGAGCCTAAGTCCTGTTGACCTTACTTCAGGAGTGCGAATTCAATCTTCCCATTTTAGACTTAGGAGTCTTCTAGACACTAAGACTTTCCTACTCATAAGACACTTCTAACAATTAGGTAAACACTTAACCTAAGCCTAAAGACTTAAAATGGTTAACCATAAGATTAGGTTATGCCTTAGGGATTAGGATAATCCACCTACCCTACAACCCAAATCCAATCCTTGTTCACCTTCTAAACCAACCTCAAGTTCAATTCAAACATCAAATTCAAATCTAAATCCAAACCCAAATTCCAAAAAAAAAATGATTGAAGTCCATGATCAAATCCAAACTTGAAACCCTTCCTAAGTCATATGACCTATCACATGGACTTAGCAAAATCTTAATCCAAATCAATCGAAAATAAATTGATTTTCTCATAACCAATTTATATCTTCAATCATCTTCCTAAATATAAATCAAATCTACATTCAGATGATCAAACTAAATCAAATTAAATCAAAACCCTTCCTAAGCCATATGACCTATCCCATGGACTTAGCCTCAATTGATTTTCTCATAAATCAATCATATTTTCAATCATCATCATAAATTTAAATGAATTATACATTTAAATCATCAAAACTTAATCAAACCAAACCAAAATCCAAACCTATAAAGTAAAATAAAATGGATTTTTATGTAAGCTTTGTTGATTTGATTTAATATATGCATGGCTATTATCACTATTAAATCAAAATGTATTTTTCAAAAGCTTATAAATGACTAATAATATGTGTTATGATGTTAGTTATAAATACATAACAAATGCATGTGCTTATAAAGTTATGTGAATGTTGAGTTCTCTTTCCTCTATTCATGTGTTGATTTATATAAGATTGAATGGTAATGGGTATATAGTCTGGATATCTTGGGAACACGAGGCTTTAGCTTTCCCCAAGGAGGTCATTTGATTACCTCACTTCCCTGGTTTGTTACTTGGTTGATGAAATCGAAAAGAAGAAATGTTGAATCTCAATTTGTTCCCTATTAAATGAAAAACAAAAACCCTAAAACTAGAACCCTAAACATAAAACCTAAACCCTAAACCCTAAACCCTAAACCCTAAAAACCCTAAACCCTTAAACTTAAAACCTACAACAACCCTAAAACCCAAACCTAAACCTTAAACCCTAAACCCTAAAAACCTAAACATATTCTAAATAAAACCTAAAAATAAAATAAATAAGAAAACCTAAACCAAAAAATAAAATAAAATAATAAAATAAAATAAAACCTAAATTTTAACCTAAACCTAAACCTCAAATAAAATAAAATAAAATAAATTAAAACATAAACATAACTAAAAATAAAATAAACTTAAAAATAAAACCTAAATAAAATATAAACTAAAAATAAAATAAAAATAAAGTAAACCTAAACCTAAAAATAAAATAAAAATAAAACATAAACCCCAAACTAAAAAAAACTAAAACCAAAAATAAACAAAATTAAAAAAATAAACCTAAACTAAAATAAACTAAACTAAAATAAAAAAAACCTTAACCTAAAATAAACTAAACCTAAACCCTAAACTAAATAAAATAAATTAAACTAAAAATAAACCTAAAATAGAAACCTAAAAAAACTAAAACTTAATCCTAAAAAAATAATAATAAAACTAATAAAAAATAAATATAAACCAAAACCTAAACCTAAAAAAAATAAACTAAAATAAAACTTAAATAAAAATAAAAATATAAACTAAACTGAAACCTAAACCTAAAATAAAATAAAATAAACTTATAATAATAATTTTAAATAAAATAAATAAAAACCTAAACTAAACTAAAAAATAATATAAACCTAAGAATAAAAGACCTAAATAAAATAAAAACTAAATGTAAAATAAAAATAATATAAACTTAAAATAAAATAAAATAAAACTAAATAAAAAACAAACCAAAAAAAATAAATATTAAAATAAAAGTTAAAATAAATAAAAAAATAAAAGTTAAATCCTAAACAAAATAAAATAAAATAAACCTAAACCTAAAATAAAATAAACTATACTAAAATAAATAAAACCTAAACCTAAACTTATAAACTAAATAAAATAAAATAAACTAAAATAAACCTAAACTAAATAAAATAAACTAAAAATAAACCTAAACCTAAGCTAAAAAATAAAACCTAATAATAAACAAAACTAAAACATAAACCTAAACCTAAAAAAAAAATAAAATAAAAACCTAAACCTAAACCTAAAAATAAAAAATAAAACTTGAACCTACAAAATAAAAAAAATAAAAAAAACTCAACTAAAAAATAAACCAAAACCTAAAAAATAAACTAAAATAAAAAATCAAAACTAAAATAAATAAACCTAAATAAAGAAACTAAACTAAATAAGAAAAAAACCTAAATTGAAATAAAAAATAAAATAAACTAAAATAAATAAATATTAAACCAAATAAACTAAATAAACCTAAACATACCAGTTTACTTAAATTTTTTTTTAAAAAAACATAAACCCTAAATCCTAAACCCTAAACCCTAAACCTACAACCCTAAACCCTAAACCCTAAACCCTAATTACTAAACCTTAAACCCTAACCCTAAACCTTAAACCCTAAAAGCATAAACCCTAAAACCCTAAACCCTAAACCTTAAGCCCTAAACCCTAAACGTTAAACACTAAACCTAACCCTAACCCCTAAATCCTAAACCCCAAACCCTAAACCTAAACCTAAAGTTACTAAAAAATATAAAAAATAAACCTAAACCATAAAACCTAATAAACCTAAACCTAAACCCTAAGAATGGTAGAACCTTGACAGTAGGCTCAGTCAAGATCTGGTGGAGGCTGAGGTGGAGCTATCGCAGTGGTGGTGGGGGATCTGGAGGTGCTGGTGTATATGGAGATAGTGGTTGGAGTAGTGGTGGATGTCGAGCCTGAAGGAGCAATAAAGGTTACCATCGTGGTGGTGGTGTAGCGAGAGATCGGGGATATGATGGTGATCCTGCTACTTGAGAGGTCGGGGTGGTTCTGATGGAAATTGGAGAAACTAAAGAACTGCCCATTCGATCTACTACTTATTGAACTGTGTCTCTATAATAGAAATAGTTCTTATTATCTAAGGTTTTGATTTATTCTATGTGTGCTCATTTTTTATCTATGTATTCACTTATGTCATAGAAAACTTGGTGTGTTACTTACTTGATGAAATCAAAATGAAGAAATGTTGGATCTAAATTTGTTCTCTAATAAAAAAAACCATAAACCATAAACCTTAACTAAAACTAGAACCCTAAACCTCAAACCAATACCCTAAACCCTAAATCCTAAACTCTAAAAACCCTAAACCCTAAACCTTATACCATAAACCCTAAATCCTAAACCCTAAACCCTAAACCCTAAATCCTAAATCCCTAAACCCTAAACCCTAAATCATAAACCTTAAACCCTAAACCCTAAAACCTAAAATCCTAAACCCTAAACCTTAAAACTCTAAACCCTAAACCCTAAACACTAAACCCTAAACTTAAACCTAAACTTAAACCTAAAACAAACCTTAAACCTCTAAAACCTAAACTTAAACTATAAACCCTAAAACTATAACCTAAACTAAACTCCTAAACCTTAAACCCAAAAACCTAAAACCTAACCCCTAAAACCTAAACCTTAAACTAACCCTACACCCTAAACCTTAAACCCTAAACACCCTAAACTCAAAATGCTAAACCATAAACTAACCTTAAACCCTAAACCTTAAATCCTAAATCCTAAACCCTAAACCTTAAACCCTAAAACTTAAACCCTAAACCCTAAAAACCCTAAACCCTAAAGCCTAAACACTAAACCCTAAACCCTAAAACCTAACACTAAATACTAAACCCTAAAACCCTAAACCCTAAAACCTTAAACCTAAACCTAAACCTAAAACCTAAACTTAACTAAAAGACTAAGACAAAACTAAGATAACTTAACCTAGCCTAACCTAGATAAAAACCCTCTCCCCTGTGGTGCTCTAGCGATTTCATTTCCCCTTCATCTACATATTCTGTCACATTTTTGTTGGATCCTTCATCATTCTCGACCAATTTCTGGAGTTTCTTTCAATTTTTAGCTATTTACATGATGTGTCTCTTCTGAATATGGCTACGATGATCTCATACCCAAGACTTACATCCCTAATTTTAGATGATCTATCAGGGCATCCAATTTTGCAGGGATTAATGAACCCAATGACATTCCTACTATTAAATCTTTTAAGGATGTACTTTATGGTAAGACCTTTACCTCTTCTAACTAGGTGAATCTAATTTTGACTTCTTTTCAAGTTATTTCTGAGATAATGTGTTCAAATCTTAATGTCAAAAAGCTTGCAAAACCTTTTGAATTTACTTTGATTGCCAAATTTACTCTACGAAAGTCAAATTTGGACATGAACCAAGCTTTTTTTTTATAACCTTAAACTTTTGGGTGCTTTCTCTATTGGCTTGATCAATCCAAGACATATTTTGATTCAACTTACAAATAATTTGGATTATTCATGGGTTTTCTCACATCGATCTTATTATCTTTAATTGTCAAATGCATTTGTTGAAGTGGTCTCCCCTTTTTGATATAAATGAGAAATCACCTATTATTTCTGTGTGGTTAGCTCTTCTATGAGAACCCATTATGTTACCCACCATGTTTTATTTGCTATCCTCTTTTGGTCTGCCACTCCAAAACCATCAGGTGACCGCTATGAGTTCCCATCCCTTTGTTGCTCGTATATTAGTTGAACTTGACATATCTAAAAAACATCCTAAGGATGTCTGGATTGGATCTGAAAAGTTTTGCTACTTACAAAAGGTCAAATTTGAAAATTTTTTAGTATTCTATTCCCATTGCAAGATACATTGTCATGATAATTTAGAGTGTTTTGTTCTTCACCCACATCTTAAAAAGAAAATTTAGAATGATCCTAACTCTAAAGTTGGTTTTAATAAAGTTAATAAAACTATTTTTGTGCCTAAAAATAACTTAAATGTTAATATTAGGTCAGATTCTTTGGAATCTTTTGATGTTCCTAATATTGATGATTCTACTTCTCATTCCTATCATAACAAAGGTACTAATAATGTTGAAAAAGATGGTTGGCCCAACAACCTTTCTTTACTTGAGAACATGCTTATTTTGGCTAATTCCAAATTCAAAGAGGGTGAAAAAATGATGATTCACTCTTTAATGAGTCAATTCCTACTTCTCTGTTGGCATTAATTGATGAGAATGAGGATTTAAATGATAACTTGAATGTGGATAAAATTCTTGAGAAAAACACTAATTTTAACATTGGTAATTGTGCTTTGAATGGTATAAATTCTTCTCCTTCCCTAATTCCAAGATTGATCTTCATTCTATTCCAACTTTTCAATAAAATGCTAACTTGGAATAGGGGGAAGTTGTGTTTAGAGATGTTCTTGCTGATCCATATCCTATTAATAATATTCTTGATCAATCTCTATCTGAAAGTGACACTTTGGATAAAAATAGAAATTTCCACACTATCTTTAGAAAGAAATCTAAAAACTCTAAGATGCAACCTCCTAATCTTGCCAGATCTACTGATATGGATCCTCTTCACATAAATAATGTATTATTTCAATTTTTATCTTATGAGAGGATTTTTATTCTTTCTCTCTCTCTTTATTATTATCCTTTAATTTCTTTTTATAATTTTTTTTATGCTTAGTTCTCTTATTTAGAATGTTAGAGGATTTACCCTCACGTAGTAACCATATTAGAAATATTTATAGAATTAACAATATCTCTATATTTATTATTATTGAACTTCTTATTCATGTTGATAAAATAAATCATGTTACTAGAATGCTTGGTTTCAATAATTGTTTCTCTAACATCAGTAATAAAATTTGGTGCTTTTGTAATAGCTTCCTAAATATTTTAATTTTAGATGATCTATAACAAGTTTTTAATGTTCACTTTTATTTTGGTGATTCTTGTGTGCTGGGCTCTTTTGTGTATGCTTCTTGCAATAGAGTCGGAATGTTCTTTGGGAGAATTTGTGAAGTTTTTTCTTTCTCGTTAACAAACCTTGGCTGGTTGGGGTGATAACTCTAAAATATTAAATACCTCACCGTCTTTTAGATTTCAAAATATGTGGCTTTAGCATCTAGATTTTCTTAAAGTCATCCCTATTAATTAGATTGTCCCTTTACACCTTGATAATTCGATTAGGGGTATGCATAGATTATGGGTTAAGTTTTAAAAAGGCTTAAATAAAATCTAGTTTGGTGGAACAAACATTATTTTAAAAATCTATTTGCTAACATAAAAAACATGGAACTTTTGGTTTATGATCTAGAAAATACTATTTTGACTAATTCTTCTAAGCTTAAGGATTTGAATGAAGTAAAAGTTAATCTTATTAATTATCAGAATATGCAAGAGACTTATTGGCGGTAAAAAGCTGCTAGTAAACATTTTGCTGATGGGGACAGGAATACCAGGTCTTTTCATGCTTTATGTAATAAAAATAAAGCTTTAAATTCTATCCAAAAAATTAAAAGTGACAATGGAGATTGGATTACTAATATTAATGTTATTACATATTCTATTATTAACCACTATAGAAATATGCTTAATAAAAGCCACTCTTTTGAAGCTTTTTATAATTCGCAATTGATTCATTCTATTATTACCAATGATGACAACCATTGGCTTACTAGGTTGCCTACTGAAGATGAGATTGGTGAAGTTCTTAATAGCATGAACGTTGATTCCATTGCTGGTCTGAAGGGTTATAAAACTCAATTTTTTCAAAATTATTGGCCTATTATTAAGCATGACTTAATTGATGCTATTGTTGATTTCTTTATTGGTAATCCTCTCCCTAAATATTTTTCAAGCACTTGCATTGTCCTAATATTTAAAAAAGATAACTTGAATTCTTGGAGTGATTTCAAACCTATTAGTCTTTGTAATTTCTTTAATAAATTAATTTCTAAAATTTTATTAATAGACTTAGTCCTTTGCTTCAAAAAATTATCTCCCTCAACCAAACTAGTTTTCCTAGAGGCAGATCTATATTTGATAACATTCTTCTTGCTCAATAGCTTATCTATGATTTGGATGTTCCTACTAGAGGTGGTAACATCCTTTTAAATTAAATATTTCTAAAGCCTTCGATAATATCTATTGGGATTTCCTTTTAAATATCTTGCATTTATTTGGTTTCTCTGATAATTTCATTAACCTTATTAAAATTTGTATTAATAATGCCTGGTTTTTTATTCTTCTTAATGGTGACGCTTTTGGCTTTTTTCCTTCTTCTCATGGTCTGAGATAAGGAGATCCTTTGTCCCCTTCTTTGTTTATTATTGTTGTGGAATATCTTTTTAGGAGTTTAAATGATTTATTCAATAATAATCCTAGCATGTACTTTAGAACTCTTGGTGATATCCTTATTTCTCATCTTAGCTTTGATGATTTCATTATCCTTTGTAATGCTTCCCTTCATCATATAAAAGACTTAAGAAATTTTTAAATATTTTTGGTAGAAAGTGGTCTTTCTATTAATGAAAGCAAGAGTTGCTTGATTACCTCCTCAAAATTTCTAATAATAAAATCAATCATCTTGAGAATCACTAACTTTAAACACCAACAACTCCCTGAAATATCTAGGTGCTCTTCTTTAAAATTAAAAAAGATCCCATCTTTTTATGAGCTTATCCAAAAATTTCTAATAAAATTTTAGTGTGGGAATTTCACTTACTTTATCTTGGTGGTAGGCTTACTTTGCTTAAGAGTACTCTTAATTCGATGCCTTATATATATTATTCAACCATTATCCCTACTAATTCTATCTTAAATAAAATTGATTGTCTCCTTAATAATTTTTTTGGGGCTCTAATAATTCAGTTAAAAAGATGCATTGAACTTGTTGGTATAAATGTTGTGGTCCCCTGGGTGAAGGTGGGCTTGGATGCAATCTATTCGTGAAGCTATTGCTGCCTTCTCACATAAACTCTAGTGGAATTTTAGAAAAAAAAGCCTTTGGGCTAATTTTATGACTGCTAAATACTACCAGGGCAAGCACCCTCTTATCTGTTCTTATAAAGTGGGTGACTCCTTGGTTTGGAAAAGGCTTTGCTCAATTAAATGGGAGGCTGAATCCTTGATACTTGGGGTATAAATTTGGGATCTTCTTTCATTTGACAAGACAACTGGATTGGTGGTGGTTCTATTGATGCTTTTAAATCTACCAATTGTATTGCTGCTATAAAAGTTAACTCATTTTGGCTTAATAACAAATGGAATGATAGTAAACTTACAAAATTTATTCCTATCTCTCTTTGGATAAATTTAGTGATATTCCTATCCTTCCCAACAAGCCAGATCAAATTCCTTTTAAGCTATCTTATAATGGAGATTTTATTCTTAAAGATGCTTGGAATTATATTAAAGATGCTCATACTTCTTTTATTGTATTTATTAAACTTTAGAATAATATCATCCTTATCTCTTATTCTATCCTTACTTGGAGAATTCTAAAAAACTTCATTCTTATTGATTCCTTCCTCTAAGATAAAGGTTTTCATTAACCATCCAAATTTTATTGTCATTTTCATATCAAAAATGTTAATCACATTTTTGTCAATGGTGTTATTGCCTCCAAATTATGGTTTTGGTATGATGATCTTTTTAATACTAACCATTTCAATGGCTTTCTTTCTTTATATCAACTTCTTGAAGCCTATTTCCAAAAACTTGTGAAAGGTCATATCAAAGTTTTTATTTCCATTACCCTTATTTGGTTCATATGGATGGATAGAAATGATGCTAAATATCATGGTATTCCTACAAATCATAAAAAGGTTATTGATAGAACCAAACAAAAAATTGATGCATTATTTAATGCTAGTTTAATTAGTAACACACATTTTAGAGGTTGCAAATTTATGGCAAAAAATTGGGTCTTTACGCACAGATCTCCTTAAAAAAGATAGGATTATATTGGATAAAACCTCATAATATTATTAAAATTAATACAGATGGCTCATCTCTCATAATACATTTTATTGTGGTGGTATTTTTAGGAATTTTAAAGATAATGTCATTTGTTCTTTTGCTTATCCTCTTAAAGCGTGTTTCTATCTATTGAAGTTAATGGTTGTAAACAAAGGTATTGACATTTGTTTGCAAAAGGTTTCTTCAACATTTGGATTGAAGTTGATCTTGGTTTTTTCTTTGGTTTTTGCTGGCTATTTCCTTACTTAAGAAGGTTTTTTATTTGCTATTTTTGCCTAGTGGGTTCTTGTTTCTACTACACTCTACCTAGATGTCTTGGTTGGCTATTATCGATGGTGATGTTGATCTTTTCACTCTTGAGTTTATCTTTGGGCCTTTTAGGGTTTTTTTGTGCAGTTGGGGCCTTTGTTTATTTTTCCTTGCTAGTTAGGTGTTGGTGATTTTCCCTAGTTGCAACTTTTTTTATCGATTGGGAGATTACCATTTATTTCTTGGTTATTTTGGTGGCTTTATGTTGGTTGTCACTATGCTCTTTCTCTATGTTGGGATTGTCCCTTTGGACTAGATGTTTCCTTATCGAGTTGCCTCATCTACTGCTTTGTTAATTAGCTGGGTGGACTTGGGGTTTGGCTGGTTTGGTTAGTTGTATTGGCTGGTTTGGTTGGTTTTTTTTTGGTTTTCTTTCTGAACTATAGTTAGCTGGTAGGGTTGCCCTTTTGGTGTTTTTCTTTATTTTGGTTTTGGCCTTATGGTGGCCGGATGTTGCAATTTTCCTGTGGTTGTCATACTATCTCTTATGGAGGTTTGGCGACTGCCTTTTTATTTCTTACCTCAGTTATTTGGGTTGGACTGGTGGCTACTATTAGTGTTGGCATTGTGCTCTGATCTAGTTTGGAATTGTTGGTTTCTTGGTGCTAGTTGTAGGTTGCTATTTTGGTTTTGGGATGTTACTTGTGGTTGTCTGGTGACTCTAGTGAGTTTGTATCCTATCCATGGTGGATTTGCTTTCTCAGTGAATACTTGGCAGCTACTCTTTCATTTATGCTGTGGTGGTTTTGCTGAAGCTACTTCCTTTCGGGCTTGGTGGTTTTTAGTCGGCTAGGTGATTTGTGGGACAAGTTTTTCTATTGCTTGAGTTCTAGGTAATAGAAAACTATTGATTGCCACTCTTTGGTGGATTGTCTTCGTCCAGGTAAGTGGGTTGTGATGGCTGGGATGATTTCCCTGCTATTTTTTGGCTAGTAGCGGATATATGATTGTAACCCTTATTCAAGTGATGCTCACATTTGTGGTTGCCCCTAAAGATGCAAGGTGAGCACGAGCCTTATTAGAAATTTTCTCTTATATTGCTCTTTATTATGTGTTAAAGCTTGATTTTCTCTAGCTATGCTAATTACAATTTCTAGTTGCTTGCAGGTTTCATTTACAAGTTCCTTGCAGGTTTCAAATTTTGGATGTGGATTGTGCAACTCTTTAAAGACCTCCAACTCTCGTAGTAGGCTTTGGTTGTTTGTCATGTTTCTTGTGCTGTTTCTTACTTATTTTTTTGGTCTTTTACTTCTTTCATTTAGTTTCCTTGCTTTTGTTGTATTAGATAAGGGATTTTTCTCTCTAGGCTGAATGTAGCTCTTTAAGCAGTAGCTAAGAAAATTATCCCCTCTTAAGGACCTTATACTCCTTTCTTTGGGGCAATAAAATTCTCCCCTCTCTAGGTTTCCTTAAAAAAACTAAATAAAACCTAGAAATAAAATAAATAAAAAAACCTAAAATAAATAAAATAAAATAATAACCTAAACTAAAACCTCAACCTAAACTTAAAAATAAAATAAAATAAACTAATAAAATAAACTAAAATAAAATAAATAAACCAAAACTAAAATAAAAAATAAAGTAAACCTAAGAATAAAATAAATAAAATAATCCCAAAATAAAATAAAATAAAACTAAATAAAAAACCTAAAACTAAATAAAATATAATAAAAAATTTTAAAATAAATAAAAATAAAATCTAAACTAAAAAAAAATCTAAACCTAAAATAAAATAAAACAATATAAAATATAAAAATAAAAAAAAATAAACAAAAAATAAACTAAACCTAAAGCTAAAATAAAAATAATAAACCTAAAATAAAACTTAAAACCTAAATTTAAAAATTAAATAAAACCATAAGCTAAATTTAAAAAAAAACCTAAACCTAAAAAAATAAAATAAATAAAACAAAACTAAAAAATAAACAAAATCCTAAACCTAGAAAATAGACTAAAATAAAACCTAAAGCTAAACCCTAAATCCCAAACCAAATCCTAAACCCTAAACTAAAACCAAACCTAAAAACCTAAAACCCTAAACTAAAACCACAAACCTAACCCTAAACCACAAACCTAAAACTTTAAACCCTAAACCTAAACCCACCAAAAAAAATCCTAAACCCTAAACCCTAAGAGCTAAAAACTTAAATGTAAACTAAATTTAACCTAATAAAATAAATAAATAAACCTTAACTAAAAATAAATTAAAATGAATAAATGAATACCTAAACCTAAACCTAAACCTAAAGAAATTAAAATATAAAATAAAATAAATAAAAACCTAAACTAAAAAAAAAATTAAATAAAAACTAAACCTAAAATAAAATTAAAATAAACCTAAAATAAACACAAAATAAAAACCTAAACCTAAATAATAAACCTAAAAATAAAACCTAAAACCTAAACAAAAACCTAAACCTAAAATATAAATAAAATAAACCTAAACCTACACAAAAATAAACTAAACTAAAATAAATAAAACCTAAACCTAAACTTAAAGCTATAAATAATATAAAGAAATAAGAAAACCTAAACCAAAACTAAAAATTAAAACATATAAATAAAGCAAAAATAAAAAATATTACATAAACTTAAAAAATAAACTAAAAATAAAACTAAACTAAAAAATAATCCTGAACAAAGACCTAAACCTAAAAAATAAACTAAAATAAAAAACCTAAAGTAAAATAAATAAACCTAGAATAAATAAAATATCTAAATTGAAATAAAAGTAAACCTAAGTCAAAATAGAATAATAAAATAAACTAAAATAAATAAAAATAAACTAAATAAACCTACTAGTTTAGTTCATTTAAAATTATAAAACTCTAAACTCTACCTCTTCATTACCACAAACCACCACTACCATAAATCTGGCTAACCCTACCACTACTAATGCTACCATCCTAAACAAATGACCACACCTTGCTACTAACCCACCTCTTGCCTAACTAAAATCTACCCTAACCCACCCCAAACCCTGAGCCAAACTAAACTTTAAACCATACCCTGCTAAACCCTAAACCATAATCCTAAAAAAACCCACCTAACTAATGACCCTAAACACCATAAATCAAACTTACCACTAAACTGAGCAATCCCTAAACCCTAACCTAAACCCTAACTCTGAGCCCTAAACCCTGATCCACAACCCTAAACCACAAACCCAAAACCAAAACCTAAAACTTAAACCTAAATTAAATAAACCTAAAAAAATAAAATAAATAAAAAAACCTAAATAAAATAAAAAAATAAAATAAAATAAAAACCAAAACTAAACCATAAACTGAAACCAAAAATAAAATAAAAAAATTAAATAAAATTAAAATAAAATAAAATAAATAAAAACTAAACTAAAAATAAATTAAAACTAAATAAATAAATCCCAAACCTAAACCTAAAATAAAATAAAATAAACCTAAACCTAAACTAAAAATAAAACCTGAAATAAAAAATAAAACCTAAACCTAAGAAAATAAAATGAAAACCTAAACCTAAACTTAAAATAAAAAAATAAAACCTAAAGCTATAAAAAAAAAAAATAAAACAAAACTAAAAAAATAAACCTAAAACTAAAAATAAACTAGAATAAAAATAATAAACTAAAATAAATAAGTCTAAAATAAATAAACTAAACTAATTAAAGATAAAAAGAAACCTAAATCAAAATAAAAAATAAAATAAGCTAGAATAAATAAAAAATAAACTAAATAAACCTAAACTTACGGTTAAATTTAAATAAAAAAAAACAACCATAATCCTTAAACCTTAAAACTAACAAACTCTAAACTCTACACCCTAAACTTACACAAACCTACAACCCTAAACCCTAAAACCCTCCCTATCTAAACCCTAAAAAATCATATAAACCCTAAACTTAAAACCCAAAACCTACCACACCCTAACTATAACCCTAAACCCTAAACCAAACCTTAAACCCTAAACCCTAATCCTAAACCCTATCCTGGACCAAAAACCTACCTAAACTTAAACCAAATAAACTTAAAATTAAATCAATAAAAAAATATAAACCAAAATAAAATAAAATAAAATAAAATAAAACTAAACCAAAACCTAAACTAAACCTAAACTAAACTCTGAAATAAAAAATAAAATAATAAAAATAAACTAAAATTAAAAAAATAAAACCTAAACTAAAGTAAAAAATAAAATAAACCTAAATAAAATAAAATAAATGTAAAATAAATATAAAATCTTAAAATAAAATAAAATAAAGCTAAATAAAAAGCTAAACCAAAAAAATAAACCTAAAACAAAACCTAAAGATAAATAAAAATAAACTATAACACCTAAATTTAAAATATAAAATAAAAAGAAACTAAACTAAAAAAAACTAAAATAAATAAACCTAAACCTGGGTTGACTTAATTTAAAAAATCTAAACCCTAAACTTTAAACCCTAAACCCTAAATCCTAAACCCTAAATGCTAAACTCTAAACCCTAAAATAACCCTAAAACACTATATCCCTAAACCCTAAACCCTAAAATGAGGAACCTAATCCCTAAATTAAGCTGGCTAAACCTAACCTTACTGACCACGAAATCCTAAACCCCAAATCTGCAGAAAACCCTAAACCTTAAGCTAACCCTAAACCATAAACCCTAAAAACCTAAAAATAATAACCTAAATAAAATAAAACTTAAAAATAAAATAAATAAAAAATCCTAAACCTAAATAGAATAATAAAATAATAAAATAAAACCAAACAAAACTTAAACCTTAAAAAAAAAAAAATAAACTAATAAAATAAACTAAAATAAAATAAATAATAACCTAAACTAAACTAAAAATAAAATAAACCTAAGAATAAAAGACATTATAAATAAAAAACTAAATGTAAAATAAAATAAAATAAAACTTAAATTAATGAAAATCTAAACTTAAACCTAAAAAATAAACCTAAAATAAATAAAAATAAAACCTAAACTCTAAACTAAAAAAAACCTAAACCTAAACTAAAAATAAACTAAATGAAAAATAAATAAACTAAAACTAAATAAAATAAAATAAACATAAAAATAAAACCTAAAAATAACCTAAAATAAAATAAAACATAAACCTAAGAAAATAAAATAAAACCTAAACCTAAACATAAAATAAAAAATAAAACCTGACTTATAAAATAAAATAAAAATAAAACTCAACTAAAAAATGACCTAAACCTAAACCTAAGCCTAAAAAACTTAAGTAAATAAGAACCTAAACTAAACTAAATATAAAATAAATAAACTGAACTACAAAAAATAAACATAAATAAAGAAACTAAAATAAATAAAATTAACTAAATTAACTAAATAAACCTAAACCAACCAATTTGCTTAATTTAAAAAAAATACCCTAAACCCTAAAACCCTAAACTAAACTAAACCCTCTAACCCTAAACTCTAACCCTAACCCACTAAACCTACCAAACTTAAACCCAAAGCTCATCCCCCTAAACCCTAAACCTAAAACTTAAAACCTAAACCTAAATAAATAAAACCTAAAAAAAAATATAAAATCACTTAAAATAAAATAAAATCTAAACTTAAACCTAAACCTAAATATAAAATAAAATAAACTATATTAAAATAAATAAAACCTAAATTAAACTAAAAATAAAATAAACCTAAGAACAAACCTAAACACTTGAATCCTAAACCTTAAACCATAACCCTAAACCCTAAACTCTAAAAGCTTAAACCTAAACATACCACCCCCACCTAACCCAAGCCTAAACCTACCCAAACCCAAACTAAACCTAAAGTGACTAAATAAATTAAAAAATAAACCTAAACTCTAAAACCAAATAAACTTAAACTAAAACCTAAAGTTTAAGAATGGGCAGAACCATGATGGCAGGAACATCGCCATCAATAAAGCTCAGTCAATATCTAGCGGTGGAGGTGAAGGAAAATGCGATGATTATCGCAATGGTCATGGGGGATCTGGATGTGCTGGTTGATATGGAGGTGGTGGTTGGAGGAGGTGGTGGTTATGGAGGTGGGAGGAGTAATGGAGGTTGCGGCCATGGTAGTTGCGGAGTGATGGGGATATGGTGGTGGATATCGCTACCGAGAGGGGTTCTAAAGGTACTAGGAAATTGAAGAATGATTGATCCGATCTACTGCTTATGGAACTATGTCTTTATAGTAGAGATGTTTCTAGCTATCTAGGGCTTTTTATTAGCCCTATGCATGCTCATTTTTGATCTATGATGTTGCTTGTGTCGTAGAAAACTTGGTGTGTTACTTAGTTTATGAAATCAAAAAAAAAGAAATGATGAATATTAATATGTTTTCTGTTAAAAAAAACTAATCTAAAATAAATAAAATTTAAATCTAAACCAAAAATAAACTAAACCTAAACCGTAAACTAAATAAAATAAAATAAACTTAAAATAAATCTAAACCTAAAATAAAAAAATTAACCTAAAAATAAACATAAAATAAAAATAAAACTTAAGGCTAAAAATAAAATAAAATAAAACTAAACTAAAATATAAACATAAACCTAAACCTAAACAAACTAAAAAAAACATAAACTAAAATAAATAAAGATAAAATAAATAAACTAAACTAAATAAAATAAAAATAAAATAAAGCAAAATAAATAAATAATAAATAAACCTATACCTACCGATTTCCTTAATTTTTTTTAAAAAAACCTTAAACCCTAAACCCTTAACCCTAAATCCTAAACCCTAATCCCTAAACCGTAAATCCTAAACCCTAAACCCTAAAACCTAAACCCAAAAACTAAACCTAAATCTAAACCCTAAAACCAATAAAGTAAAATAAAATAAACTAATAAAATAAACTAAAATATAGTAAATAAAACTAAAACTAAACTAAAAAAATAAAAAAACCTAAGAATGAAAACCTAAATAAAATAAAACTAAACATAAACTAAAATAAAATAAACCTAAAATAAAATTAAATGAAAACTAAATAAAACTTAATTTTAAAATTAAACCTAAAAATAAATATAAAATAAAACATAAACTCTAAACTAGAAAAAACCTAAACCTAAAATAAAAAATAAAACCTAAACTAAAAAATAAATTGAATTAAAATAAGTAAAACCTAAACCTAAACCTAAAATAAACTAAATATAAACCTAAACCTAAACTAAATAAAATAAACTAAACTAAAAATAAACATAAACCAAAACTAAAAAATAAAACCTCAAAATAAACCTAAATTAAAAAGATATAACCTAAACCTAAAAAAATAAAATAAAAACCTCAACCTCAACTTAAAATAAAAATTAAAACCTGAACCTAAAATATAAAATTAAAATAAAACTAAACTAAAAAATAAACCTAAACCTACACTTTAACCGAAAAAATAAACTAAAATAAAATACTTAAACTAAAATAAATAAACTAAACTAAATAAAAATAAAAATAAAAATAAACCTAAATCAAAATAAAATAAAATAAACTAAAATAAATAAATAAAACTAAATTAACCAACCTGGGTTTCTTTAAATAAATAAAATAAAAGAATAAAAAGGAAAAACTTAACCTTAAACCCTAAAATTAAAAACTCAAACCAAACTTCTATCCAAAACCATAAACCCTACCAAACCTAACCTACCACACCCTACCACACCCTAACCCTGACCTAACCCTGACCCTGAGCCAAAGGCCCTGAGCCCACCACCCTGAACCAGGCACCACAATCTGACCCTAAACTCCCCAGGCCACTAACCATGAGCCTGACCTGACCTGACCTACCAAACCCACCTTAAACCAAAACTACCATACCACAAACCCTCCTAAAAACTAAAACCTAAACCTAACCCTAAATCTTAAATCACAAACCCTAAACTAACCTAAAAACCCACCTTAAACCCTAAACCTAAATCACAACCCTAAACCCTTTAATAAACCCTAAGCCCAACCTAACAAACCCCAAACCATAAACCTTAAACCCAACCCTAATCACCTCAAACCCTAAACCCTAAATCCTAAAACCTAAACCATAAACTCTAAACTAACCTCATTTGGCTTAATGAGCCTCATGTTCAATCCAATCAATTTTAATGATAATAAATGAATGCCTGGATGTTCTATTGAATGTTTTTATTTATTTCAGATATATCAATTGTTAATTACATATCCAATACATCTGACAATATGTTTGAGGAAATTGCAAGAGTAGAAGAATGAAAGATATATCAAAATGGATAATGTGAACCTCAAGATACAATATTTTAGGTTATATGCATTTATAACTATCTTAGAAATTCATATGAGTTCATTGGCATGAATCAATTTGCTCACTAACATATTATTTTATTAAGGTTAAGTTATATAAATCTCTATCTAATTAACATTCAATTATATGTTTCATACATAGCATTTGAATTGTCAAAATAATAAATGATAATAAATTATGGCTATTAAGTGTAATTATTTTATTTACTTAATATAATTAAATATTTTAATTTTAATTGAAGGTTATATGATAACTAACATGTGTATGATTATATATAAATTATATCATAATATTTAAATGTCATATTTGAAAATTAACAAAATATGTGAAAGAAGGTTATATGATAACTAACATGTGTATGATTACATATAAATTATATCATAATATTTAAATGTCATATTTCAAAATTAACAAAAATATGTGAAATTTTGTATTTTAGCCAAAGTCATTTTATAATCAAGGAATTTATGTCTGATTTCATCTCTAATGGATTTCTTGGATTTTTTTTCCTTTAATTTGATAAGTTACATGACCCACGTTTGATTAAAATTAAATTTATTATGACTTTTCAAACATTAGCTGATTTTAATATTGAATGCATGCTACATGCTTTGAATATATTAAGAGCCATATTTGATTATTTTTGACTTGCCCAAGTGAATAGCCAAGTTTTGGCTACTTAAATCTATTATTTATTTAATATAAATCATTTTTATTGAATATTAAATTATTAGATGATAACATGATGTTAGAATAATATATTTTTTTGAAATAATTCAAAATGACCTTCTTGCCTATAAATAGCTCCCATTCTCTTCATGAAAGCATTCCTCATTCAAAATTCAAAATCCCTCCAGCAAATCTAAGAGAAAATTTCTTAGATTTTCCTTCCAAGTGTTCTCCAAATATTGCAAGATCAAATCCTTAGTTTGGAAGCTTCAACATCTTCAACTAAGCAAGCTTTCTCAAATTACTTGAGTTTGTTTTCTTGATCTTAATACTTTTTTAGTTGTTCATGCTATTTTCACCATATATTTATTCTTTCCAATTTATACTTTTTGGTGGATTAGTCTTTGGACATTATTTTTCACATCAAAGTTTCTCAATCATTTTTATGCGAAAAACTCTTGTGATAGTTTGTAGGATCTATTTCAGCTTGTTGAGATTTTTAACTTCTTACAAATTTCTTTTGGTTTCTTGAAATATTTCTTCATTAGTCTTATTTTGAAAGATCATTTATTCTTAGATCTATTTTAGAAGCATATTTTAGTATTTTAAATTAAATTATTGTGCTGAAATTATTTTCATATTTGTTAGATCTCTTTTTAATTAAAAGCTTACTACTAGACTACTTAGATCTATCATTATGCTCATTTTATTTGAGTATTTTGTGATCATTAGCATTAATTGAAAAATCTTTTGGTTAAAATAAAATAAATTATTCCTTGCTGAAATTTATTTTATTATGCAAAAAAGTATTGTGAATTTATTTTGAAATCATTTTTATATTAGTCTACAAATTGTAATAACATAAACATCTTAGTAAGATCACTTTAAGATATTAATTTTATTATTTCTTATCAATATTAAGTGAGCATTTTATCTTGCCAAATTTTTAAGTTTTAAAGTGTTCATTTATAAGTTGTGAGATCATTTTTGAATTAGATAGCTTGATATATTTGTGAGAGATTTATTTTATCAAAATTTATTATTTTGTATTTTTTGTATTATAAAATTTATATTGGGGTTTTCTTGCCCCTTTGTAGGAGTGTACATATTATTGTAGGGGTTGTACTCGCCACATTATAGGGGAGTACTATTTGTTAGCTATTTTTGCATTTAGTGGATTCCCTAGAGGGGTGGCTAGTGTGGTCGGTTTTGGGGTTTGGCCACGAAATTGTGTATCTATTATCTCTCTTTACTTTATTATACATTTATTTTTTTTCATTATAATTGTATCTTATCATTATAAAATCAAAATTAATTATCTATTAAAACTTAAAATTTAAGATTGAACTTTTAAATTTTTTAATATGCCAATTCACCCCTCTCTTGGGTGCTATAGTGACTCATAAACATAAAATCCTTAAAACTAAAGCCTGAACCCTAAGCTAACCCTAAACCCTAAATCCTAAAGCCTAAACACTAAACCCTAAAAACCTAAACCTAAACTAAATAAAACTTAAAATAAAATAGATATAAAACCTAATAAAAAATAAAATAAAAAAGAAAATAAAATAAAACCTGAACTAAAACTTAAACCTAAAACATAAAATAAAGTAAAATAAACTAATATAAATAAGCTAAAATAAAATAAATAAAACCTAAACTAAACTAATAAAAATAAAATAAACTTAAGAATAAAAATCTAAACAAATTGAAAACTAAATGTAAAAAAACCTAAAATAAACCTAAAATAAAATAAAATAAAAGTAAATATATAAAACTTAAACCAAAACCTAAAATAAACTGAAAATAAACTAAACCTAAAAACCTAAAAAATAAAATAAAATCCTAAATCTAAACATAAAAATATAAAATAAAACCTCAAGCTAAAATAAAACAAAAATAAAACTAAAATAAGAAATAAGCCTAAACCTAAACATAAAAAATAAACTAAAATAAAAAAACAAAGCTAAAATAAATAAACCTAAACTAAATAAACCAAAATCCAAATAAAAAATAAAATAAAATAAAATAATACATTTTATTATGGTGGTATTTTTAGGAATTTTAAAGATAATGTCATTTGTTCTTTTGCTTATCCTCTTAAAGCGTGTTCTATTATCTATGCTGAGTTAATGGTTGTAAACAAAGGTATTGACATTTGTTTGCAAAAAGGTTTCTTCAACATTTGGATTGAAGTTGATCTTGGTTTTTTCTTTGGTTTTTGCTGGCTATTTCCTTACTTAAGAAGGTTTTTCGACTGCTATTTTTGCGCCTAGTGGGTTCTATTGTTTGCTACTACACTCTACCTAGATGTCTTGGTTGGCTATTATCTGATGGTTGATGTTGATCTTTTCACTCTTGAGTTTATGCTGGGCCTTTTAGTGGTTTTTGTGCCTGGTTGGGGCCTTTGTTTATTTTCCCTGCCCCTTTAGTTAGGTGTTGGTGATTAGGGCGATCTTCCCCAGTTGCAACTTTTTATCTGATTGGGAGATTACCATTTATTTCTTGGTTATTTTTGGTGGCTTTATGTTGGTTGTCACTATGCCTGTCTTTCTCTATGTTGGGATTGCGTCCCTTTTGGACTAGATGTTTCCTTATCAGAGTTGCCTCATCTACTGCTTTGTTAAATAGCTGGGTGGACTTGGGGTTTGGCTGGTTTGGTTAGTTGTGTTGGCTGGTTTGGTTGGTTTTGGTTTTCTTTAGTTAGGTAGGGTTGCCCTTTTGGTGTTTTTCTTTATTTTGGTTTTGGCCTTATGGTGGCCGGATGTTGCAATTTTCCTGTGGTTGTCATACTATCTCTTATGGAGGTTTGGCGACTGCCTTTTTATTTCTTACCTCAATTATTTGGGTTGGACTGGTGGCTACTATTAGTGTTGGCATTGTGCTCTGATCTAGTTTGGAATTGTTGGTTTCTTGGTGCTAGTTGTAGGTTGCTATTTTGGTTTTGGGATGTTACTTGTGGTGGTTGTCGGTGACTCTAGTGAGTTTGTATCCTATCCATGGTGGATTTGCTTTCTCGAATACTTGGCCTACTCTTTCATTTATGTGGTGGTTTTTGAAGCTACTTCCTTCGGGCTTGGTGGTTTTTAGTCGGCTAGGTGATTTGTGGGACAAGTTTTTCTATTGCTTGAGTTCTAGGTAATAGAAAACTATTGATTGCCACTCTTTGGTGGATTGTCTTCGTCCAGGTAAGTGGGTTGTGATGGCTGGGATGATTTCCCTGCTATTTTTTGGCTAGTAACAGCATATATGATTGTAACCCTTCTATTCAAGTCTGGATGCTCACATTTGTGGTTGCCCCTAAAGATGCAAGTGACTGAGCCTGAGCCTTATTAGAAATTTTCTCTTATATTGCTCTTTATTATGTGTTAAAGCTTGATTTTCTCTAGCTATGCTAATTACAATTTCTAGTTGCTTGCAGGTTTCATTTACAAGTTCCTTGCAGGTTTCAAATTTTGGATGTGGATTGTGCAACTCTTTAAAGACCTCCAACTCTCGTAGTAGGCTTTGGTTGTTTGTCATGTTTCTTGTGCTGTTTCTTACTTATTTTTTTTGGTCTTTTACTTCTTTCATTTAGTTTCCTTGCTTTTGTTGTATTAGATAAGGGATTTTTCTCTAGTCGAATGTAGCTCTTTAAGTGGTAGTTAAGAAAATTATTCCCTCTTAAGGACCTTATACTCCTTTCTTTGGGGCAATAAAATTCTCCCCTCTCTAGGTTTCCTTAAAAAAACTAAATAAAACCTAGAAATAAAATAAATAAAAAAACCTAAAGCTAAATAAAATAAAATAATAACCTAAACTAAAACCTAAAGCTAAACTTAAAAATAAAATAAAATAAACTAATAAAAATAAACTAAAATATAATAAATGAATACCAAAACTAAAATAAAAATAAAGTAAACCTAAGAATAAAACCTAAATAAAATAATCCCAAAATAAAATAAAAATAAAAACTAAATAAAAACCTAAAACTAAAAAAATAAATATAATAAAAAATTTTAAAATAAATAAAAATAAAATCTAAACTAAACTAAAAAAAATCTAAACCTAAAATAAAATAAAATAAACAATATAAAATAAACTAAATAAAAAATAAACAAAAAAATAAACCTAAACCTAAGCTAAAAATAAAACCAAATAATAAACCTAAAATAAAACTTAAAACTTAAACTTAAAAAAATTAAATAAAACCCTAAGCCTAAATTTTAAAAAAAAAACCTAAACCAAAAAAATAAAATAAAAATAAAACAAAACTAAAAAAATAAACAAAAACCTAAACCTAGAAAATAGACTAAAATAAAAACCTAAACCTAAACCCTAAACCCTAAACCAAAAAAATCCTAAACCCTAAACTAAACCTAAGCCCAAACCTAAACCTAAACTAAACCCTAACACTAAAATTAAAACCCTAAACCCTAAACCCTAAAACTTTAAACCCTAAAACCTACCCTAAACCTTAAACCCACCAAAAAAATCCTAAACCCTGAAAAAAAACTTAAATGTAAACTAAATTTAACCTAATAAAATAAATAAATAAACCTTAACTAAAATAAATTAAAATGAAACATAAATGAATACCTAAACCTAAACCTAAACCTAAGAAATTAAAATATAAATAAAATAAATAAAACCTAAACTAAAAAAAAATTAAATAAAACTAAACCTAAAATAAAATTAAAATAAACCTAAAATAAATAAAACCTAAACCTAAATAATAAACCTAAAATAAAACCTAAAACCTAAACTATAAAAAAACCTAAACCTAAAATATAAATAAAATAAACCTAAACCTACACAAAAATAAACTAAACTAAAATAAATAAAACCTAAACCTAAACTTAAACTTAAATAATATATAAATAAGAAAACCTAAACCAAAACTAAAATTAAAACATATAAATAAAGCAAAATAAAATATTACATAAACTTAAAAATAAACTAAAATAAAACTAAACTAAAAAATAATCAAAAGACCTAAACCTAAAAATAAACTAAAATAAAAATCTAAAAGTAAAATAAATAAACCTAGAATAAATAAAATATCTAAATTGAAATAAAAGTAAACCTAAGTCAAAATAAAATAAAATAAACTAAAATAAATAAAAAATAAACTAAATAAACCTAAACCTAGTTTAGTTCATTTAAAAAATTATAAAAAAACTAAACCTATACTACCATTCACTAAAACCCAAACCTTAAACTAAACCATAAACTATAACCTAAAATACTAATGCTAAACCATAAACCTTAAACACTAAAATAAACCTATACCACTCTAAACCCTAAACCTACTACCCTAAACAAAATCTAAACCCTAAAACCCTAAACCTAAACCTAAACCCTAAGCCTAAACTTTAAACCATAAACCAAACCCTACCAGGTATGCCACAAACCTAAACTATAAATCCTAAACCATAAAACCTTAAAACTAAACCCTAAATCGAAACCTAAACAAACCATAAAATCAAACCTTAAACCTAAAGCTTAATAAACCCAAACCCTAAAACCTAAACCCTAACCCAAAACCCTAAACCCTAAAAGCCTAATCCCTAAAACCCTAAACCACAAAACCTAAACCCAAAACCCTAAACCTTAAAAACCTAAAAACTTAAACCTAAATTAAATAAAACCTAAAACTAAAATAAATAAAAAAAACCTAAACCTAAATAAAATAAAAAAATAAAATAAAATAAAAACCAAAACTAGACCATAAACTGAAACCAAAAAATAAAATAAAATAATTAAATAAAATTAAAATAAAATAAAATAAATAAAAACAAAAACTAAACTAAAAAATAAATTAAAAACTAAATAAATAAATCCCAAACCTAAACCTAAAATAAAATAAAAATAAACCTAAACTAAATAAAACCTAGAAATAAGCCTAAAATAAAAACCTAAACCTAAGAAAATAAAAAATAAAACCTAAACCTAAACTTAAAATAAAAAAAATAAAACCTAAAGCTATAAAAAAAAAATAAAAATAAAACAAAACTAAAAAAAATAAACCTAAAACTAAAAATAAACTAGAATAAAAATAATAAACTAAAATAAATAAATCTAAAATAAATAAACTAAACTAATTAAAGATAAAAGAAACCTAAATCAAAATAAAAATAAAATAAGCTGGAATAAAAAATAAACTAAATAAACCTAAACTACGAGTTAACTTAATTTAGAAAATAAAAAAAACCCTAACCATAATCCTTAAACATTAAAACTAACCTTAAACTCTAAACTCTACAGCCTAAACTTACAACCTTATACCTACAACCCTAAACCCTAAAACCCTAAGCCCTAAACCCTAAACCCTAAACCATAAACCCTAAACCCTACATTAAACTTAAAACCCTAAACCCTAAAACAAAAACTATAACCCTAAACCCTAAACCAAACCTTAAACCTAAACCCTAATCCCTAAACCCTAACCCTAAACCCTAAAAAACCTAAAAACCTAAACTTAAACCAAATAAAACCTAAAAATAAAATAAATAAAAAATATAAACCAAAATAAAATAAAATAAAATAAAAACCTAAACTAAAACCTAAACCTAAACCTAAACCAAAAACTAAACCTAAGAATGATAAAAATAAAAAATAAACTAAAATTAAAAAAAATAAAAACCTAAACTAAAGTAAAAAAAATAAAAATAAACCTAAATAAAATAAAATAAATGTAAAATAAAAAATATAAAATCTTAATAAAATAAAATAAAAAATAAATAAAAGCTAAACCAAAAAATAAACCTAAAACAAACCTAAAGATAAATAAAAATAAACTAATAACACCTAAATTTAAAATATAAAATAAAAGAAAACTAAACTAAAAAACCTAAACTAAAATAAATAAACCTAAACCTACCTTGACTTAATTTAAAAAAATCTAAACCCTAAACTCTAAACTAAACCCCTAAATCCTAAACCCTAAATGCTAAACTAAACCCTAAACTAACCCTAAACCCTAAACCTATATCCCTAAACCCTAAACCCTATAATCCCAATTAAGCCTAAACTAAGCCTAAACCCTAAACCTTATGCCTAACCCTAAACCACAAATCCTAAACCTTAAATCCTACAAGAAAACTTTAAACCTGCTAACCCTAAACCATAAACCCTAAAACCTAAAAAATAATAACCTAAATAAAATAAACTTAAAATAAAATAAATAAAAGCCTAAACCTAAATAGATAATAAAATAATAAAATAAAACCAAAAACAAAACCTTAACCTAAAAAATAAAAGAATAAACTAATAAAATAAACTATAATAAAATAAATAATAACCTAAACTAACCTAAAAAAACAAAATTAACCTAAGAATAAAAAGATAATATAAAAAAAACTAAATGTTAAATAAAAATAAAATAAACCTTGAATAAATGAAAATCTAAACTTAAACCTAAAAAAATAAACCTAAAAATAAATAAAAAATAAAACCTAAACTCTAAACTAAAAAAACCTAAACCTAAACTAAAATAAACTAAATGAAAATAAATAAAACCTAAAACTAAACTAAATAAAATAAAATAAACATAAAAATAAAACCTAAAAATAACCTAAAATAAAAACCTAAAACATAAACCTAAGAAAATAAAATAAAAACCTAAACCTAAACATAAAATAAAAATAAACCGGACTTATAAAATAAAATAAAAATAAAACTCAACTAAAAAAATCCTAAACCTAAACCTAGCCTAAAACTTAAGTAAATAAGAAACCTAAACTAAACTAAATAAAACTAAAATAAATAAAGAACTACAAAAAAATAAACATAAATAAAGAAAACTAAAATAAATAAAAAATTAACTAAATTAACTAAATAAACCTAAACCAACCAATTTACTTAATTTAAAAAAAATAAAACCCTAAACCCTAAAACCCTAAACATTAAAGCCTAAACTAAACCTTAAACCCTAAACCCTCTAACTGCCCTAAACCTAAACCACTAAATCCTAAACCCTAAACCCTAAAAAAATCTAATCCCTAAACCTAAACCCTATACCCAAAACTTAAAAACCTAAACCTAAATAAATAAACCTAAAATAAAAAATATAAAAAATCCTTAACTTAAAATAAAATAAAATCTAAACTAAAACTTAAACCTAAACCTAAATATAAAATAAAATAAACTATATTAAAATAATATAAAACCTAAATTAAACTAAAAATAAAATAAACCTAAGAACAAACCTTAAACACTAAACATTGAATCCTAAACCTTAAACCATAACCCTAAACCCTAAACTCTAAAAAGTAAACCCTATACCCTAAACCCTAAACCCTAACCCTAAAGCCTAAACCTTAAACCCAAACCCTAAAACTAAACCTAAAGTGACTAAATAAATTAAAAAATAAACCTAAACTCTAAAACCAAATAAACTTATACTAAAACCTAAAGTTTAAGAATGGGCAGAACCATGATGGCAGGAACATCGCCATCAATAAAGCAGTCAATATCTAGGTGGAGGTGAAGGAAAATGCGATGATTCGCAATGGTCATGGGGATCTGGATGTGCTGGTTGATATGGAGGTGGTGGTTGGAGGAGGTGGTGGTTATGGAGGTGGGAGGAGTAATGGAGGTTGCAGTCATGGTAGTTGCGGAGGGAGTGATCGGGGATATGGTGGTGGATATCGCTACTCGAGAGTCTGGGGGGTTCTAAAGGTACTAGGGAAATTGAAGAATGATTGATCCGATCTACTGCTTATGGAACTATGTCTTTTTAGTAGAGATGTTTCTAGCTATCTAGGGCTTTTTATTAGCCCTATGCATGCTCATTTTTGATCTATGATGTTGCTTGTGTCGTAGAAAACTTGGTGTGTTACTTAGTTTATGAAATCAAAAAAAGAAATGATGAATATTAATATGTTTTGTTAAAAAAACTAATCTAAAATAAATAAAATTTAAATCTAAACCAAAAATAAACTAAACCAGTAAACTAAATAAAATAAAATAAACTTACAATAAATCTAAACCTAAAATAAAAAAATTAACCTAAAAATAAACATAAAAATAAAAAATAAAACTTAAGGCTAAAAAATAAAATAAAAATAAAACTAAACTAAAATATAAACATAAACCTAAACCTAAACAAAAAAAACTAAAATAAAAAACATAAACTAAAATAAATAAAGCTAAAATAAATAAACTAAACTAAATAAAATAAAAAATAAAATAAAGCAAAATAAATAAATAATAAATACCCACCTACATTTCTTAATTTTTTAAAAAAACCTTAAACCCTAAACCCTTAACCCTAAATCCTAAACCCTAATCCCTAAACCGTAAATCCTAAACCCTAAACCCTAAAACCTAAACCCAAAAACTAAACCTAAATCCTAAACCCTAAAACCAATAAAGTAAAATAAAATAAACTAATAAAAATAAACTAAAATATAGTAAATAAAAACTAAAACTAAACTAAAAAAATAAAAAAAACCTAAGAATGAAAAAACCTAAATAAAATAAAAACTAAACATAAACTAAAAATAAAATAAACCTAAAATAAAATTAAATGAAAACTAAATAAAACTTAATTTTAAAATAAACCTAAAAATAAAAATAAAAAACATAAACTAAAACTAGAAAAAAAAAACCTAAACCTAAAATAAAATAAAACCAAACCTAAACTAAAATAAATTGAATTAAAATAAGTAAAACCTAAACCTAAACCTAAAATAAACTAAATATAAACCTAAACCTAAACTAAATAAAATAAACTAAACTAAAAATAAACATAAACCAAAACTAAAAAATAAAACCTCAAAATAAACCTAAATTAAAAAGATATAACCTAAACCTAAAAAAATAAAATAAAAACCTCAACCTCAACTTAAAATAAAATTAAAACTGAACCTAAAATATAAAATTAAAATAAAACTAAACTAAAAAATAAACCTAAACCTACACTTTAACCGAAAAAATAAACTAAAATAAAATACTTAAACTAAAATAAATAAACTAAACTAAATAAAAATAAAAATAAAAATAAACCTAAATCAAAATAAAAAATAAAATAAACTAAAATAAATAAATAAAACTAAATTAACCAAAACCTACAAGTTTACTTAATTTAAATAAATAAAATAAAAGAAATAAAAAAAGGAAAAAAAAACCTTAACCTTAAACCCTAAAAATTAAAACTAACTCTAAACCCTAAACTAAAAAAAACTATAAACTAAACCAAAACCCTATAAACTAAACCCTAAACTAAACCTAAACCCTAAACAAAAACTAAACCCTAAACCTAAAGAAAAAACCTAAATAAACCCTAAACCTAAAATTAAATCAAACCCTAAACCCTAAACCAACCTAAATCCTAAACTATAAACCCTAAAACCTAAACTTAAACCAAAACCCTAAACCTAAACCAAAACCAAACTATAAACTAAAACCCTAAACTATAAATCCATAAACTTAAAACTAACTAAAACCTAAACCCTAAACCCTAAATCTTAAATCCTAAAACCCTAAACTAACCCTAAACCTTAAACCCTAAACCTTAAAAACCCTAAACACTAAATCCTAAACCCTAAACCCTAATTTAACCCTAAACCCTAAGCTAACCCTAAACCCTAAACAAACCTTAAACCATAAACCTTAAACCCTAAACCCTAATCTACCCTGAAACCCTAAACCCTAAATCCTAAAACCCTAAACCATAAACTCTAAACTAACCCTAAACTGTTGGCTTAATGAGCCTCATGTTCAATCCAATCAATTTTAATGATAATAAATGAATGCCTGGATGTTCTATTGAATGTTTTTATTTATTTCAGATATATCAATTGTTAATTACATATCCAATACATCTCACAATATGTTTGAGGAAATTGCAAGAGTAGAAGAATGAAAGATATATCAAAATGGATAATGTGAACCTCAAGATACAATATTTTTAGGTTATATGCATTTATAACTATCTTAGAAATTCATATGAGTTCATTGGCATGAATCAATTTGCTCACAACCTAACATATTATTTTATTAAGGTTATATAAATCTCTATCTAATTAACATTCAATTATATGTTTCATACATAGCATTTGTAATTGTCAAAATAATTAATGATAATAAATTATGACTATTAAGTGTAATTATTTTATTTGCTTAATATAATTAAATATTTTAATTTTAATTGAAGGTTATATGATAACTAACATGTGTATGATTATATATAAATTATATCATAATATTTAAATGTCATATTTGAAAATTAACAAAAATATGTGAAAGAAGGTTATATGATATAACTAACATGTGTATGATTACATATAAATTATATCATAATATTTAAATGTCATATTTCAAAATTAACAAAAATATGTGAAATTTTGTATTTTAGCCAAAGTCATTTTATAATCAAGGAATTTATGTCGATTTCATCTCTCTAATGGATTTCTTGGATTTTTTTCCTTTAATTTGATAAGTTACATGACCCACGTTTGATTAAAATTAAATTTATTATGACTTTTCAAACATTAGTCGATTTTAATATTGAATGCATGCTACATGCTTTGAATATATTAAGAGCCATATTTGATTATTTTGACTTGCCCATGAATAGCCAAGTTTTGGCTACTTAAATCTAATATTTATTTAATATAAATCATTTTTATTGAATATTAAATTATTAGATGATAACATGATGTTAGAATAATATATTTTTTGAAATAATTCAAAATGACCTTCTTGCCTATAAATAGCTCCCATTCTCTTCATGAAAGCATTCCTCATTCAAAAAAAATCCCTCCAGCAAATCTAAGAGAAAATTTCTTAGATTTTCCTTCCAAGTGTTCTCCAAATATTGCAAGATCAAATCCTTAGTTTGGAAGCTTCAACATCTTCAACTAAGCAAGCTTTCTCAAATTACTTGAGTTTGTTTTCGATCTTAATCCTTTTGGGCTTGTTCATGGCTATTTTCACCATATATTTATTCTTTCCAATTTATACTTTTGGTGGATTAGTCTTTGGACATTATTTTTCACATCAAAGTTTCTCAATCATTTTATGCTAAAAACTCTTGTGATAGTTTGTAGGATCTATTTCACTTGTTGAGATTTTAACTTCTTACAAATTTCTTTTGGTTTCTTGAAATATTTCTTCATTAGTCTTATTTTGAAAGATCATTTATTCTTAGATCTATTTTAGAAGCATATTTTAGTATTTTAAATTAAATTATTGTGCTGAAATTATTTTCATATTTGTTAGATCTCTCTTTTTAATTAAAAGCTTACTAGACTACTTAGATCTATCGTATGCTCATTTTATTTGAGTATTTTGTGATCATTAGCATTAATTGAAAAAATCTTTTTGGTTAAAATAAAATAAATTATTCCTTGCTGAAATTTATTTTATTATGCAAAAGAGTATTGTGAATTTATTTTGAAATCATTTTTATATTAGTCTACAAATTGTAATAACATAAACATCTTAGTAAGATCACTTTAAGATATTAATTTTATTATTTCTTATCAATATTAAGTGAGCATTTTATCTTGCCAAATTTTTAAGTTTTAAAGTGTTCATTTATAAGTTGTGAGATCATTTTGAATTAGATAGTTTGATATATTTGTGAGAGATTTATTTTATCAAAATTTATTATTTTGTTTTTTTGTATTATAAAAATTTATATTGGGGTTTTCTTGCCCTTTGTAGGAGTGTACATATTATTGTAGGGGTTGTACTCCACATTATAGGGAGTACTATTTGTTAGCTATTTTTGCATTTAGTGGATTCCCAGCCGTGGGTGGAAAGTGGACGTAGGTCGGTTTTGGGGTTTCCAACCAATGAGAGAAATTGTGTATCTATTATCTCTCTTTACTTTATTATACATTTATTTTTGCTGCATTACGAATTGTATCTTATCATTATAAAATCAAAAATTAATTATCTATTAAAACTTAAAATTTAAGATTGAACTTTTAAATTTTTTTAATATCGCCCAATTCACACCCCCTCTCTTGGGTGCTATAGTGACTCGCATAAACTGTAAAATCCTTAAATCCTAAAGCCTAAAGCCTGAACCCTAAGCTAACCCTAAACCCTAAATCCTAAAGCCTAAACACTAAACCCTAAAAACCTAAACCTAAACTAAATAAAACTTAAAATAAAATAGATATAAAACCTAATAAAAAATAAAATAAAAAGAAAATAAAATAAAACCTGAACTAAAACTTAAACCTAAAACATAAAATAAAGTAAAATAAACTAATATAAATAAGCTAAAATAAAATAAATAAAACCTAAACTAAACTAATAAAAATAAAATAAACTTAAGAATAAAAAATCTAAACAAATTGAAAACTAAATGTAAAAAAAACCTAAAATAAACCTAAAATAAAATAAAATAAAAAGTAAATATATAAAACTTAAACCAAAACCTAAAATAAACTGAAAATAAACCTAAACTGAAACCTAAAAAAATAAAATAAAATCCTAAATCTAAACATAAAAATATAAAAATAAAACCTCAAGCTAAAAATAAAACAAAAATAAAACTAAAATAAGAAATAAGCCTAAACCTAAACATAAAAAATAAACTAAAATAAAAAAACAAAGCTAAAATAAATAAACCTAAACTAAATAAACCAAAATCCAAATAAAAATAAAAAATAAAATAAAATAATACATTTTATTATGGTGGTATTTTTAGAATTTTAAAGATAATGTCATTTGTTCTTTTGCTTATCCTCTTAAAGCGTGTTCTATTATCTATGCTGAGTTAATGGTTGTAAACAAAGGTATTGACATTTGTTTGCAAAAGGTTTCTTCAACATTTGATTGAAGTTGATCTTGGTTTTTTCTTTTTTTTGCTATTTCCACTTAAGAAGGTTTTTCAATCGCTATTTTGCCTAGTGGGTTCTATTGTTTGCTACTACACTCTACCTAGATGTCTTTATTGGCTATTATCCCATGGTCGATGTTGATCTTTTCACTCTGAGTTTATGCCCTTTAGTGGTTTTGTGTCTGGTTGGGGCCTTTGTTTATTTTCCCGCCTTTAGTTAGGTGTGGTGATTATATCTTCCCGCTTGCAACTTTTATCCTGATTGGGAGATTACCATTTATTTCTTGGTTATTTTTGGTGGTTTTTATGTTGGTTGTCACTATGCCCTCTTTCTCTATGTTGGGATTGTCCCTTTTGGACTAGATGTTTCCTTATCGAGTTGCCTCATCTACGCTTTGTTAAATAGTCATGGACTTGGGTTTGGCTGGTTTGGTTAGTTGTTGGTTTGGTTTTTTTGGTTTTCTTCAACTATAAGTTTGGTTTGCCTTTTGGTGTTTTCTTTATTTTGGTTTTGGCCTTATGGTGGCCGGATGTTGCAATTTTCCTGTGGTTGTCATACTATCTCTTATGGAGGTTTATGACGCCTTTTATTTCTTACCGCTTATTTGGGTTGGACTGGTGGCTACTATTAGTGTTGGCATTGTGCTCTGATCTAGTTTGGAATTGTTGGTTTCTTGGTGCTAGTTGTAGGTTGCTATTTTGGTTTTGGGATGTTACTTGTGGTTGTCTGGTGACTCTAGTGAGTTTGTATCCTATCCATGGTGGATTTGCTTTCTCAGTGAATACTTGGCAGCTACTCTTTCATTTATGTCAGGTGGTTTTGTCAAGCTACTTCTTTGGTGGTTTTAGTCGGCTAGGTGATTTGTGGGACAAGTTTTCTATTGCTTGAGTTCTAGGTAATAGAAAACTATTGATTTACCTTTGGTGGATTGTCTCTCGTGTAAGTGATGTCGGATGATTTCCTATTTTACAGAATAAAGATATATGATTGTAACCCTTCTATTCAAGTCCTGATGCTCACATTTGTGGTTGCCCCTAAAGATGCAAGTGACTGAGCCTTATTAGAAATTTTCTCTTATATTGCTCTTTATTATGTGTTAAAGCTTGATTTTCTAGCTATGCTAATTACAATTTCTAGTTGCTGTGTTTCATTTACAAGTTCTTGCGTTTCAAATTTTGGATGTGGATTGTGCAACTCTTTAAAGACCTCCAACTCTAGTAGGTTTGGTTGTTTGTCATGTTTCTTGTGCGTTTACTTATTTTTTTTGGTCTTTACTTCTTTCATTTAGTTTCCTTGCTTTTTGTTGTATTAGATAAGGATTTTTCTCTCTAGTAATGTAGCTCTTAAGAGCTAAGAAAATTATCCCCTCTTAAGGACCTTATACTCCTTTCTTTGGGGCAATAAAATTCTCCCCTCTCTAGGTTTCCTTAAAAAAACTAAATAAAACCTAGAAATAAAATAAATAAAAAAACCTAAAGCTAAATAAAATAAAATAATAACCTAAACTAAAACCTCAACCTAAACTTAAAAATAAAATAAAATAAACTAATAAAAATAAACTAAAATAAAATAAATAAAAACCAAAACTAAAATAAAAAATAAAGTAAACCTAAGAATAAAAACCTAAATAAAATAATCCCAAAATAAAATAAAAATAAAAACTAAATAAAAACCTAAAACTAAAAAAATAAATATAATAAAAAATTTTAAAATAAATAAAAAATAAAATCTAAACCCTGAACTAAAAAAAATCTAAACCTAAAATAAAATAAAATAAACAATATAAAATAAACTAAATAAAAAAATAAACAAAAAAATAAACCTAAACCTAAGCTAAAAAATAAAACCAAATAATAAACCTAAAATAAAACTTAAAACCTAAATTTAAAAAAATTAAATAAAACCATAAGCCTAAAATTTAAAAAAAAAACCTAAACCTAAAAAATAAAATAAAAATAAAACAAAACTAAAAAAATAAACAAAATCCTAAACCTAGAAAATAGACTAAAATAAAAACCTAAAGCTAAACCCTAAATCCTAAACCAAAAATCCTAAACCCTAAACTAAACCTAAGCCCTAAACCTAAAACCTAAACCCTAAACCCTAAACACTAAACCATTAAAACCCTAAACCCTAAACCCTAAAACTTTAAACCCTAAAACCTAAACCCTAAACCTTAAACCCACCAAAAAAAATCCTAAACCCTAAACCCTAAAGAGCTAAAAACTTAAATGTAAACTAAATTTAACCTAATAATAAAATAAATAAATAAAACCTTAACTAAAAAATAAATTAAAATGAAAACATAAATGAATACCTAAACCTAAACCTAAACCTAAAAAGAAATTAAAATATAAATAAAATAAATAAAAACCTAAACTAAAAAAAAAAATTAAATAAAAACTAAACCTAAAATAAAATTAAAATAAACCTAAAATAAACACAAAATAAAAACCTAAACCTAAATAATAAACCTAAAAATAAAACCTAAAACCTAAACTATAAAAAAACCTAAACCTAAAATATAAATAAAATAAACCTAAACCTACACAAAAATAAACTAAACTAAAATAAATAAAACCTAAACCTAAACTTAAACGTAAGCGAAATAATATAAACTGAAATAAGAAAAAACCTAAACCAAAACTAAAAATTAAAACATATAAATAAAGCAAAAATAAAAAATATTACATAAACTTAAAAAATAAACTAAAAATAAAACTAAACTAAAAAATAATCCTGAACAAAGACCTAAACCTAAAAAATAAACTAAAATAAAAAATCTAAAAGTAAAATAAATAAACCTAGAATAAATAAAATATCTAAATTGAAATAAAAGTAAACCTAAGTCAAAATAGAAAATAAAATAAACTAAAATAAATAAAAATAAACTAAATAAACCTAAACCTACTAGTTTAGTTCATTTAAAAAATTATAAAAAAAACTCTAAGCCCTAAACCTACTACCCTAAACCATTCACCCTAAACCCTAAAACCTTAAACCCTAAACCATAAATGCTAAATGCTTAACCCTAAACCCTAAACTAATGCTAAACCATAAACCTTAAACACTAAAACTAACCCTATACCCTATACTCTAAACCCTAAACCTACTACCCTAAACCCTAAAATCTAAACCCTAAAACCCTAAACCCCAAACCCTAAACCCTAAGCCCTAAACTTTAAACCATAAAACCCGAAACCCTAAACCGTATACCCTAAACCCTAAACCATAAATCCTAAACCATAAAAACCTTAAACCCTAAACCCTAAATCGTAAACCCTAAACAAACCATAAAATCAAACCTTAAACCCTAAAGCCTAAACAATAAACCCCAAACCCTAAAACCTAAACCCTAACCCTAAACCCTAAACCCTAAAAGCCTAATCCCTAAAACCCTAAACCACAAAACCTAAACCCAAAACCCTAAACCTTAAAAACCTAAAAACTTAAACCTAAATTAAATAAAACCTAAACTAAAATAAAAAAAAAACCTAAACCTAAATAAAATAAAAAAAATAAAATAAAATAAAACCAAAACACCATAAACTGAAACCAAAAATAAAATAAAATAATTAAATAAAATTAAAATAAAATAAAATAAATAAAAACCAAAACTAAACTAAAAAATAAATTAAAAACTAAATAAATAAATCCCAAACCTAAACCTAAAATAAAATAAAAATAAACCTAAACCTAAACTAAAAAATAAAACCTAGAAATAAGCCTAAAATAAAAACCTAAACCTAAGAAAATAAAATAAAAACCTAAACCTAAACTTAAAAATAAAAAAATAAAACCTAAAGCTATAAAAAAAAATAAAAATAAAACAAAACTAAAAAAATAAACCTAAAACTAAAAATAAACTAGAATAAAAATAATAAACTAAAATAAATAAGTCTAAAATAAATAAACTAAACTAATTAAAGATAAAAAGAAACCTAAATCAAAATAAAAAATAAAATAAGCTAGAATAAATAAAAAATAAACTAAATAAACCTAAACTTACGAGTTAACTTAATTTAGAAAATAAAAAAAAACCCTAACCATAATCCTTAAACCTTAAAACTAACCTTAAACTCTAAACTCTACACCCTAAACTTACAACCTTAAACCTACAACCCTAAACCCTAAAACCCTAAGTCCTAAACCCTAAACCCTAAATCATAAACCCTAAACCCTAAAACATTAAACTTAAAAACCCTAAACCCTAAACCCTAAAAACTATAACCCTAAACCCTAAACCAGAAACCTTAAACCCTAAACCCTAATCCCTAAACCCTATCCCTAGACCCTAAAAAACCTACAAACCTAAACTTAAACCAAATAAAACTTAAAATTAAATCAATAAACAATATAAACCAAAATAAAATAAAATAAAATAAAATAAAAACCTAAACTAAAACCAAAACCTAAACCTAAACCTAAAACTAAACCTAAGAATGATAAAAATAAAAAATAATAAAAAATAAACTAAAATTATAAAAAATAAAAACCTAAACTAAAGTAAAAAAAATAAAAATAAACCTAAATAAAATAAAAAATAAATGTAAAATAAAAATATAAAATCTTAAAATAAAATAAAATAAAAGCTAAATAAAAGCTAAACCAAAAAAATAAACCTAAAAACAAAACCTAAAGATAAATAAAAAATAAACTACAATAACACCTAAATTTAAAATATAAAATAAAAAGAAAACTAAACTAAAAAAAACCTAAACTAAAATAAATAAACCTAAACCTACCGGTTGACTTAATTTAAAAAAAAATCTAAACCCTAAACTCTAAACCCTAAACCCTAAATCCTAAACCCTAAATGCTAAACTCTAAACCCTAAAACTAACCCTAAACCCTAAACCTATATCCCTAAACCCTAAACCCTAAAAATGAGGAATACCCTAATCCTTAAATTAAGCCTAAACTAAGCCTAAACCCTAAACCTTATACCCTAAGCTTAACCCTAAACCCTGAAATCCTAAACCTTAAATCCTACACCGTAAAAACTTTAAACCCTAAGCTAACCCTAAACCATAAACCCTAAAAACCTAAAAATAATAACCTAAATAAAATAAAACTTAAAAATAAAATAAATAAAAAAGCCTAAACCTAAATAGAATAATAAAATAATAAAATAAAAACCAAAACAAAAACTTAAACCTTAACCTAAAAATAAAAAGAATAAACTAATAAAAATAAACTAAAATAAAATAAATAATAACCTAAACTAAACTAAAAAATAAAATAAACCTAAGAATAAAAAGACATTATAAATAAAAACTAAATGTAAAATAAAAATAAAATAAAACTTAAATTAATGAAAATCTAAACTTAAACCTAAAAAATAAACCTAAAAATAAATAAAAAATAAAACCTAAACTCTAAACTAAAACCTAAACCTAAACTAAAATAAACTAAATGAAAATAAATAAAACCTAAAACTAAACTAAATAAAATAAAATAAACATAAAAATAAAACCTAAAAATAACCTAAAATAAAAACCTAAAACATAAACCTAAGAAAATAAAATAAAAACCTAAACCTAAACATAAAAATAAAAAATAAAACCTGGACTTATAAAATAAAATAAAAATAAAACTCAACTAAAAAATAGACCTAAACCTAAACCTAAGCCTAAAAACTTAAGTAAATAAGAAACCTAAACTAAACTAAATAAAACTAAAATAAATAAACTGAACTACAAAAAATAAACATAAATAAAGAAAACTAAAATAAATAAAAAATTAACTAAATTAACTAAATAAACCTAAACCAACCAATTTACTTAATTTAAAAAAAATAAAACCCTAAACCCTAAAAACCCTAAACATTAAAGCCTAAACGCTAAACCTTAAACCCTAAACCCTAAACTCTAACCCTATACCCTAAACCCTAAACCCTAAATCCTAAACCCTAAAACCCTAAACCTTAAAGCTCTAATCCCTAAACCCTAAACCCTATACCCTGAAAACTTAAAAACCTAAACCTAAATAAATAAAACCTAAAAATAAAAAATATAAAAAATCCTTAACTTAAAATAAAATAAAAATCTAAACTAAAACTTAAACCTAAACCTAAATATAAAATAAAATAAACTATATTAAAATAAATAAAAACCTAAATTAAACTAAAAAATAAAATAAACCTAAGAACAAACCTTAAACACTAAACATTGAATCCTAAACCTTAAACCATAACCCTAAACCCTAAACTCTAAAAGCTTAAACCGTAAACCCTATACCCTATACCCTAAACCCTAAACCCTAACCCTAAAGCCTAAACCTTAAACCCAAACCCTAAAACTAAACCTAAAGTGACTAAATAAATTAAAAAATAAACCTAAACTCTAAAACCAAATAAACTTAAACTAAAACCTAAAGTTTAAGAATGGGCAGAACCATGATGGCAGGAACATCGCCATCAATAAAGCTCAGTCAATATCTAGCGGTGGAGGTGAAGGAAAATGCCATGATGTCGCAATGGTCAGTGGGGATCTGATTCTTGATATGGAGGTGGTGGTTGGAGGAGGTGGTGGTTATGGAGGTGGGAGGAGTAATGGAGGTTGCAGTCATGGTAGTTGCGAGGGAGTGATCGGGATATGGTGGTGGATATCGCTACTGAGAGTCCGGGGTTCTAAAGGTACTAGGGAAATTGAAGAATGATTGATCCGATCTACTTATGGAACTATGTCTTTTAAGAGATGTTTCTAGCTATCTGTTTTTATTAGCCTATGCATGCTCATTTTTGATCTATGATGCTGTTGTGTCAGAAAACTTGGTGTGTTACTTAGTTTATGAAATCAAAAAAAAAGAAATGATGAATATTAATATGTTTTCTGTTAAAAAAAACTAATCTAAAATAAATAAAATTTAAATCTAAACCAAAAATAAACTAAACCTAAACCGTAAACTAAATAAAATAAAATAAACTTAAAATAAATCTAAACCTAAAATAAAAAAATTAACCTAAAAATAAACATAAAAATAAAAAATAAAACTTAAGGCTAAAAAATAAAATAAAAATAAAACTAAACTAAAATATAAACATAAACCTAAACCTAAACAAAAAAAATAAGCTAAAATAAAAAAACATAAACTAAAATAAATAAAGCTAAAATAAATAAACTAAACTAAATAAAATAAAAAATAAAATAAAGCAAAATAAATAAATAATAAATAAACCTATACCTACCGATTTCCTTAATTTTTTTTAAAAAAACCTTAAACCCTAAACCCTTAACCCTAAATCCTAAACCCTAATAAAACTAAATCCTAAACCCTAAACCCTAAAACCTAAACCCAAAACTAAACCTAAATCTAAACCCTAAAAAACCAATAAAGTAAAATAAAATAAACTAATAAAAAATAAACTAAAATATAGTAAATAAAACTAAAACTAAAAAAAAATAAAAAAACCTAAGAATGAAAAAACCTAAATAAAATAAAAACTAAACATAAACTAAAAATAAAATAAACCTAAAATAAAATTAAATGAAAACTAAATAAAAACTTAATTTTAAAAATTAAACCTAAAAATAAATATAAAATAAAACATAAACTCTAAACTAGAAAAAAACCTAAACCTAAAATAAAAATAAAACCTAAACCTAAACTAAAATAAATTGAATTAAAATAAGTAAAACCTAAACCTAAACCTAAAATAAACTAAATATAAACCTAAACCTAAACTAAATAAAATAAACTAAACTAAAATAAACATAAACCAAAACTAAAAATAAAACCAAAATAAACCTAAATTAAAAAGATATAACCTAAACCTAAAAAAATAAAATAAAAACCTCAACCTCAACTTAAAATAAAAATTAAAACCTGAACCTAAAATATAAAATTAAAATAAAACTAAACTAAAAAATAAACCTAAACCTACACTTTAACTAAAAAAAAAATAAACTAAAATAAAATACTTAAACTAAAATAAATAAACTAAACTAAAAAAATAAAATAATAAACCTAAATCAAAATAAAAATAAATAAACTAAAATAAATAAATAAAACTAAATTAACTAAACCTACAAGTTTACTTAATTTAAATAAATAAAATAAAAGAAATAAAAAAAGGAAAAAAAAACCTTAACCTTAAACCCTAAAAATTAAAACTAACTCTAAACCCTAAACCTTAAAACTACTATCCAAAACCATAAACCCTAAACCCCAAAACCCTAAGCCCTAAACCCTAAACCCTAAACCCTAAACCCTAAACCCTAAACCCTAAACAACCCTAAACCCTAAACCCTAAAGCCTAAAGCCTAAACTTAAACCCTAAACTAAACCCAAACCCTAAATCCTAAACCCTAAACCCTAAACCCTAACCTAAATCTAAACTATAAACCTACCTAAACCTAAACCCTAAAACTAAACTAAAACCAAAACCAAACTATAAACCTAAAACCCTAAACCATAAACTAGTACTAAACTAAAACCTAAACTCTAAAACTTAAACCTAAACCCTAAATCTAAACCTAAACCCTAAACCTTAAACTAAACTTAAAACCCTAAACACTAAATCTAAACCCTAAACCACTTAACCCTAAACCAAACCCTAAACCCTAAACAAACCTTAAACCATAAACCTTAAACCTAAACTAATACCAAACCCTAAACTAAATCCAAAACCCTAAACCATAAACTCTAAACTCCCTAAACGTTGGCTTAATGAGCCTCATGTTCAATCAATCAATTTTAATGATAATAAATGAATGCTGGATGATGTTCTATTGAATGTTTTTATTTATTTCAAATATATCAATTATTAATTACATATCCAATACATCTGACAATATGTTTGAGGAAATTGCAAGAGTAGAAGAATGAAAGATATATCAAAATGGATAATGTGAACCTCAAGATACAATATTTTAGGTTATATGCATTTATAACTATCTTAGAAATTCATATGAGTTCATTGGCATGAATCAATTTGCTCACAACTGAACATATTATTTTATTAAGGTTAAGTTATATAAATCTCTATCTAATTAACATTCAATTATATGTTTCATACATAGCATTTGAATTGTCAAAATAATAAATGATAATAAATTATGGCTATTAAGTGTAATTATTTTATTTACTTAATATAATTAAATATTTTAATTTTAATTGAAGGTTATATGATAACTAACATGTGTATGATTATATATAAATTATATCATAATATTTAAATGTCATATTTGAAAATTAACAAAAATATGTGAAAGAAGGTTATATGATAACTAACATGTGTATGATTACATATAAATTATATCATAATATTTAAATGTCATATTTCAAAATTAACAAAAATATGTGAAATTTTGTATTTTAGCCAAAGTCATTTTATAATCAAGGAATTTATGTCTGATTTCATCTCTAATGGATTTCTTGGATTTTTTTCCTTTAATTTGATAAGTTACATGACCCACGCTTTGATTAAAATTAAATTTATTATGACTTTTCAAACATTAGCGATTTTAATATTGAATGCATGCTACATGCTTTGAATATATTAAGAGCCATATTTGATTATTTTGACTTGCCCAAGTGAATAGCCAAGTTTTGGCTACTTAAATCTATTATTTATTTAATATAAATCATTTTATTGAATATTAAATTATTAGATGATAACATGATGTTAGAATAATATATTTTTTTGAAATAATTCAAAATGACCTTCTTGCCTATAAATAGCTCCCATTCTCTTCATGAAAGCATTCCTCATTCAAAATTCAAAATCCCTCCAGCAAATCTAAGAGAAAATTTCTTAGATTTTCCTTCCAAGTGTTCTCCAAATATTGCAAGATCAAATCCTTAGTTTGGAAGCTTCAACATCTTCAACTAAGCAAGCTTTCTCAAATTACTTGAGTTTGTTTTCTTGATCTTAATACTTTTTAGTTGTTCATGCTATTTTCACCATATATTTATTCTTTCCAATTTATACTTTTTGGTGGATTAGTCTTTGGACATTATTTTTCACATCAAAGTTTCTCAATCATTTTATGCTAAAAACTCTTGTGATAGTAGGATCTATTTCCCTTGTTGAGATTTTAACTTCTTACAAATTTCTTTTGGTTTCTTGAAATATTTCTTCATTAGTCTTATTTTGAAAGATCATTTATTCTTAGATCTATTTTAGAAGCATATTTTAGTATTTTAAATTAAATTATTGTGCTGAAATTATTTTCATATTTGTTAGATCTCTTTTAATTAAAAGCTTACTAGACTACTTAGATCTATCGTATGCTCATTTTATTTGAGTATTTTGTGATCATTAGCATTAATTGAAAAATCTTTTGGTTAAAATAAAATAAATTATTCCTTGCTGAAATTTATTTTATTATGCAAAAGAGTATAGTGAATTTATTTTGAAATCATTTTTATATTAGTCTACAAATTGTAATAACATAAACATCTTAGTAAGATCACTTTATCAATATTAAGTGAGCATTTTATCTTGCCAAATTTTAAGTTTTAAAGTGTTCATTTATAAGTTGTGAGATCATTTTTGAATTAGATAGCTTGATATATTTGTGAGAGATTTATTTTATCAAAATTTATTATTTTGTATTTTTTGTATTATAAAATTTATATTGGGGTTTTCTTGCCCCTTTGTAGGAGTGTACATATTATTGTAGGGGTTGTACTCGCCACATTATAGGGGAGTACTATTTGTTAGCTATTTTTGCATTTAGTGGATTCCTAGCCAGGGGTGGCTAGGCGTGGACGTAGGTCGGTTTTGGGGTTTGGCCGAACCACGTAGAAATTGTGTATCTATTATCTCTCTTTACTTTATTATACATTTATTTTTGCTGCAGTACGAATTGTATCTTATCATTATAAAATCAAAAATTAATTATCTATTAAAACTTAAAATTTAAGATTGAACTTTTAAATTTTTTAATATCGCCACCCACACCCCTCTCTGCTATAGTGACTCGCATAAACTGTAAAATCCTTAAATCCTAAAGCCTAAAGCCTGAACCCTAAGCTAACCCTAAACCCTAAATCCTAAAGCCTAAACACTAAACCCTAAAAACCTAAACCTAAACTAAATAAAACTTAAAATAAAATAGATATAAACCTAATAAAAAATAAAATAAAAAAGAAAATAAAATAAACCTCAACTAAAACTTAAACCTAAAACATAAAATAAAATAAAATAAACTAATATAAATAAGCTAAAATAAAATAAATAAAACCTAAACTAAACTAATAAAATAAAATAAACTTAAGAATAAAAAATCTAAACAAATTGAAAACTAAATGTAAAAAAACCTAAAATAAACCTAAAATAAAATAAAATAAAAAGTAAATATATAAAACTTAAACCAAAACCTAAAATAAACTGAAAATAAACCTAAACTGAAACCTAAAAAAATAAAAAATAAAATCCTAAATCTAAACATAAAAATATAAAAAAATAAAACCTCAAGCTAAAATAAATAAAAAAATAAAATAAAACTAAAATAAAAATCCTAAACCTAAACCTAAAATAACTAAAATAAAAAACCAAAGCTAAAATAAATAAACCTAAACTAAATGAAATAAAAAAAAATAAACCAAAATCCAAATAAAAAATAAAATAAAATAAAATAAAAATTAAAAAAACAAAATAAATTGTAACCCACCAATTTGATTAATTTGTTTTTTAAAAACCCTTACCCTAAATCCTAAAACTAACCTAAAAACCTAAACTTTAAACCCTAAACCTACAACCCAAAAGCTACATCCCTAAATGCTAATATCCTAAGCCCTAAGCCCTAAGCCCTAAACCCTAAACACTAAACCCTAAACCCTAAACCCTAAGCCCTAAAACCTAAACCCTAAATCCTAAACCCTAAACCATAAAACCTACAACTCTAAACCCTAAACCCTAAACCCCAAACCTTAAACCCTAAACCCTAAACCCTATACCTTAAACCCTAAAAAGCTAAAAACCTAATCCTAAATTGAATAAAACCTAAAAATAAAATAAATAAATAAAATCTAAACCTAAATAAACTAAAAACCTAAACTAAAACCTAAACCTAAACCTAAACTAAAACAAAAATAACAACTAAACTAAAAATAAATTAAAAAAAATAACAAAGTTAAACTAAAAACTAAAATATACTTAACAAATAAAAAACCTAAGTAAAATAAAAATTAAGGGTAAATTAAAAATAAATAAAACCTAAAATAAAATAAAATTAAAACTAAATAAAAACCTAAACCTAAAAAATAATTCAAAAAATAAAACTTAAAAATAAATAAAAAATAAAACCTAAACCGTAAACTAAAAATAAATCTAAAATTAAAATAAACCTTAACCTAAACTAATATAAACTAAACAAAAATAAATAAAACCTAAACCTAAAATAAACTAAACCTAAACCCTAAACTAAATAAAATAAAATAAACTAAAAATAAACCTAAACCTAAAGTAAAAAATAATACCTAAAATAAAAACCTAAAACCTAAACCTAAGAAAATAAAATAAAAACTTAAACCTAAACCTAAAAATAATAAATAAAACCTAATCCTAAAAAATAAAATAAAAATACTACTATACTAAAAAATAAACATAAACCTAAACTTAAACCAAAAAAAGATACAAAAATAGAAAACCTAAACTAAAATAAATAAACCTAAAATAAATAAACTAAACTAAATAAAATAAAATAAAAAACTAAAATAAATAAAAATTAAACTAAATAAACCTAAACCTACCAGTTTAATTATTTTTTTTAAAAAAACACTAAACCCTAAACCCTAAAACTAACCATGAACCCTAAACCTACATCCCTAAACCCTAAACTCTTAACTAACCCTAAACCATAAACCCTAAACTGTAAACCCTAACCCTAACCCTATGCCCTAAACCTTAAACCATTAAACCCTAAACTTTAAACCCTAAACTAACCCTAAACTATAAACCCTAAACCCTAAAAACTTTAAACCCTAAAGCTTAAACCCTAAGCTAACCCTAAACCCTAAAGCCTAAACCCTAAACCTTAGAAACCTAAAAAGCTAAACCTAAACTAAATAAAACCTAAAAACTAAAATAACTAAATAAACCCAAAGCAAAATAAAATAAAAGCCTAAATTAAATCCTAAACCTAAACCTAAACTGAAAAATAAAATAAAATTAAAAAACTAAAAAATAAATGAAAATAAAATAAATAAAATCCTAAACTAAATTTAAAAATAAAATAAACATGAAAATAAAAAACATAAATAAAATAAAAACTAAACGTAAAATAAAGCCTAAACCCTAAACTAACCCTAAACCAAAAACCATAAACCCTAAAACCCTAAAAACCTAAGAACAAAAACTTAAACTAAATAAAACCTAAAAATAAAATAAATAAAAAAACCTAAACCTAAATAAAGTAGAAAGTAAAATAAAATAAAAACCTAAACTAAAACCTAAACCAAGACTTAAAAATAAAATAAAATAAACTAATAAAAATAAACTAAACTAAATTAAATAATAGCCTAAACGAAACTAAAATATAAAATAATCCTAAGAATAAAAACCTATATAAAATAAAAATAAAACGTAAAATAAAAATAAAATAAACCTAAAAAAACCTAAAATAATAGAAAATAAAAACAAAATAAAAACTTAAACCTAAAAAATAAACTTAATAATAAATAAAAATAAAACCTAAACCTTAAACTAAAAAGAACCTAAAGTTAAAATAAAAATAGTACAATCAAAATAAAATAAAATAAACCTAAAGTAAAATAAACTAAACTAAAATAAATAAAACCTAAACCTAAACTTAAGCCTAAACTAAATAAAATAAAACAAATTAAAAAAAAACCTAAACCTAAACTAAAAAAACAAAACCTAAAAGTAAACCTAAAATATAAACCTAAAACCTAAACCTAAGAAAATAAAATAAAAACCTAAACCTAAACCTAAAAATCAAAAATAAAACCTGAACCTAAAAGATAAACTAAAAATAAAATTTAACTAAAAAATAAACCTAAACCTAAAAAATAAACTAAAATAAAAACCCTAAACTAAAATAAATAAACATAAAAGAAATAAACTAAAATAAATAAAAATAAAAAATAAACATAAAAAAAAAAAACTAAATAAAGCTAAACCTACCAGTTTACAAAATTTAAAAAAAAACCTAAACCATGAAAACCATAAACCTTAAAGCCCTAACACTAAACCCTAAACCCTATACCCTTTACCCCAACCCTAAACCCTAAAACCTAAAATCCTAATCCCTAAAACCCTAAACCCTAAACCTTAAACCCTAAAAAACTAAAATCCTAAACCTAAACTACATAAAACCTAAAAATAAAATAAATAAATAAACCTAAACCTAAATAAAATGAATAAATAAAATAAAATAAAATAAAAATATAAACTAAAACCTAAAGCTAAACCTAAACTTAAAAATAAAATTAAATAAACTAATAAAAACAAACTAAAATAAAATAAAAAATAGCCTAAACTAAATTAAAAAGTTAAATAAACTTAAGAATAAAATTTATATATAAAAACTAAACTTAAAATAAAAAATAAAATAAACCTAAGAAAATAAAATAAAAGAAATAAAACTAAATAAAACTTAAACCTAAAAAATAAACCTAAAAATAAATAAAAAAATAAAACCTAAACTAAAAAAAAAACCTAAACCTAAAATAAAATTAAAATAAACTAAACCTAAACTAAAATAAACTAAACTAAAATAAATAAAACCTAAACCTAAACCCTAAACCTAAACTAAATATAATAAAATAAACTAAAAATAAACCTAAGCCTAAATTAAAAAATTAAAATGTAAAAGTAAACCTAAAATAAAAACATAAAACCTAAAGCTAAGAAAATAAAATAAATACATAAACCTAGACCTAAAAATGAAAAATAAAACCTAAACTTAAAAAAATTAAAAAAAAATAAAACTCAACTAAAAAATAAACCTAAACTTTAAAAATAAACTAAAATAAAAAACCTAAACTAAAATAAATAAACCTAAAATAAAAAAACTAAACTACAAAAATATAAAAATAAACATAAATAAAAAGAAAAATTAAAATAAAGTAAAGAAACCTCAACTTACCAATTTACTTAATTTTAAAAAAAACCCTAAACCCTAAGCTAACCTTAAACCCTAAAAACCATAAACCTTAAAGCCTTAAAATAAACCCTAAACCATATACCTTATACCCTAACCCTAAACCCTAAACCTTGCACCCTAAAATCCTAAACCCTAAACCCTAAACCCTAAACCCTAAAAACTTAAAAACTTAAAAACCTGAAAACCTAAACCTAAACTAAATACAACCTTAAAAAAAAACTTAAACCTAAATAAAATAAAATAATAAAATAAAATAAAACCAAAACAAAATTTTAAACCTAAAAATAAAATAAAATATACTAATAAAAATAAGATGAAATAAAATAAATAATAGCCTAAACTAAACAAAAAAAATAAAATAAACTAAGTATAAAAACCTATATAAAATAAAATATAAACGTAAAATAAAAATAAAATAAACCTAAAATAAATCCAAAATAAAAGAAAATAAAAACTAAATAAAAACTTAAACCTAAAAAGCAAACCAAAAAATAAATAAAAAATAAGACCAAAACCTTAAATTAAAAAAAAAACTTAAACCAAAAATAAAAATAAAATAATTAAAATAAAATAAACTAAACATGAATAAAAATAAACTAAACTAAAATAAATAAAACTTAAATATAAACCAAAACCTAAACTAAGTAAAATAAAATAAACAAAAAATAAACCTTAACATAAACTAAAAAAAAAACCTGAATGTAAACTTAAAATCAAAACATAAAACCTAAAGCTAAGAAAATAAAATGCAAACCTAAACCTAAAGCTAATAATAAAAAATAAAACCTAAACCTAAAAAATAAAATAAAAAGAAAAATCAACTATAAAATTAACCTAAACCTAAAAAATAAACTAAAATAAAACTACTTAAACTAAAATAAATAAACCTAAAATAAATAAACTGTTTAAATAAAAATAAAAAATAAACATAAATAGAAATAAAAAATAAAATTAACTAAAATAAATAAAAAATAAATTAAATAAACCAAAACCTACCAATTTCCATAATTAAAAAAAACCTAAACCTTAAGCTAACCCTAAACCCTAAAACCATAAACCCTAAAGCCTAAACACTAAACCCTAAACCCAAAACCCTAAACTAACCCTAAACCCTAAAACCCTAAACCCTAAAACCCTAAACCATAAACCCTAAACCCTAAACTCTAAAACCCTAAACCATAAACCTTAAACCCTAAAACCTAAAACCTAAACTTAAACTAAAATAAAACATAAAAAAATAATATATATAAAATACCTAAACCTAAATAAAATAAAATAAAATAAAATAAATAAAACCTAAACTAAAACCTTAAACCTAAAAAAATAAATAATAAAAAATAAATTAAAATAATCAAAAACCTAAATTAAACTAACCCTAAAACCCTAACCCCTAAACCTTAAACCCTAAACCCTAACCCTAAACTCTAAACCCGAAACCCTAAACCCTAAATCCTAAACCCTAACCCTAAACCCTAAACCCTAAAAGAATAAACCCTAAAACCCTAACCCCTAAACCCTAAACCCTAAATCCTAAACCTTAACTTTAAACCTAAACCGTAAACCCCAAACTCTAAACCTAAACCTAAAGTATCTAAATAAATTGAAAAATAAACCTAAACCCTAGAACCTAATAAACCAAAACTTAAACCTAAACCTTAAGAATGGGCAAAATGTTGAAGACAGAACATCACCGTCAACTAAGCTCAGTCTAGATCTGGCAGTGGAGGCGAAGGTGGAGGTGGTGGTTATCGCAGTGGTGGTGGGGGATCTAGAGGTGCTGATGGATATGAAGGTGGAGGTCAGAGCAATGGTGGTTATGGAGGCGGGATGAGCGACGAATGTTACAACCGTGGTGGTGGTGAAGGGTGAGATTGGGATTATGATGGTGGATCTCGTTACTCGAGAGGCTGGTGTGGTTCTGATGGGAACTGGAGAAATTGAAGAATGGCTGATCCAATCTACTGCTTATGGAACTCTATCTTTACAGTAGAGATAATTCTATTTATCTAGGGTTTTGATTTGCTCATGCATGCTCATTTTTTATCTTTGTTGTCTATGTCTTAGAAAACTTGGTGTTACTTTCATCGATGAAATCAAAAAAGAAATGTTGAATATAATTTGTTCTCTATTAAGAAAACTAAAAACTCTAAACCCTAAACTAAATCAACCCTAAACCTAAAACCTAAATCAGAAACCCTAAACAAGAAACTTTAAACCTAAAATAAAAATAAAAATAAAATAAAAATTAAAACCCTAACCCTAAACCATAAACCCTAAAACTAACTCCTAAACCTTGTCCTACAACCTAAACTCCTAAACCCTAAACCCTAAACCCTAAACCTAAACCCTAAAACCTGTAAAACTATAAACCCTAAACCAAAACCTCTAAACTTAAACAATCCTAAACCTTAACTGCTAACTCAAACCCAACCCTGACTCTAAAAACCTAAAATCTAAACCTAAAACTAAATAAAACCTAAAATATAAAATAAAAATGTAATCCTAAATAAAATAATAATAATAATAAAATAAAACTTAAAATTAAAAATGTAAATAAAAAATAAAATAAAATAAAAATGAAACTAAAATAAAATAAAATAAAAAATAAAACTAAACTAAAATAAATTGAATAAAAAACTAAACTAAATTAAAACATAAAATAAACCTAAAATAAAAAACCTAAATAAAATAAAAATAAAACATAAAATAAAAATAAAATAATCTAAAATATAAAATAAAATATAAACCTAAACCTAAAAATAATCTTAAAATAAATAAAAAACAAAACTTAAATTCTAAATTAAATGAAAATCTAAACTAAAATAAAACAAAATAAAATAAACCTAAACATAAACTAAAATAAACTAAACTAAAATTAATATAAACCTAAACCTAAACCTAAACTAAACCTAAAATGAAATAAAATAAAAAAAAAAAAATAAAAATAAACCTAAACTAAAAATAAAACCTAAAATAAAAACCTAAACCCAAAACTAAAAATTAAATTAAAACCTAAACTAAAGCTTAAAAAAAAAGAAACCTAAACCTAAAATATAAAATGAAATAAAACTCAACTAAAATTAAACTAAAACTAAAATAGACTAAAATCAAAACTAAACTAAAATAAATAACTAAATTAACTAAATAAATAAAATAAAATAAACTAAATTAAAATAAAATAGAATAAATTAAAATAAAATAAACTAAATAAACTTAAACTGGGTTTGTTTTTTTTAAAAAAACCTTATCTAGCTGGGCCCTGATCCTGACCCTACCCTATTCACTGAGCCTGCTACCACTACCACACACTAAACCCTAAACCTATCAACAAATATAATAAATCATCCACTGACACTGAGCCATGACCCCCAGGCCACTGAGCCACAAACCCCCACCCACCACACCACCATGCCTGGGCCTCTAACCACCCTCCACAGGCCACACCCTGACCCTCCCAAATCCTGATCCTGGGCCAAACAAACCTGAGTCCAAATCTCCAACCTAAACTAAACCACAAAACCTAAAAATGAGTTAATAAAACTTAGAAATTAAATAAATAAATAAACATAAACCTAAATAAAATAAAAAATAAAATAAAATAAAAACCTAAACTAAAACATAAAACTAAACCTAAAAATAAAATTAAAATAAATTAAAGATATGCTCAAAAAAATAAATAAAAACCTAACCTAAACTAAAAAATAAAATAAACCTACAAATAAAAAACCTAAATTAAATAAAAACTAAAGGTAAAATAAAACAAAATAAACCAAAAATTAAATAAAATTAAAATAAAATAAAAACCTAAACCTAAAAAATAAACCTAAAAATAAAACTTAAGGAAAATAAAAAATAAAACCCAAACCCTAAACTAAAAATAAAAACTTAACCTAAAATAAAATTAAAATAAAAAAAATGAAATAAACCTAAACCTAAGCTAAATTAAACTAAACTAAAATAAATAAAACCTAAACCTAAACCTAAAATAAACTAAACCTAAACCCGAAACTAAATTAAATAAAATAAACTAAAAATGAACCTAAATCTAAACTAAAAAATGAAACCTAAAAATAAATGTAAAATAAAAACCAAAATCTAAACCTAAAAAGATAAAACCTAAACTAAACCTAAATATAAAAATAAACTACATAAAAATAAAATAAAATAAACTACTAAAATAAACTAAACTAAAACTAAACTAAAATAAATAAACTAAACTAAATAAAATAAAATATACTTAATTAAAATAAAATAAATAAAAATAAATAAAAAAAAGACCTTTTGCTTGGTTTTTTTTTTAAAAAACCCTAACCCTAAATCCTGAGCTCTAACCACACCTAAAATACCTGAGCCCTAAACCTAAACTGGATCCTAACCACAACCCTAGTGTCAAACCACACCCTACAAAATCCCTAAAATAAAATAAAATAAAACTGAGCACTAGGCCACTGGCACTAAAACAGGCCTAAACTGAGCCTTGGGTTCTAACTGAGCTCTAAAACCCTAGGCCATGAGCCCTAAACCACAAACCTAAACCCTAAAACCTGAGCCACAAACCCTAAACCTTAAACCCTAGGCTCAAACCCAAAACACTGACCACTACTGAGCCTAAACTAAAAAAACTTAAAATAAAATAAATAAAACCCATGCTAAAATATAATAAAAATTTAAAATAAGATTAAAACCTAAACTAAAACCAAACCAAACAGACCTAAACCTGAACCTAAACTTAAAAAATAAAATAAAATAAAATAAACTAAAATAAATAAATAAAACCTAAAATAAAATAAAAAATTAAACCTAAAAATAACCTAAATAAAATAAAATAAACATAAAATAAAAATAAGATAAACCTAAAATAAAATAAAATAAAAACTAAATAAAAACTAAACCTAAAAAAATAACTAAAAGTAAATAAAAAACAAAACCTCAACCCTAAACTAAAAAAAATATTAAACCAAAAATAACCAAAATAAAATAAACCTAAACTTACATTAAAATAAAGAAAACTTAGACTTAAACCTAAAATAAACTAGACCTAAATCCTAAACTAATTACAATAAAATAAACTAAAAATAAACCTAAACCTAAACTAAAAAATAAAACCTAAAAATAAATCTAAAATAAAACCTAAAAGAACCTAAGAAGAAAATAAAATAAAAACCTAAACTAAAAAAAAAATAAATCTTAAATCTAAAATAAAAAAAAAATAAAATAAAACTCAAAAATATAACAATAAACCTAAAGAAACCTAAAAAATAAACTAAAATAAATAAACCTAAAATAAGTAAACTAAACTAAATAAAAATAAAAAATAAACCCAAATGAAAATAAAAAAAACTAAAATAAATAAAAGATAAACTAAATAAACCAAAACCTATCAATTTACTTAATTTTCTTTAAGAAAAAACTCTAAACCCTAAGCCCTAAATCTTAAACCCGAGCCCTAAACCTACAAAAACCAAACAAACCTAACCCTAAACTCTAAACCATAAAATTAAAAAAAAAACTAGATAAAATAAAAACTAAATGTAAAATTAAAATAAATAAACCTAAAATAAAATAAAGTTAAAACTAAATAAAAACTTAAACCTAAAAAATAAACCTAAAAATAAATAAATAATAAAACCTAAACCTTAAACCAAAAAAAACCTAAACATGAACTAAAATAAACTAAATTGAAATAAATAAAACCTAAACCTAAACTAAAATAAAACTAAACAGAAACAAACTAAATAAAATAAAATAAACTAAAAATAAACCTCCCTAAACTAAAAAAAATAAAACCTAAAAATAAACCTAAAATAAGTAAAACCTAAACCAAAGATTATAAAAACTAAACCTAAACCTAAGATAAAAATAAAACCTAAACCTAAAATTAAGATAAAATAAAACTAAATAAAAATAAACATAAACCCAAACATAATCCTATAAAATAAATTAAAATAAACAAACTAAAATAAATAAACCAACAATAAAAAAATTAAAAATAAACTAAATAAAAAAATTAAAATAAACTAAAATAAATAAAAGATAAACTAAATCAACTAAACTGTCGGTTGCTTACTTTTTAAAAAAAAAAAAAAAAAACCTAAAATACAGACCTAAAATTTAAAACTCTAAACCCTAGTGACCACTGACCTACCCTAAACTACATAATCCTAAACCAACTATAACTGACCTCAAAGCCAGACCAGACATAGGCACTGACCTGACCCTAAACTGAGCCTAAACAAAAGCCCTAAACCCTGAGCCACAAACTTAGGCCACTGACTTCCCCCAGGCCACAGGCCACTCCACTGACCCTGATCACTAAATCCTACCACCCTAAATCTAAAACTGACACTACCCAAACTATAACACTAAACTAAGATAAAATAAATAAACCTAAAGTGATGTAAACATAAAATGGGCTAAAATAAAACTAAATAAAAACCTATATAAATACCTCAAGATAAATAAATAAATAAAAATGCCCTAAACTAAAAAACTAAGATAAATAAAATAAAATAATCCTAATCCTAAACTAAAATAAACTAAGTAATAAATAAAATTTAAACCTAAGCTAAAATAAATAAACTAAACTAAATAAAATAAAAATAAAAATAAACCTAAACTAAACTAAAATAAAACCTAAAATTATGCCAAAATAAAACCCAAAACCTTAACCTAAAAATAAAATAAAACCTAAACCTTAAAATAAAATAAAATAAAACTAAACTAAAATAGACATAAACTAAACATACCAAAAAAATAAAACTAAAATAAACATAAAATATAAATAAATAAACTAAAAAATAAAATAAACTAACAAAATAAAAATAAAATAAATAAAATAAATAAAATAAACTAAAATAAACCTAACTGGTTTAAGGTTTTTCTTTAAAACCCTAAACCTTACCCTAAATCCTAAACCCTAAACAAAAATAAATCATAAACCTAACCCTACCACAGGCCACCAAACCAATGACCAAACACCTGACCATGACCCCAACTGACCTGGCCCTATACTCATCTACCCTACCCAGACCTTAGGCCACTCCTAACTGGCCAGCTTTGGCCCAGATCCAGGCCATGACCCTGAGCTTTGACCCAAACCCACAGGCCTGGGCCACAACCCTAAACCACTGGGCTAAATACTGGGCCCTGATCCAGACCCTGGATCCTGACCTGGGCTTGCCTGGGCCCTAGTGACCCTACTTGGGCCACTGAGCCCTAAATCATAAACCCCCCCAGATACCCTACTCAACTTAAAACTTGAGCTAAACTAAATAGATCTAAATAAAATAAATAAAACTAAGATAAGATAAAATAAAACTAATTAAAACCTAAACTTAAACCTAAAATAAATAAAAATTAAACTAAAATAAAATAAAATAACAAATGAAATAAACTAAACCTAAAATAAACTAAACTAAAATAAATATAACCTCAACCTAAACTTAAGATGGAACTATATTTAAACCTAAACATAAACTAAACAAAGAATAATAAACTAAAATAAACCTAAACCTAAACTAAAATAAAACTAAAATAAAAAATCTGATACCTCAAAAAAAACCTAAACCTAAACCTAAAAATAAAATAAAACCTAAACCTAAAATAAAATAAACCACTCCTAAAAATAAAACCAAGATAAAAACATGCTAAAATAATTAAACTAAAATAAACTAAACTAAATAAATAATAAAAAAATAAACCTAAATAAAAGTAAAATTAATAAATAAAATAAAATAAACTAAATAAACTTAAACCTACTGGTTTGCTTAAATTAAAACCACTAAACCAGATCCAAACCCTACCCTATGCTAAACTCTAAACCCTAAAACACCTAAACCTAAACCACAAATAATCCTAAACCCTAAACCATCCTTAATCATAAACCACAGCTAAAAGCATAATCCCAAAATCCCTAAACCCTAAACTCTAAACCTTGACCCTAAGAAACACTAAACCCTAAACCTTAAACCTTAAACCCTAAACCTACACCCAAACCCTAAACCAAAGCCCTAAACCCAAACCCTAAACCCCTAAACCCTAAACCCTAAACCCTAAACCTAAACCTAAAGTAATTACATAAATTAAAAAATAAACCTAATAAACCTAAACTTAAATCTAAACTCTAAGAATTTGTAGAACATTAATGGCAGGAACATCACTATCAACCAGTCTTAGTCTAGATCTGGTGGTGAAGGAAAAGGCAGAGGCAGTGGTTATCATAGTGGTGGTGGGAGATCTGGAGGTCCTGGTGGATATGGAGGTGGTGGTCAGAGTAGCGATGGTTATGGAGGAGGGAGAAGCGATGGAGGTTATAGCTATGGTGGTGGTGGAGAGAGAAGGATATGATGGTGGATCCCACTACTCAAGATGCTTGGGTGGTTTGATGGAGGAGAAAGGCAGATCCAATTCTGCTTATGGAACTATGTCTTCTGGTAGAGACTCTAGTTATCTAGGGTTTTATTTGTTTTATGCATGCTCATTTTCTGTCTATGTCGTCGCTTATGTCCTAGAAAACATGGTGTGTTACTTGGTTGATGAAATCGAAAAGAAGAAATATTGAATTTGAATTTGTTCTCTATTAAAAGCAACCAAAAAACCTAAGCCCTAAACTAAAACCTAAACACTAGACATAAAACCTAAACTCTCAACCCTAAACCCTAAACCCAAAAAACCCTAAACCTTAAATCCTAAAGCCTTAAGCCAGCTAAACCCAAGCCTTAAACCCTAAACCTAAACCCTAAACCCAAGCCTAAACCCTAAACCCCAAACCCTAAGCCTTAAACCCTAAACCCTAAACCCTAAACCCTAAACCCTAAACCCTTAATTAACCCTAAACAAACCATAAACCCTAAAATGCTAAAAACCTAAATCTAAACTAAATAAAACCTAAAAATAAATAAATAAAAGACCTAAACTAAAATTGAATAAAATAATAAAATAAAATAAAAAACCTAAACTAAAACTTATACTATACATAAACCTAAACCTAAAACTAAAAGATTAAATAAAAAAATAAAAACTAAACTAAAATATAATAAATAAAAACCTAAACTAAAATAAAAATTAAAAAATCTAAATTAAATATAAGCTAAACCTAAAATAAAATTAAAATAAACCTAAAATGAAATAAAATAAAAACTAAATAAAAAGTTAAACATAAAGAATAAACCTAAAAATAAATAAACCATATACTAAAACAACCTAAGCCTAAAATATAATTAAAATAAACCTAAACCTAAACTAAAATAAACTAAAATAAAATAAATAAAACATAAACCTAAACCTCAAATAAACTAAACCTAAACCCTAAATAAAATAAAATAAAATAAAAATAAACCTAAACCTAAACTATAAAAATATAACCTAAAATTAACCTAAAATAAAACCTAAAACCTAAACCTACAAAATATAATAAAACCTAAACCTAAACCTAAAAATAATAAATAAAACCTAAAGAAATAATAAAAAATAAAAATAAAACTAAACTAAAATGTAAACCTAAACCTAAATTTAAACCTAAAAAATAAACTAAAATAAAAGCCTAAAATAAATAAACCTAAAATAAATAAACTAAACTACAACAACAACAAGCCATTATCCCACTAGTGGGTCATACATGAATCCTTCATCTCCATATCTTATTATGTGTCAAATTCTCATTCAATTCAAGTATACTAAGGTCATTTTTAATACATATTAACCATGTCTTTTTAGGTCTACCTCTACCTTTCGTAACATAAGGCAAATCTAATGCTTCTACTCTCCTAACTGAGTCATTGGATGGTCGATGCTTTATGTGGCCAAACCATCTAAGGTGACTCTCTCTAATTTTATCTGCCACTAGAGCTACTCTAAATTTTTCTCGAACATACACATTTCGCATTTCATCTCTAAGAGTAAAGCCACTCATCCACCTGAGCATCCTCATCTCTACAACCCTTAACTTAGTCTCATGCTTCTCTTTTATTGGCCAACATTCGACACCATAAATCATTGTAGGTCTTACCACCATCTTATAAAATTTTCTCTTAAGTTTAAGCGGTACTTTTCTATCACACAACAGCCTAGATGCATTCCTCCACTTCAACCATCCAACTTGAATTCTACTAATAGCATCTCCATCTATTTCACCATCATTTTGATTAACAAAGCCTAAATATTTGAATCGCTCACTCATTTTAATGACTTGTACACCTAATGCCACAAAACTACCACTATAACTTCTACAACAAACATTGCACTCAATAAATAAACTAATTTAAATAAAAATAAAAATAAACCTAAATAAAACATAAAAAATAAAATAAACTATAATAAATAAAAAAATAAACTAAATAAAATTAAATAAACCTAAACCTACCAGTTTACTTAATTTTAAAAAAAATTAAAAAGAAAACCCTAGCCGTAAACCCTAAACCCTAAAACTAACCCTAAAGCTTAAACCATAAACCTTAAAACCATAAACCCTAAACCCTAAACCCTAAACCCTAAAGCCCTAAACCCTAAACCCTAAACCCTAAACCCTAAACTCTAAACTCTAGACTCTAAACCTAAAACCTCAAAACCCTAAACCCCCACTAAACATTAAACTAAACCACAAAACCTAAAATAAAATAAATAAATAAAACCTAAAATAAAATACAAAATTAAATAAAATAAACTTAAACAACCTAAAATAAACTAAACCTAAACTAAACTAAATAAAATAAAATCAACTAAAATAAACCTAAACTTAAACTAAAAATAAAATAAAATAAAACATAAACTACTTAAAATAAAATAAAAAACCTAAACCTAAACCTAAAATAAAAATAAAATAAAATCTACACCTAAAAATAAAATAAAATAAAACTAAACTAAAAATAAATATAAACCTAAACCAAACTTGAAAATTTAAAAATAAAATAAAAGATGAATAAACTAAATAATAAATAAAAATAAACCTAAATAAAATAAAATATATAATAAATGAAATAAAATAAATAAATAAACTAAATACCTATACTGGGTTAACATTAAAAAATCATAAACTCTAAATCCTACCACATCCTAAACCCACCTAAACCATAAACCCTTAACCACAAAATCCTAAATCCAAACCCTACCACAACCAACCATGACCCACCCTAAATCCTAATCTGACCCTACCACACTACTAGACCTAAACACTAAACCCTGACCTATGACCATAAACCCTCTGAGCCACAAATCCAGGCCACTTGAAGGCCATCCTATGACCGTGCCAGAGCCCATGGGCCAGCCAGGCTCACTTGAGCCACTGAGCCAAAGGCTTAGCCAACCATAAATCCTAAACAAACCTGGGCCCTAACTGATCCTGGGCCTGACTACCCTGAGTTAGGCTTGGACCCTGGGCCAAGCCTGGGCCCTCAGGCTGAGCCATAACAGCTCTGGGCACTAAACCTAAACACTATGCTAAACTGGGCCCTGAGCCCAGGCCCTGGGCCCTGAGCCCTCCCTGAGCCCTAAACCCTAAACCCCAGGCCCTCAACCCTAAACTCAACAACTGAGCTAAAAGCTAAACTAAAACCTAAACTAAATATGTAAAATAAAATAAATAAAATATGAGCCAAGATAAAATAAAACTAAAATAAAACCTACTAAACCTAAAAAATAAACCTAAACATAAAAAATAAAATAAAATAAATAAAAACTAAACTAGACAAATAAATTAAAACCTAAACTAAACTAAAAGATAAAACCTAATAAAATAAAACTAAATAAAATCTAAACCAAAAAAATAAATCTAAAAATAAATAAAAAATAAAACTTAAACCTAAAATAAACTAAACTAAAATAAATAAAACTTAATCCTAAACCTAAAATAAACTAAACCTAAATCTAAACCTAAACCTAAATGCAAAATAAATTAAAATAAAAACCGCTAAAATAATTAAACTTAAAATAAATAAACGACTAAATAAAATAAAATAAACCTAAATAAAATAAAAAAAATAAAATACCAAAATAAATAAAAATAAACCAAAAGACCTAAACTTACCGGTTTACTTAATTTAGAAAAAATTTAAATAATAAACAAACCTCCAACCCTGGCCGTAAACTAGCTAAACCCTTAAACCCTAAACCCTCACAAAACCATAAACGTTAATCCTTAAAACCTTAAACCCTAAACCCTAAGCCCTAAACCATAAAACCCTAAACCCAAAACCCTAAACCCAAAACCATAATCCCTAAACTCTAAAACCTATAACCCTAAATGCTAAACATTAAACCCTAGATCCTAAAAAACCTAAACCTAAAACACTAAAAAAAACCTGAATAAAATAAATAAAAATATAAACTTGAATAAATATAATAAAATTAAAATAAAACCTAAATAAAATCCCAAACTGATCCTAAACCTAAAGGTAAAAAAATCACTAAACTACAATAAAATAAATACAAAACTAAACTAAACTAAAATAAATAAAATAAACAAGAAAATAAAATCTAAGTAAAATAGAAACTAAGCATTAAAATAAAGAAACAAACCTAAAATAAAATAAAATAAAAACTAAAGAAAACCTAAACTAAAGAATAAACCAAAATAAATAAAAAAATAAAACCTAAACACTAAACTAAAAAAAAACCTAAACCTAATAAACAAAATAAAATAAATAAATTTAAAACTAAACTAAATTAAAAATAAAATAAATAAAACCTAAACCTAAACTCTAAACTAAATATAATAAAATAAACTAAAATTAACCTAAATCTATATTAGAAAATAAAACCTAAAAATAAACTTAAAATAAAAACCTAAAACCTAAACCTAAAAAAGTAAAATAAAAACCATAACCAAAACAAAATAAAAAAACCCTAAACCTATAAAATAAAATAAAATAAAACTACACTAAAAATAAACATAAACCTAAACCTAAACCTGAAAATAAACTAAAATAAAACTAAAATTAAAACTTAAAATAAATAAACTAAACTAAATAGAAATAAAAAATAAACCTAAATGGAAAGAAAAAAAATAAAATAAACTAAAATAAAAAATAAACTAAATAAATCTAAACCTATTGGTTTGCTTATTTTTTTAAACCTAAACCACTACAAAATCAAAACCCTAAACCCTAAACATGACCCCCACCTAAACCCTAAACCATGGACCCACCCAAAAACTAAACCCTAACTACCCTAAACCCTACCCTCATCCACCCCCCTAATGATCCTGATCCCACCTAAAACCCTACCCTAAACTGATGACCCCACCATGCTAAACCCCACCCACATGGAACTCCCTAACCCTAAATAATAAAACCAACTAACATAAACCCTAAATCCTAAACCCTAAATGTTAAACCTAAACTCTAAAACCTACAACCACTGTACCCTGAACCCAAAACCTAAACCCTAAACTAACCTAAACCTTAAAATAACCCTAAACCCTAAGAATGGGCAGAACCTTGATGGCAGGAACATCACCATCAACTAAGCTCAATCTAGATTTAGCGGTGGAGGTGAAGGTGGAGGCAGGTTATCATAGTGGTGGTGGGGGCTCTAGATGTGCTGGTGGATATGGAGGTGGTGGTTAGAGCAGTGGTGATTATGGAGGCAAGAGGAGCGATAGAGGTTATAGCCTTGGTGATGTGGAGGAAGGGATTGGGGATATGATGGCAGATCCCATAGCTCGAGAGGCAATGGTGGTTCTGATGGGAACTGGAGAAATTGAAGAACGACCAATCTGATCTGCTGCTTATGGAACTATGACTTTATAGTAGAGACGGTTCTACTTATCTAGCATTTTTGATTTGCTCTATGAGCGCTTATTTTTGATCTATGTCATCTCTTGTGTCTTAGGATACTTAGGGTGCTACTTAGTTGATGAAATTAAAAAGAAGAAATGTTGAATCTAAATTTGTTCTATTAAAAAAACCTTAAAACCTAAACCTAAAGTAAAACTTAAACCCTTAACCTAAACCTAAACACTAAACCCTAAACTTAAAAAACTAAACCTTAAACACTAAAATAAATGCTAAACCTAAACCCTAAACCACAAACCCTAAACCTAAACCCCAAGCCTAAGCCCTAGCCACACCTAAACCTAAACCCTAAATCCTAAAACCTACAACCCTAAACTAAACCTCAAACCCTAAACCCTAAACCCTAAACCTAAACTAAACCCTAAACTAACCCTAAACCATAAACCTAAACTAACTCTAAAATAAACCCTAAAATAACCTAAACCATAAACCCTAAATTAACCCTAAACCTAGAATAAAGATGTCATTAGGAGTAGATCTAAGGAATGATCTAATCCTAAGATAGTTATGGTAGAAAATGTTTGCAAGAGACTTTCCCTTAACTTTTAGAGATTTGAATACCCTAAATCATACTATAGTACCATATATTATAGTATAATGTAGCATCATATATTTGAGCACGTAGTGATGTATTTTTGGATGTTATAAGATGTTTTGAAATGTTTTAGTATATTATGGTATTGTGCCTATAGTCTATTAATATAAATCCTAAAAATAATGATTTAATAAATGAAATGATGAAATTTATTAAATTTGAAGTGGGATTTAGGTTGTAGTACCAAAGGTATGCTACGCCACATATTATTTAAAAAGTAAGATTTTATGTTCGAAGTAAACCTAAAATTAAAACCCTAAATCCTAAACCCTAAACCCTAAATCCTAAACCCAAAGCCCCAAACCCTAAACCATAAACCCTAAATCCTAAACCCTAAAAAGCTAAAAGTGTAAACATAAACTAAATAAAACCTAAAAATAAAATAAATAGAAAAACCTAAACCAAAATAAAATAAAAGTATAAACTAAAACCTAAACCTTAACTTAAACGTAAAAATAAAATTAAAAATAATAATAACTAACATAAAATAAAATAAAATAAAACTTAAACTAAACTAAAAAAAACCTAAATAAAATAAAACTAAAGTTAGAATAAAAATAAAATAAAATTAAAACTAAATAAAAATTTAATCCTAAAAAATAAACAAAAAAATAAAACATAGAAATAAATAAAAAATAAATCCTAAATCTCAAATTAAAAAAAACCTAAACTTGAACTAAAATAAAATAAACTAAAATAAATAAAACCTAAACCTAAACCTAAAATAAATTAAACCTAAGCTAAACCTAAACTAAATAAAATAAAATAAACTGAAAATAAACCTAAACCTAAACTAAAAATAAAACCTAAGAGTAAACCTAAAATAAAAACCTAAAACCTAAACCTAAAAAAATAAAATAGAAACCTAAACCTAAACCTAAAAATAAAAAATAATACTGAAACCTAAAAAATAAAATAAAAGTAAAAGTAAACTAAAAAATAAAGCTGAAACTAATGCTAAAAAATAAAGTAAAATAAAAAAAATCATAATTTAAAATAAATAAACTAAACTAAATAAAAATAAAAATAAACCTAAATAATGATATAAAATAAAATAAACTAAATTATCCTAAACCTTAAAGTTTACTTAATTTTAAAAAAATAAAAAACATGAAAATAAAAAAATTAAAAAAACCTTAACCCTAAAACTAACGTTAAACCCTATCCCTAAACCCAAAACTCTAAATCCTAAAACCCTAAACCGTAAACCCTAAACCCTAACCTAAACCCTAAACTGTAAAACCTTAAAACCCTAAACCCTAAATCATAAACCCTAAACCCAAAATGCTAAACCATAAACCCTAAACCCTAAACCCTAAAACCTACATCCCTAAACCCTAAACCCTAAACCCTAAATCATAAACCCTAAACCCCAAAAACTTAACCCTAAAGAGCCAAAAACCTAAACCTAAACTAAATTAAATTTAAAAATAAAATAAATATAAAAACCTAAACCTAAATTAAATAAAAATAATAAAATAATAATATAAACTAAAATCTAAGCCAAAACCTAAATCTAAAGATAAAATTAATTAAAAAATAAAAAATAAATAAAATAAAATAAATAAAAAACATAAACTAAACTAAAAATTAAAAAGCCTAAATAAAATAAAAATAAAACATAAAAAATAAACCTAAATAAAATAAATTAAAAACTAAATAAAAACCTAAGCTAAAAAAAAAATAAAATAAAACCTAATAATAAATTAAAAAAACCTAAACCATAAACTAAAAAAAGCCCTAAACCTAAAATATACAAAATAAAATAAATCTAAACCTAAACTAAAATAAACTAAACTAAAATAAATAAAACCTAAACTTAAACCTAGAATAAACTTAACCTAAACCCTAAACTAAAATAAACTAAACTAAAATAAATAAAACCTAAACTTAAACCTAGAATAAACTTAACCTAAACCCTAAACTAAATAAAATAAAATAAAATCAAAATAAATTGACTATAAAACCTCCTAAACCTAGAAAATAAAACAAACATATACCTACTAAACCTAAACCTAAATAAAATAAAATAAAATTAAACTAAAAATAAACATACCTAAAACTAAACCAAAAATAAATTAATATAAAAAACCCAAACTAAAATAAATTATCCTAAAATAAATAAGTTAAACTAAATAAAAATTTAAAACAAACCTAAATAAAAAAAACTAAACCTCCCTAGTGGAGCCAAATTAAACCAACTCCCCCAGCAGAATCTACCTCAAAGAAATCTAGCCAAACTCTTGTCCTTAGTGGATACATCCCCAATCTGGTGAATGGCTGCGTGGAAGCTTCATTTGTACTTTTCGAGCCCATATCTTTTTGGTGTATTAAAATCAAATCAAACAAATTAAAGTTGATTTGATCTTAATCCTTGGTGGATTGTAGATTCTTATCCCCAACAGATCTTCTTTGGAAAATCATATAATCAAATCAAATTCAAACCTTATCCCTAGTAGATTTTCTTCTTCTTCCTCATCATATGTACATGTAATGTCCAATCGATCCCTAACGGATCTCCCTCCACGTCCTTGACATGGTATTCTCATCAAATCTTATTTCTTCTCTTATGCACACCTTTAATACTTCAACCAAAAGCCTAATAATTTATTCATTCAAATTACATCATCTTAACATTGTAATTAACATTTTATGATTTGTGATGGTGCAAGCTCAAGCTAAATAATCAATATCATGCTAAACATATTATAGTGTGAATTAACACAGTATATTATATTATAATATATGATTTTATATTATAATTTGCTATAATATAATATATTGTCTAACTTTACACCTCATTAGAATCACTTAAAAAGAACAAATAACAAAACTTTCTCAAAATATGAATAATGTTCATTTTGGATGTAAAATTATTATTTTTCTATTAGAAATGCTTTAAAATAGCATAATTTTGGTGTTGCTTCTTAGTGTGTGCTATAAATTTCGCCAAATTCTTCCATCTCAACCTTCAAATTAGCATTTTTGTGAGTTTTGACCCAACGTATTATAAAAAAAGTAAAACATACTAAAATGTACAATAACATTTAGTAACACACCACCACATCCATATATATGTAAAGTTACATTGTTATGTACATTATATTTTAATATCCTTTGCTATAATATATTATCTTACATTACACCTTAAAATGAATCACTTTATGCAAAATATTTATCAAATTTGGCTGAAAAATGAACATTTATTTTGGATACAAAATTTCATTCTTTTGATTAAATTACACACCATAGCACACCCCCAATGATGTTCCCTGAAGCTTAACTTAAATTTGGCCAAATCCCATCATCTCAGCCTATAAATCAATATATTTATGGGTTATACCAGTACAAACTATACTACAACATACTATAGCAAACTAAAATATGCTAAATAACAAGTAGTAATACACAATAGTATGCTATAATGCATGATGCTACACTATGTTATGGCATCCTATATTATAATACAATATAACATATTATATTATATTATATTGCATATCACATTAGAATGGATTGCTTAAGATAAAAAATCATAAAATTAGTCTAAATAATAAAAAAACTATATATTTTAGTCGATCACTTACACATATTTTAAATTGAAACAAAATATTATGATCCCATGTTCTACCTATTATGAATTTGTTTAAATACCACAATTTTAAAGTCTAAATCAACATTTTTATAAATAATGCTAGTGTAGGCTCGACTGCATGATTATAAAATACTAAAAGAATTTAAAATGTGTAGAATAATATATTATGATATATGATGCTATACTATGCAACAACATATAATATTTATTTTGAACATAAAAACTTACCTTTTAGACTACAAGTGGCGTCGCACACATTTGGTACTACAACCTAATTCCCACTTCAAATTTAATAAATTTCATCACCAGATTTATTAAACTAATATTTTTATGATTTATATTAATATAGACTATAGGGCACAATACCATAATATACTAAAACATTTCAAAACATCTTATAACATCCAAAACACATCATTATATGCTCTAGGATATGATGCCACATTGTACTATAATATATGGTATTATATTATGATTTAGGGTTAGGGTTTAGGGTATTCAAATCTCTAATAGTCAAGGGAAAGCCTCTTGAAGACATTTTCTATAGATACCATAACTATGATAGGATTAGGTCATTCTTTAGATCTACTCTTAATGACATCTTTATTCAAGGTTTAGAGTTTAGGGTTTAGTGTTAGGTTTTAAGGTTAGTTTAGGTTTTAGGGTTGTAGGTTTTAGGGTTTAAAGTTTACGATTAAGATTTTAGGGTTTTATGGTTAAGGGTTTAGGGTAACGAGTTTTGGTTTTAGGTTTATTGTTTAAGTTTTAACTTAGGTTTTTATTTTATTTTATTTTTTTATTTTATTTAGGTTTAGGTTTTTTATTTATTTTATTTTAATGTTTTATTTAGTTTAGGTTTAGGTTTTTAGGTTTTTAGGGTTTAGGGTTTAGGGTTAATGGTTTATAATTTAGGGTTTAGGGTTTAGCATTTTAGGGTTTAGGGTTTTGGGGTCTAGTGTTTAAGGTTTAGTGTTTAGGCTTTAGGGTTTAGGGCTTTTAGGGTTTATGTTTTTTTAACTAAAAGGAATTTATTGCTCAGAAAAATAGATACAAGAAGATGATATTAGAGACTAAACTCAAGAAAAAAAGAAACTACTACTTAAATGAGGAACAAGAGAATCTTAAAGAGTTTAGTCCCTAAATTAATAAATCAAAGAGCAAGAAAGAAAAAAAATAAATACAAAACTAAGAAAGCCAAGCAAAAGGCAAAAAAAGGGAAGAATCCATGGAGCTCTAAAAGAACCTCATAGGAAATGGAAACTTGCAACCTGCAACTGAAAATAACTCCAGCCATCTAAGAAAAAAGAGACCATTAGTAAGACTCTAGCTAACTGAAAAAGAGAACCTACAACCTGCAAGAAATCTTAGCCAGAAGGAGCATAAAATACATAAAGAGAAAAAAACTCAGGTTGAGATATGAGAAAAGAAGGATAATTAAAATAATGAGGGGCATCAAATCCTAAGTGTATCCAACTTCAAAGAAGGGTTACAAATAGGGAAAGTCACCAGCCACAAAAATTTCAAGGAAAAAAATCAATCATATCATTATAGCCATCCCAACTAAATAAAAATATGAACCTATCATAATAGCCACCCAGCCAAACAAAAAGTGAAGCTAAGGAAACAAAAAGAGAGAGAAGACCAATAGATAAACTTAACATAAGGAAATCCCAACAAAACAAAATATGAACACCTCTTAAAAAAGAGGGAGAAAAGAAGCTCACAGTCCAAAAAAAAAAAGATCCTTCAAAGACAGCCAACAGAGCCCACAATAATACTAATCGAAAGCCACCAAGGCACCAAGCCAATAGAGCCCACAACAACACCAATCCAAAGCCACCAAGGCACCAACCAAAGGAAAAGAAACAACCAACAAAGCAGCCACACAATAGAGCACCCAAGAAAAATAGATCAGGAAAGAGCAAATGGACCAAACCAACCAACAGAAAGAAAGATGAAGGCTCGGAATAGATAAAATAAATAGCTAGAGAAATAACCAGCCAATGGATAAACCACATGCCAAGGTCAAAAGGTCCAACCTACAACCAATAAAGAGAGCAAAAGAACCAACTAAAGAAAGGAAATCCAATAGGAACAAAGTCACTAGCACAAAACCAACCAGTCAAAGGGCACCAAAAAAACTCAGGGGCACCAAAAAAAACTCAGCACACAGGAAGCCAGAAATCCCAAGCTAAAAGGAGGAAAATTAGCCAAGAAGCCAATACTCTAGATAGCAAGAATACACACAACAAAAGCTCAGGAAACAGAGAAAAAACTAGCCAAAGGAAAAAACCTCCCAAGGACAGGATAGATTATTTCCAAGAAGCATTAAAATAAGTTACCTTTAGCAAGTGAGGAGGGGCATAAATCTGAATACTTTTTATTCTTATAAATAGTTTTATAACCATGTCCTTTCTCCAAAAAATCTCCATCTAAAATGAATCATTATTGTTATAAAAGGCATGAGGATCAGTAGAAGCTATCAATTTCAAATAAGAGCATTCAAAATCATCCACAGCATTAGACAAAGGAAAATCAAAAATAGTATGCATTTAAGAATTAGAAGTGAAAGAAAGAGCAAAAATAGCTTTATTAAAAAGAAAATTATCAAAATTTTCACCTTCCAACAAAATCTAAAGAGTATCCTTCTTGTCTTCATTCATAAAAGAAGCAAGAGAAGCAGAATCCAAATTTTCAATATAATCTTCATGTAAGGGATTAAAATAAGATTCAAATCCCTTAGAAGCACATAGCATATTACCAAAATTCTGAACAAAATTACCAGCCATAGAAAAACCATCATTTTGAATTGAAATAGAACTATTCCCAATGTGAGAATTGTCACAGGTATCTAAATCTTATTTTTTAAAAGAAAGATCACCAATATTAAAAAGATTGTCAGGATGAGAAGTTAAAATATCAAAATTGAGAGCTTTCTTTTCACCACCATTCTTAATCAAAGTAGGCAAAGAAATAGTCTCTTTCCCATGATCTAAGGCAGACATAGGAGAAGAGAAACAACAATGATTGGAAGAAATGGTCTTAGCATCAACAATATTCGAACCATCATCATGAAAGGACTTATGCAAAACATCCAAACCATTATAATCATTAGCCATAGCCTCTAAAGTTTCCCTTTAACAAAATCATCTAAAGAAACACTTAAAGCATGATTATTAGTTAAAACTTTTTAAGAAACATCAAAATTACCTTTCAAATTAGACAAATAATTAATAGGTAAAACTTTTTCTAAAGATTCATAAATCTGGTTTTATAAAACATCAGAATTTTGAAAAGCATATTTTCCATTATCCAACTTGAGAGATTCATCAATTTTTTTCAACAATTGAATTCTTATTGGTGATTTTCTTCCTAAGAGAGGGATGAGCAATAAAGCATTCAGAAATTTCATGCCCATGAATCTTACAATGATTACAAAAAAAGGGAAAGCTCTCAAAAATAACTTTTTAAATGTAAATGCATTTCTCTGAACATAACCAAATTTCTTTTGGATATTTTTTAGTAATATCAATCTCTACAAGAATTCTAGCAATGGACGGTCTATAAGAAGCAACTATTGCTTGATCAACATGCAAAGGCCAACCAAAAATCAACCCAATAGCATAAAGAAACTAAAAATTAAATAGATGAATCCTCTTGTTAGGTAAAGTATTTCAAATGGAAACCTAGGAGACTCTTCATGAACATCAAACATAGGCGTCCAATTCAGAATACACATTTGGTAATTAAAAACATAGTAAGAACGCATAGAAAAAATTATTCTTTAATCAAGGTCATTAAAAACTTTAATTAGAACAAGCCTTGCATCAATTAGTCCAATAGAAAAAGAATGAGATAAATTTAAGCTATCAAGAAAAGAGCGAATATCTTCCATCTTTGGTCGTTTAAATGAAAAAGCAAATTCAAAGGCAGCTTAGTGGAGGAATACTTACTAGCTAAAGCCTCTTTGAAAGATTTAGTAATAATAGGTAATTTAGAGGTAGGGCTACCTAAAAAATTTGATGCCCTAGTAGGATCCATCGACAGAAGGGATTTACCCCATGGATTTCAAGTAGCCAACACCATGAGTCATGCCCTAGCAGGATCCATCTATTTAGTTTTAGGGTTTAGGTTTTAGGTTTAGTGTTTATTAGATATTATTAGGTTTCATTAGTTTTATGTTATTATTAATTTTATGTTTAGTTTAGTTAGTTTAGTTTTAGTTAGGTTATTAGTTTAGTTTTAGTTATGATTATTTTAGGTTAGTTTAGGTGAGGGTGTTAGGTTTAGTTTATTAGTTTATTTAGTTTGTTTATTTCTTGTGGTTTACTTTGTTTTAGTTAACTTATTAGTTATTATTAGATTATTACTTAGTTGTTTATTTAGTTTAGTTAGTTAGTTATTATTATTAGTTTATGGTTTTATCATTATCTAAGTTTTAATTAATTTTATCTAGCTATTTAGTTTTATTAGCTTTATTTTGTTAGTTTATTTATTAGTTTATTAATTTATTTGTGGGTTTTTGTTTATTAATTTATTATTATTAGTTTTTTTAGTTTAGTTTATGGTTTAATTTTTATTAGTTATTATTAGTTATTTATTATTTATTATTATTTTAAGTTTAGTTAGTTGGTTTATTATTAGTTTTATTTTAGATTATTTTTTTTAGTTTATTATTATTAGTTTATGTTTAATATTATTAGTTTTATTATTATTTAATTTATTTATTTAGTTTGGGTTTAGGGTTTAGTTATTTAGTTATTTATTAGTTAGTTTATTATTATTTTTATTATTATTAGCTTAGTTAGTTAGTTATTAGTTATTATTATTATTATTAGTTTTTATTAGTTTAGTTATTGTTAGTTAGTTTTTTATTATTATTATTAGTTATTATAATGATTATTTATTAGTTAGTTTTATGGTTTATTAGTTTAGGTTTAGGGTTTAGTTTTAGTTAGTTATTTAGTTATTTGTTATTAGTTATTATTATCAATTTATTAATTTAGTTTTAGTGTTTATTATTTATTAAGGTTTAGGTTTATTTATTAATTATTTAGTTTTATTAGTTAGTTTTTTTAGTTAGTTAGTTTATTAGTTTATTAGTTTATTAGTTAGTTTTAGTTAGTTATTATTATTAGTTTATGGTTTTATTATTATTTAGGTTTTAGTTAGTTTTAGTTAGTGGTTTAGTTTTATTAGTTTACTTTTGTTATTTTATTTGTTAATTTAGTATTTTAGTTTATAAGTTTTATTAATTTAATTATGGGTTTAGGCTTATTAGTTTATTATTATTAATTTTTTAGTTTAGTTAATAGTTTAATTTTTGTATTATTTATTACTGGTTATTTATTATTTATTATTATTATTATTAGATTAGTTAGTTGTGTATTATTAGTTTAGTTTTAGATTAGTTTATTATTATTATTTAGTTTATTTATTTAGTTTACATTTCGGGTTTAGTTATTTAGTTATTTATTAGTTAGTTTATTATTAGTTTTATTATTATTAGTTTATTAGTTTAGTTAGTTAGTTATTAATTATTATTATTATTATTATTATTATTTATTATTATTATTATTTATTAGTTTAGTTATTATTAGTTAGTTTTATTATTATTAGTTTATTTATTAGGTTTATTAGTTTAATTATTTAGTTAATTTTGCTTTATTTAGTTATTAGTTTATTAGTTTATTATTGGTAAGTTATTATTAATTTTTATAGTTAGGTGTTTTATTATTAGTTTATTATTAGTTATTAATTAGTTTATTAGGTTTAGTTATTATTATGTTTATTTATTAGTTAGTTTTTATGGTTTATTAGTTTAGGTTTAGGGTTTAGTTTAGTTAGTTATTTATTTATTTATTAGTTATTATTATTAGTTTATTAGTCTAGTTTTAGTGTTTATTATTTATTAGGGTTTAAGTTTATTTATTAATTAGTTTAGTTTTATTAGTTAGTTTTTTAGTTAATAGTTTATTGGTTATTAGTTATTGGTTATATATTATTAGTTTTTTTTTTTAGTTTTGTTTAGTTTATTATTAGTTATAGTTTTTATTAGTTATTATTAGTTTAGTTTATTTTTAGTTAGTTTATTAGTGTGGTTTTTTATGTTTAATTTAGTAATTAGTTTATTTATTAGTTTAGTAAGTTTTTGTTATTATTAGTTCATTAGATTCCTAGTTATTATTTAGTTAGTTTAGTTTAGTTTATTTTATTAATTTTTATTTTTATTTATTATTAGTTTTTTTTTATTATAAGTTTATTAGTTTTAGTTTAATATTTATTAGTTTTAGTTTTAGTTAGTTTAGTTTAGTGTTTTGTTAGTTTATTATTAGGGCTTAAGGTTTAGGGTTTAGGGTTTTAGGGATTATAGTTTAGGGTTTAGGGTTGGTTTTAGGGTTTAAGGTTTAGTGTTAAGTCTTTTTAATATTATTTTATTTTTTTATTTATAAGGTTTAGGATTTAGGGTTTAGGTTTTAGCTTTAGGGTTCAAGTTTTAACTTAGGGCTTAGGATTGTTCATTTTTTTGTAGAGAACAAATTCAGATTCAACATTTCTTCTTTTCCATTTCATCAACCAACACACCAAGTTCTGTAAGACACAAGTGACGACATTGATAAAAAATGAGCATGCATAGTGCAAATCAAAAACACTAGATAACTAGAACCATCTCAACTGTAAATACATAGTTTCATAAGCAGCAAGTTGGATCGTCCGTTCTTTCATTTCTCTAGTTCCAATCAGAACCATCCCGGCCTTTTGAGTACGAGGGCCCACCATCATATCCTTGATCTCTCCCGCCAGAACCACCATGGTTGTAACCTCCATCACTCCTTCTGCCTCCATGACCACCACTGCTCCGATCACCACCTCCATATCCACCAACACATCTAGATCCCCCACCACCACGGTGATAACAGCCTCCATCCCCTTCGCCTCCACCGCTAGATCTAGACTAAGCCTAGTTGATAGTGATGTTCATGTCATCAATGTTCTTCCCAATCTTAGGGTTTATGTTTATGTTTAGGTTTATTAGGTTTTATGGTTTAGGTTTATTTTTTAATTTATTTAGTTACTTTAGGTTTAGGTTTAGGGTTTGGGGTTTAGAGTTTAGGGTTTAGGGATAAGGTTTAGAGTTTAGGGTTTTGGTTTTAGGGGTTTAGGGTTTAGGGTTAGGGATTAGGGTATAGGGTATAGGGTTTTTTTATCATTTTAGGTTTAAGGTTTAGAGTTTAAGTTTTATGGTTTAGTGTTTAGGGTTTAAGGTTTAGGGTTTTTAGGGTTTACAATTTAGGGTTTATTGTTAGCTCAAGGTTTAAGGTTAGTTTAGGGCTTAGGATTTAAGGTTTAGGCTTTAGGGTTTAGGGTTTAGGGTTTTTAAGATTTAGCATTTAGGGTTTATGGTTTTAGGGTTTTAGGGTTTAGGGTTTAAAGTTTAGAGTTTAGGGTTTAGGGTTAGTTTATGGTTGTAGGTTTAGGGTTTAGGGTTAGTTTTAGGGTTTAGGGTTTAGAATTTAGTATTTAGGGTTTATGGTTTATGGTTTAGGGTTTATGGTTTAAGGTTTTTTTTAAAGTTTAGTAAACTAGTAGGTTTAGGTTTATTTAGTTTTTTTTTTTAGTTAATTTTATTTTTTATTTAAGTTTATTTTTTATTTTTATTTAGTTTACTTTATTTATATTAGGTTAATTTATTTTAGTTTCTATTTTTTAATTTTAGTTTATTTATTAAGTTTAGGTTTAGGTTTAAGTTTAGGTTTATTTTTAGTTTATTTTTATTTTTATTTTATTTTTTAGGTTTAAGTTTTATTTTTTATTTTTAGGATTAGATTTAGGTTTCTATTTTATTTTTTTAACTTTAAGTTTTAGGTTTTTATTTTAGGCTTATTACAAGGTTTTAGTTTTAGTTTATTTTATTTTATTTAGTTTATGGTTTAGATTTTTATTTTTAGTTCAGGGTTTAGGTTTTATTTTTTTATTTTTTTAGGTTTATTTTTTAGGTTTAGGTTTTTATTTGGTTTTTATTCTATTTAATATTGGTTTATTTTAATTTTATTTTACGTTTGTATTTTATTTTATTTAGGTTAATTATTTTTAGTTTAATTTTATTTTTTTAGTTTAGTTTAGCTTTTTATTTTATTTTGGTTTAGTTTTATTTTTATTTTATTTTATTTTAGGTTTAGGTTTAGGTTTGATTTAAGTTTTAATTTAGGTTTTATTTTATTTTTTTTATTTTATTTAGGTTTACATTTTTATTTTTTTTTTATTTTTTAGGTTTTATTTAACTTAGGTTAGGTATTTAGGTTTTTAGGGTTTAGGGTTTGGGATTTAGGGTTTAGGGTTTGGGGTTTTGGGTTTTGGGTTTAGGGTTGTAGGTTTTAAGGTTTAGGGTTTAGGGTTTAGGATTTAGGGATTACGATTTTTGGGTTTAGGGTTCACAGTTCAGCACTTTTTAAGGTTTAGGGTTTAGAGTTTAGGATTGTAGGTTTAGTTTCAATTTTATGGTTTAGGGTTTATGGTTTTTTAGGGATTCATATTTAGGATTTAGTGTTGGTTTTAGAGTTTAGGGTTTAAGATTTAGGGTTTAAGGTTTAGGATTTTTTTTAAAAATTAAGTAAACTGATTAGTTTTGGTTTATTTATTTTATTTACTTTATTTTTTATTTATTTTAGTTTATTTTATTTTATTATTTTTATTTAGATTTATTTTTTTATTTTTATTTAGTTTAGTTTATTTATTTTAGTTTAGATTTTCATATTTTAGTTTATTTTTTAGGTTTAAGTTTAGGTTTATGTTTATTTTTTTAGTTTAGTTTTATTTTTATTTTAGGATTTAGGGTTTTTATGGTTTAGGGTTTATGGTTTAGGGTTAGCTTAGGTTTTAGGGATAGATTAGGGTTCATGGTTTAGGGTTTATAGTTTATGGCTTAGGGTTAGGGTTTTTTTAATTATTTTAATTTTTAATTTTTTTAATTAAGTAAACTAATAGGTTTAGGTGTATTTAGTTTATTTTTTAATTATTTAATTTAATTTTATTTTAAAATTTTATTTAGGTTTTGTTTATTAATTTTTATTTAATTTAGTTTAGTTATTTTAGTTTTATTTATTTTAGTTTAGGTTTTTTATTTTAGTTTATTTTTTTGCTTTAGGTTTATTTTTTAGATAGTTTTCTTTTTATTACATTTTTTTAGGTTTCAATTTTATTTTTTATTTTTAGGTTTAAGTTAAGGTTTTTATTTTAAGTTTATTTTTGGACTTTATTTTTAAGTTTAGGTTTAGATTTAGGTTTACTTTATTTTAGGTTTAGGTTTAAGTTTTATTTATGTTAGTTTAGTTTAGGTTTAGGTTTATTTTATTTTATTTTAGGTTTAGCCTTTTTAGTTTAGGGTTTAAGTTTATTTTATTTATTTTTTTTTGTTTTACTTTTGGTTTATTTTTAGGTTTAAGTTTTTATTTAGTTTTTATTTTATTTTATTTTAGGTTTATTTTATTTATATTTTAAGTTTAGTTTAAATTTTATTTAGGTTTTTTTTTAATTTAGTTAGATTTTAACTTATTTATTTTATTTTATTTTTTCTTAGGTTTAGGTTTAGGTTTAGGTTTTTTTATTTTATTTATTTTGGTTTAGGTTTTTTTATTTATTTTATTTTAAGGTTTTTTTTAGTTTAGATTTAGGTTTTTAGCTTTTTAGGGTTTAGGTTTAGGGTTTAGGGATTAAGGGTTAGCTTAGGGTTTAGGGTTTAGGGTTTAGGGTTTGGGGTTTAGGGTTTAGGGTTTAGGGTCTTAGGTTTAGGTTTTAGGGTTTAGGGTCATTGGTTTAGGTTTTAGGGTTTGATGTTTTGGGTTTTAGGGTTTAGGGTTTAGGTTTTAAGCTTTAGGGTTCTTTGGGTTTAGGGTTTAAGGTTTAGGTTTTAGTTTTAAGGTTCAAGTTTTAGTTTAGGGTTTAGGGTTTTTCTTCTTTTTTTTAATTTTTTAGTAGAGAATAAATTCATATTGAACATTTCTTCTTTTCGATTTCATCAACCAAGTAACCCACCAAGTTTTCTAAGACACAAGTGATGACATAGATAAAAAATGAGCACGCATAGAGAAAATCAAAAACCTTAGATAACTAGAACCATTTCTACCATAAAGAAATAGTTCTATATGCAGCAGATTGGATTGATCATTCTTCAATTTCTCCAGTTCCCAATAAAACCACCTCGACCTCTTTAATAGCAGGATTCACCATCATATCCCTGATCTCTACCTCCGTAACCACCATGGCTCTAACCTTCATCGCTGCTCCTGCCTCCATAACCACCACTTCTTTTACCACCACCTCTATATCCACCATCACCTCCATATCCCAGACCACCACTAAGATAAGGGCCTTCGCCTTCACCTCCACTACTAGATCTAGACTGGGCTTGGTTGATGGTAATGTTCTTGCCTTCAAGGTTCTGCTTATTCTTAGGGTTTAGGTTTAGGTTTTGGTTTATTAGGTTTTAGGGTTTAGGTTTATTTTTTAATTTATTTAGTTACTTTAGGTTTAGGTTTAGGGTTTGGGGTTTAGGGTTTAGGGATTAGGGATAGGGTTTAGGGTTTAGTGTTTAGGGTTTAGGGTTTAGAGTTTAGGATTTTAGGGTTTATGCTTTTAAGGTTTAAGGTTTAGGGTGGGGGTTTAGGGTTTAGTTTAGGGTTTTTAAGGGTATAAGGATTAGGGTTTAAGGTCTAGGGTTGTAGGTTTAGGGTTTAGGGTTTAGGTTTTAAGGTTTAGGGTGTAAGTTTTAGGATTTAGGGTTTAGTGTTTATTTAGGTTTTAGGGTTTAGGGTTTAGTGTTTAGGGTTTATTTAGGATTTAGGTTTTAGGGTTTAAGTTTCAGGTTTAGTTGGTTTTAGTTTAGGTTTAGCTTTGGTTTTTTTAAATTGAACATCAATTTAACATTTCTTCTTTTGATTTCATCAACCGTAACACAACCTGGCTAACATAGATATAAAATGAGCACGCATAGAGCAAATCAAAAATACTAGATAACTAGAACCTTCTCTACTGTAAAGAGATAGTTCCATAAGCAATAGATCAAATAGGCCATTCTTCAGTTTCTCCAGTTCCCATCAGAACCACTTGGGCCTCTCGATTTGTGAGGTCCACCATCAAATCTCCGATCTCTCTCTTCGCCACCACCACAGTTGTAACCTCATGATCCTCCCCTCCATAACCACCACCACCACCTCCATATCCACTCTCCGATCCCCCCACCACTATGATTATTTTGCCTCGCCTTGACTCCATCCAGATCTAGGCGAGCAGTTGACGGTGATGTTCTGCCATCAAGGTTCATTCTTAGGGTTTAGTTTTTATTTTAGGAAAGTTAGAATTTTATCACCTTAAAATAAAGGATACAATGTCATTAAAAGGGGTAATGCTCAAATTTCTCTCCGAGCTATAAGAAACCTAAAGAGCTAAACCCCTATCTAAGTACAATGGAAAAAAAGAAAATAAAAGAGCAAAAGCAATAGAATAAAAGCAAATCAGAAAGTACACCAAAAGAACTAATAAAACTTAAGAAAATAATAAAAGGACTAGTCAATAGCAGTTCATAATCCCTTTGAGAAGGGACAATAAGCAAGATCCACATCAACAATACTTGAGTTGGCTGAGTAAAGATCATTCCATCTGTGAAGTTCCAACCTACAAAAGAAATTTGCAAAATACTACAAAGGAAATGGCCATAGCTCAAGGAAAATTGATAAAGTAAACAATTTAGAAAGAGTTGAGAAAGAGAAGGCTCGGGCTTAGTTAAGATCATCTCAAGGGGCAACAATACATATGAGCATCCAAACTTCATGAGAAGGGTTACAATCATATGCATGCTACCAACTAGAGAGAAGATATAGGGAAACATCAAGGCCATCATAGCCAGCATACTTGATATAAGCAATCATGCAAGGCAAAATAGTCCAAAGTGATCTAGTCCCTGTACCAAAAAATAGAGAAAATAGTAGCGACGAGAAACCCACCAACCAAAACCCACAACAAACCAAACAGATAAAGCCAACATCTCAGAAGTTACAACAGGGTTAGTGGCCGAGAACAACCCACAACTATCTCCAAAGCTCTAGCAATCCAAATCCAAGGGAAAAACATCTACCCAAATAGCAAAATAGTAGAAGATAAGAAGCACCAGAGAGAAGAAAGCCATAGCATAGAGAAACCAAGAGGGCATCTAGAAGTTACCATAAAAGCCACCACCAAGGTAACCAAAAGGAAAGCAAATAACCATCACCAACCAAGAGATAAATATCAAGAAATAAAGAGAGACAACTAAACTAAAAGGAGTCAATACCAACATCCAACATAAAGCCCAAAACACCAAACCACTACACAAGCATCCAAGGCAAGACATCAGCCATAAAAAACCCCTCAAGTAGCCAATCTCCAACAACAAGTCAAAAAATAGGACCAAAAAACCACAAGAGCTCATATCCTTGACCACCAAAAGAGCCAATAAAACCACCCAGGCCAGCAGCCAATAGGATGAGCAGTAGGAGAAGTCAGAGTAGTAGGAAAACTGACACCCAAAATTGGGAAGCAAAAATAAAGGAAAAATAGCTGCACCCAAGAGAGGATAACCAACCCAGGGTAGACCAGAAACCCAACCAAAAGCACCTAAATTGACCATCAAACACAGACAACACATCCAACAAACCAACCAACCTAGACAACGAAAATAGCCCACAAGCCCAGTCAACCAACAAAACCAACCAGTAAACAGAGCTAATACAAAGCCCAAAAAGAGGGAAAAGAACATCAACAGATAAAGGAACAACCCACTTGGAGATCTCCAAAATAACCAAGAAATAAAAATGGTAGTCACCCAGCCAAACTAGAAAAGGCTAAGGAGGACCACCCAATCAAAGTGGGAATACTGTAAGGAAAAGAACAAGGCTAGAGGCAAACTAAACCTCTTCCAAATCCCAAAGAGCAGATAGTCACTACAAACAAGAAAATGAGGATACAACAACCACATAACAGTTAACTCAAATTCACTAGGTAGATAGAACTAACCAATAGAAACCTCCAAGCCAAACTAGAAAAGGATAATGAAGCCAGAAGAGGCCAATAGTAGCCATGAAAAAATAACCACCCAAAGTAGCTAGGAAAATAAAAGAATATAAATAGCAGAAACTAGCAGAACCAACCATAGCATCCACAAATCCAATTCAAAAAAGGCCATAGCTAGGCAAAACTAAAGGCAAACCCAACATTCATTGGTAAAAAGGGTAGGCCAAAATTTGGCACAACCACAACCCAACAGGAGACACAAAGAATGAGCCAGAGAAAGAAATCTGCCAGGCTAAGAGGATAGGGAAAACAATTAAAAATTGCACCACTAAGACCCAAAAAATTGGCCAGGCAAGTATAGAACGAGGTAAAGAGGAAGGGAGTTTAAGTATAGAAATAAACACACCAAAAACTACTTCTTAGTGAGGGGAACAAAAAAAACAACAAAAATAGACTGAATAAAACCACCATAGCAAAAGATTAATAAAATAGCAGAAGGTTAAAATATGAGGGTCTAGTGTGATGATACGGACACCAGGCTATGTATGTTATGGTTATCAATAAAGTGAGCTCATTTAATTCTCCTCCCAAATTATCTAGGAAATTAGCACAAGCATTACTTTCATGAAGAATGTGAAAATTTTTGTAGCAAACTTGAGAAAGAAGCTTTTAGTGTGATTAAGAAGATAAAATAAGTCAGCATTTCCCATTTTATTATTAGTAAGCATATCAAGTAAAACAAGAGCATCAACTTCAATCCAAATATTATAGAGGCCTTTGCTTAAATAAATATCAATAGCTTTATTAATAGCCATGAGTTTAGCATAAATAACAAAACAAGCTTTGAGGGGGTAGGCAAAAGCATAAATGACAGTGCCTTTAGATTCCCTAAGAATTCCACCACAGCCATATTTATTTTGGGAAATAAAACCATCATAATTGATCTTAATAGATTTTCATTAAGCTTAATCAAATGTATAATGCTAATACTCTCGTAGGAAGGATCATCATGCAAAGTGATACCCACTTTTTTATCTACAAATTTATAACCTCTAAAGTGAAAATTACTAATTAAATTTGCATTAAATAAAGAATGAATTTTTTCTTTAGTTCTAGCAAGGATCATTTTATAGTTCATAGGGATAACATGATATTTAGCATCATTTTTCTCCATCTAATGAACCAAATAAGGGTAATAACAATTAAAACTTTGATATGACCTTTCACAATTTTATGGAAATAAACTTTAAGAAGTTGATATAATGAAAGAGAGCCATGAAAATAGTAAGTGTTAAATAAATCATCATACCATATCTAAAGTTTGGAAGCAATAACACCATTGTCAAAAAATGATTAACATTTTCAATATGAAAGCAATAATAGCACTTATAAGGTAAGTAAAACCCTTTAAGCTAGAGCAAGGAATCAACTGGGATGAAGTTATTCAAAATCCTCCAAGCTAAAACTGATTAAGAAATGGGAAAGATATTATTCCAAAGTTTAATAAAAACATTAGAGGTGTTATATTTATTTTGAACCAAATTCCAAACCTCTTTAAGAACACAATCACCATTGTAAGAGAGCTTAAAAAGGATTTGACCCAATTTATTAGATAAGCTAGCGGCATTGTAAAACTTATCAAAAATAGAAATAGGAATGTAGTTCTCAAGTTTATTTTCATTCTAATTATTATATGGGTTGTAGGTTTAGTGTCATAGGTTTAGGGTTTAAGGTTTAGAGTTTAGGATTTATGGATTAAAGTTTTTATTTTTTATATTATGTAAACCTGTAGGTTTAGGTTTATTTAATATATTTGGTATATTTTTTATTTATTTAAGGTTTTGGGTTTAGGATTTAGGGTTTAGGGTTTAGGGTTTAGGGTTTAGCTTTTAGGTTTATGGTTCAAGTTTTAGTTTAGGGTTTAGGGTTTAGGTATTAGGTTTAGGTCTGTTTTAATTTAAGGTTTATGGTTTTGTTTTTTTAATAGAATGATTTAGATTCAACATTTCTTCTTTTTGATTTCATCAACCAAGTAACACACCAAGTTTTCTAAGACACAATCAACAACATAGATAAAAAATGAGCATGCATAGAGAAATTTAAAACCCTAGAGAACGCCTTTTTGAAAGACACCGTTCCATATGTAGTAGATCGGATTGGCCATTCTTCATTTTCTCTAATTCACATCAGAACCACCCCGACCTCTCGAGTAGCGGGATCCACCATCATATCCCCAATCTCTCCCTCTACCATCACCATGGCTATAACCTACATCTCTCCTCCCGCCTCCATAACCACCACTACTCTTCCACCACCAACTATCCACCAAAGACCTCCGCATCCCCCCACCACTACGATAACCACCACGTGCACCTTCACCTCCATCTCCAGATCTAGTCTAAGCCTGGCTGACGGTGATGTCCTTGTCGTCAAGGTTCTGCCCATTCTAAGGGTTTAAGTTTATTAGGTTTTAGGTTTGAGCTTTACTTATTAATTTATTTAGTTACTTTCAGTTTAGGATTAGAGTTTGGGGTTTAGGATTTAGGGTTTAGGGTTTATGGTTTATGGTTTAGGGTTTAAAGTTTAATGTTTTAGGGTTTATGCTTTTAGGGTTTAGGGTTTAGGGTTTAGGGATTAGGGTTTTTTTGGGATTTTGGGTTTAGGGTTTAGGGTTGTAGGTTTATGGTTTAGAGTTTAGGGTTTAGGATTTAAGATTTAGGGTTTAAGATTTTTTTTTAAAAAAATTAAGTAAACTGATAGGTTTAGGTTTATTTAGTATATTTAGTTTATTTTTTATCTATTTTAGTTTATCTTCTTTTTTATTTTTATTTAGGTTTATTTTATTATTTTATTTAGTTTAGTTTATTTATTTTAAGTTTATTTTATCTTCATTTTTTATTTTATTTTATTTTTTTGGTTTAAGTTTAAGTTTATTTTTTAAGTTGAGTTTTATTTTATTTTATTTTTTATGCTTAAGTTTTATTTTTAATTTTTAGGTTTAGGTTTAGGTTTTTTTTAATTTTTTTAGGTTTAGGTTTTTAGTTTTTATTTTAGGTTTATTATAGGTTTAGGTTTATTTTTAGTTTATTTAATTTTATTTAGTTTAGGTTTATGTTTAATTTATTTTAGCTTTAGGTTTAGGCTTTTTTTATTTTAGTTTAGTTTATTTTAGTTTAAGTTTAGGTTTATTTTATTTTATTTATTTTAGATTAGGTTTTTTAGTTTAGTTAGGATTTTATTTTAGGTTTAAGTTTTTATTTAGTTTTTTATTTAATTTTATTTCAAGTTTATTTTATTTTATTTTACATTTAGTTTTCCTTAATAGGTTTTTTATTCTTATTTTATATTATTCATTCATCAATCTTTATTTTATTTATTTTAGTTTTATTTTTTTACTTTTATTTTATTTTAGTTTAGGTTTTAGTTTAATTTAGTCTTTTATTTTATTTATATTTTATTTATTTTTTTTTTATTATTTATCTAGGTTTTTATCTTTAGATTTATGCTTTAGTGGGCAGTGGCTCAGTGGCCCAGGCCCAGGGGCTCAGTGGCTCAGGGTGTGGCCTAGGGCCTGGCTAGTGGCCTGGGCCTTTATGGCCTTCAGCCCAGGTGGGTCATGCCTCAGTGGCCTTTAGGGTGAGCCTGGGTCTGGGCCCCAGGGGCAGGGGTCCCAGGCTCAGCCCAGGGCTCAGTGGCCTCAGTCAGTTTAGGGTCCATGGGTCAGTGGGTTTGTGGTCCCAGTGCCTAACCTAGCCCAGGGTTTAAGGCTCAGGTCAGGCCAGGCCTAGGGCCTAATTAGGGTCCCAAGAGTCTGGCCTAGAGCCCAGGGTCTGGGTAGAGTCAGGCACAGTCTGGGCTCAGGTTCAGTCACTGCCAGGTTAGTGGTCCAACATTTAGGTTTGTGTCAGCTCTGGTCAGATTTAGGGTCAGGTCACTGCAGGTTGTGGCCTTTAACAAAGTTAGTGGGTGTAGGGTTTAGTTTTTAAAAAAATAAGTAAACCTGATAATTTAGTTTATTTTGTTTATTTAGTAATCAACCATTTATTTTATTTATTTTTTTTTATTTATTACATTTATTTTATTTTATTTTATGTTAGTTTATTTTATTATACTTTATTTTTAGGTATAGGTCTAGGTTTAGGTTTATGTTTATTTTTTTAGTTTAGTTTTATTTTTATTTTTATTTTATTAGTCTATGTTTTATTTTTTATTTTTAGGTTTAGTTTTAGGTTTTCATTTTTTTTAATGTTTAGGTTTTAAGTTTTTATTTAAGGTTTATTATATTTTTTTAGTTTAGATTTAGGTTTAATTTACTTTATTTTATTTTATTTAGTTTAGGTTTTAGGTTTAGTTTATTTTGGTTTTTTTAGTTTATTTATTTTATTTTATTAGATTTATTTTATTTTTTATTAGTTAAGGTTTTCTTTAGTTTAGAGTTTATGTTTTATTATTTAATTTAGGTTTTACTATTAGGTTTATGATTTTTATTTTAAGTTTTATTTTATTATATTTTAAGTTTATTTTATTTTTATTTTAGGTTTAGTTTTTATTTTATTATATTTTAAGTTTATTTTATTTTTATTTTAGGTTTAGTTTTTATTTTCTTTAAATTTCTCATTTTTTAATTTAGTTTAGGTTTTATTTATTTTATTCTTAGTTTAGTTTTTAATTTTTTTATTTTATTTTCTTAGTTTAGTTTTAGTTTTTAGGTTTTAGTTTAAGTTTTATTTTATTTTGGTTTAGATTCTTTATTTATTTTATTTTCTTTATTTATTTTGGTTTTAGCTTTTTAGTCAGTGGTAGGTTTGTGGCTTTAAAGTCATCATTTTTGGCTTAGTGGTTTGGGTTGGGCCTAGGTTTATTAGTGTTAAGAATCAAGGGTTTTTGTTTCAGTTTGTTTTTAGGTTTAGGGTTTAGTTTGGCTTTAGTGGTCTGTGCCTTATTAGGTTTAGAGTTATTTTTTAACATATAATAAAGATTCAACATTTCTTCTTTATTTATTTATTTTATTAGTTTTATTTTATTTTATGTTTACTTTTGTTTTGATTTAGTTTAGTTTATTTATTTTAGGTTTATTTATTTTAGTTTAGGTTTTTATTTTATTATTTAAGCTCTTTAGCTTAGGTTTATTTTTTTATATCATTTATATCTTCTTCGTTTGAGTTTTATTTTTTGTTTTAAGGTTTAGGTATTTTTTATTTTATTTTTTTTGTGATTTATTTTAGGTTTTATTTTAGGTTTTTTTACTAGGTAATACTTTATTTATTATATTACTTAGTTTATGTTTAGTTTTACGTTTAGGTTTAGTTTGTTTATTTTAGTTTAGTTTTAGGTTTAGTTTTATTTTATTTTGTTTATTTTATTTTAGCTCAGTCTTTTTAGTTTAGGGCATAGTTTTATTTATTATTTATTATTAGTTTAAGTTTTATTTTTTATATTTTATTTTACTTTAGGTTTTTTATTTTATTTTATGTTTAGTTTTATTTTATCTTAGCATGCATTCCAGGTTTATTTTAGTTTAGTTTAGGTTTATTAATTTTATTTTTTTATTTTCAGGTTTATTTAGTCTAGGCATTTTAATAATTTTACAACGAAGTTTATTTAATTTATTATTCTTTATTTATTTAGGTTTAGATTTTAGTTTTATGATTCAGTAGGTTTAGTGTTTATGCCTTGTATTTAGTGGTTTAGGGTTTGTGGCTGTCATTTTCTTAGTGGTTCTTTAGGGTTTAGGTTAGCATTAGTTTAGTGTTCAGGATTTAAGGTTTAGGGTCAGGTTTGGGCTCAGGGTTAGTGGGATCAGGTTTATGGTTTAAGGTGGGTAGGTTGAGAGAGTTTAGGTTTAGGTAGGTTTTATGAATAATTTTAAATTTTATTATTTTATTTTTACAAACCTAGTTTATGTTTATTTAGTTTAATTTATTTATTTATTTATTTTATTTATTATTTAGTTTAGTTTATTTATTTTAGGCATTTATTTTAGTTTATTTCTTTTAGTTTATTTTAATTTTACAAAGTTTAGTTACATTTATTTTAGTTTAGTTTTATTTTATTTTATTTTAAGTTTAGGTTTTATTTTTACTTATTTTTTATATTTTTATTTTATTTTTTATGTTTAAGTTTTAGATTTTAATTTAGGTTTTATTTTTTTAGTTTAGGTTTAGATTTATTTTTAGTTTAATTTTTTTTATTTTAGTCTTAGGTTTAGTTTATTTTAGACTTAGTGATGTGTTCTTTTATTTTACTTTAGTTTAGTTTATTTTATTTTTTTTTTAGATTAGATTTTCTTTTTAATTTAGGGTTTAGGTTTCTTTTTAATTTATTTTGAGGTTTTATTTTAGGTTTTATTTTATTTGATTTTATTTTAGTTTTAGTTTATTTTATTTTAATTTTAGGTTTAGTATTTTTTTAGTTTTTATTTTTTTAGTTTAGTTTTATTAATTTGATTTTAGTTAAGTTTTTATGTTTTTATTTTATTTTCTTTAGGTTTAGGTTTAGTTTTAGTTCATGATTTATTTTATTTTATTTATTTATTTTATTTTAGTTTAGTTTTTCATTTATTTTATTTTTAAGTTTTATTTAATTTAGTTTAGGTTTTTTTTTTATGGTTTGTGTTTGTATTTAGTTTAGGGTTTTAGTGTTGGGTTTAGGTTTTAGGTTTAGGGTTTAGGTTTTAGTTAAGGGTTTAGGGCTTTTTTAATTGAGAATAAATTCAGATTCAATATTTCTTCTTTTCGATTTTGTCAACCAAGTAACACACCATGTTTTTTTAAGTTAATTACATAAATAAAAAATGAGATGCATAGCACATCAAAACCCTAGCTAGAACCATCTCTTTAAAACTTTCATAAGCAAGGATTAGATCTTATTCTTCGCTTTTTATTTTATTTAGTTTTTTTATTTAGGATTGTTTATTTTATTATTTTATTTTAGGTTTTTATTTATTTTATTTTATTTTAGTTTTTTTATTAATTTATTTAATTTTATTTTTAGGTTTAGGTTTAGGTTGTAGTTATATTATTTTATTTATTTTATTTTATTTAGGTTCCAATTTTTTTAAATATTTTACTTTTAGTTTTTATTTAGTTTAGTTTGCTTTAGATTTTAGTTTAGGGTTTGTTTTTGTGGGTTTGTGGTTTAGGGTTTAGGTTTGTGGTTTAGTTTAATGTTCAGTTTTATTAAGGTTTTTAGGTTTGTGGTTAGCTTAGTTTTAGGATTTTTTAAAAAAAAGTAAACCAAGAGTTTAAGTTCATTTTGTTAAATTAATTAATTTTTTTATTTATTATAGTTTATTTTACTTTTTATTTTTATTTATGTTCACGCTTTTATTTTCATTTGGTTTAGTTTATTTATTTTAGCTTTACTTATTTTACTTTATTTTTTAGGTTTAGGTTTAACTTTAATTTATTTTTTAGTTCAGTTTCATTTTTAATTTAATTTTTAGGATTATGTTTTATTTTTTTTATTTTTAGGTTTAAGTTTAGGTTTTATTTTATTTTTTTTTAAGATTTTAATTTGTACAATTTTAGGTATTATTTTGTACTTTAGTTTAGGTTTACTTTTGTTTATTTTATTTTATTTACTTTAGTTTAGCTAGTTAGTTTTCTTTAGGTTTAGGTTTAGTTTATTTATTTAATTTTATTTATAAGTTTATTTTATTTTATGTTAGTTTAGAATTTTTTTTGTTTAGGGTTTTTCTTTTTATTTACTTAGGTTTTATTTTAGTTTTTTTAGTTTTTTATTTTATAGTTTATTTTTTTTTTATTTTATTTTTATTCATTTAATTTTATTTTATTTAGTTTTTATAGTTTTAATTTATTTTTATTTTTGTTTAGTTTTTTTACTTGATTTTATTATTTTAGGTTTAGTTTATTTTTCAGTTTAGGTTTTGATACATTTTTTATTTTATATTTTCTTTATATTATTTCAGATTTTCATTTATTTTATTTTAGCTTTATTTAGCTTTAGTTTACCCTTTAGTTTGGGTTTTGTGGTTTAGTGGTTTAGGGTAAGATAGTCTCTGCTAAGGCTGCCAAAGTTTGGCTTTGTATGGTTTAGGTTTATGGTGGCCTATAGTTTTTTTAAAGTTTAGGTTTAGGGTTTTAAAAAATTTTTTTAATTTTTTTTTAATTTTTATTTATTTTTAATTTTTTATTTTATTTAAGGTCCGTTTTATAGTCCAGGTCAGTGGTTTAGGGTTTAGGTTTTGGATTTAGGATTTAGGTTTAGTGATTAGGGATTTTAAGGGTTTATGTATTTATTTATTATTTATTTTATTTATTTATTTTTATTTATTTTAGTTTATTTTATTTTAGTTTATTCTTATCTTTATTTTATTATTTACTTTAGTTTATTTAATTTAGTTTATTTATTTAGATTACCATTATTTTAGTTTAGTTTATTTTATTTTTTTTTAAGGTTTTATTATTTTATTTTAGGTTAAGGTTTTATTTTATTTTTAGGTTAACATTTTAGGTTTTATTTGGGGTGTATTTTAAGGTTTTATTTTTTAGTTTAGATTTATGTTTATTTTTAGTTTAGGGTTTAGGTTTAGTTTATTTTATGTTTAGGTTTTGATATAGGTTTATTTATTTTAGTTTAGTTTATTTGAGTTTAGTTTAGGTTTATTTTATTTTTATTTTAGGTTTAGGTTTTTTTTTAATTTAAGGTCTCAGTGGTTATGGTATGGTTTAGTAGATTTCGATTTGAGGGTTTAGTGGTTTTTTTTAATTAAGTAAAACCAAGAGGTTTAGTTAGTTTATTTAGTTTATTTTTCTTTATTTTAGTTTATTTTAATTTATTTTATTTATGTTTACTTTATGTCTTTACTTTTATTTTTAATTTTATTTATTTTATTTATAGGTTTTTTATTTTAAGTTTAGGTTTATGTTTAGGTTTATTTTTTAAGTTTAGGTTTTATTTTTTATTTTTAGGTTTAGGTTTAGGTTTTTATTTTATTTTTTAGGTTTAGGTTTTAGGTTTTATTTTAGGTTTAATTTAGGTTTTATTTATTTTAGGCTTTGGTTTGGTTTAGTTTATTAGTAGATAAGGTTTTATTTATTTAGTTTATTTTAGTTTAGGTTTATTTTAATTTTATTTTAGGTTTAGATTTTTTTTAGTTTAGGGTTTAAATTTATTTTTATTTAATTTTAGATTTTATTTTTTTTTATTATTTTAGATTTTGGTCTTATTTAGTTTTATTTTATTTTAGGTTTATTTTATTTTATTTTAGGTTTTTTATATTTTATTTAAGTTTTATTTTAGTTTAGTCCAAGTTTTTATTTATCTTTATTTTAGTTACCTTTAGTTTTATTTTATTTTCTTTATAGTTTGTAGGTTTAGTTTAGGTTTAGTTTATGTTTTCATCTATTTTATTCTTGGTTTATGTTTTCATCTTTTTAAAAGCTTTATTTAGTTTAGATTTTAGCTTTTAGGGTTTAAGGTAGTCAGGTCAGGTGGGGTTCTTTTGGGCTCAGGCCTGGGGGTAGTTTAGGGGCATGTTGGGCTATGGCTAGTGGCTCAGGTCAGTTTAGGCTCAGTGGTTTTTAGGGTCTTTTTGTACCACCAGTGGGTTTAGTGGTTTTAGGTCAGGTTTAGTGGTTTTGGGGTTGATTTAGCGTGGTTTTATTTTTAAAATTAAACCCCAGTAGTAGAGATTTATTTAGTTTATTTTATTTATTTTAGTTTGTTTTATTTTTATTTTATTTATGTTTATTTTTTATATTTAGTTTATTTATCTATTTAAATTTATAATTTAGGTTTTTTATTTTTTTATTTTTTTGTTTGGTTATGTTTATTTTTTATTTTATTTTATTTTTATTTTATTTTTAGGTTTAAGTTTATTTTTTTAGTTTTAGGTTTAGGTTTTATTTTATTTTTTTTTTTAAGGTTTAGGGTTTTTTTGAAAAATTTGTAAACTAAAGTTTAAGTTCATTTAGTTTGTTTAGTTTATTTATTTATTTATTTATTTTATTTTTTTATTTTATTTATGTTTACTTTTGTTTTATTTAGTTTAGTTATTTTATTTTAGGTTTATTTATTTTATTTTAGATTTTTTAATTTAATTTATTTTTTAGGTTTAGGTTTATTTTTTAGGTTTAGATTTTATTTTTTATTTTTAGGTTTAGGTTTTTATTTTATTTTATTATGTTTAGGTTTTAGGTTTTTTATTAGTTTATTTTTAGGTTTTATTTTTTAGTTTTAGGTTAGGTTTATTTTTAGTTTATTATATTTTTATTTAGTTTATGTTTAGTTTATTTTACTTTAGTTTAGGTTTAGTTTTATTTATTTTAGTTTAGTTTATTTTAGTTTAGGTTTATGTTTATTTTATTATATTTAGGTTTAGATTTTTTTATTGTTCATTTTTTTTATTTTATTTATTTATATTTAGTTTACTTTTAGATTTAGTTTTATTTACTTTTATTTTATTTTATTTTAGCTTTAATTTGTTTTAATTTTAGGTTTTGTTTTATTTTATTTAAGTTTTATTTTTTAGTTTAGTCCAGGTTTATTATTTTTTTAGTTTATTTTTTATTTTCTTTAGGTTTAGATTTATGTCAGTTTAGGTTTAGTTTTAGTTTATGTATTTTTATTTTTTTTATATTCAGGTTTTTTTATTTATTTTATTTTAGGTTTTATTTAGTTTAGTTTAGATTTTTATCTTTAGGGTGGTTTAGGGTCAGGTGGTCCCTTTGGCCTAGGTGGTTTAGGTTTAGGGTCTTTAGGATTTAGGGTTTATGATCATGGCTCCATAGTCTGTGCCTGGGTTCAGGCAGGTTTTGTGGTCCAGTGTTTTTTCTGGTGTCAGAAGGCCTAGGGTTTGTGCTAGTTTTAGAATTTATGGTTTAGGGTAGTGGGTCAGATATTTATGGGGTTTTAAATTAAGCAAAACCGGCATGTTTAGTTTATTTAGTTTATTTTTTATTTTAGTTTAGTTTTTATTTTAGGTTTTTAATTTAGTTTTAGTTTTATTTTAGTTTATTTTGGATTAGTTTAGGTTTATTTTTAGTAGTTTATTTTATTTTTTTTTTAAGTTTAGATTTTTTAGGTTTAGTTTAGGTTTTTATTTTTTTTTTAGGTTTAAGTTTCAAGTTTTATTTGAGGTTTATTTTTAGGTTTTATTTTTTACCTTAGTTTAAGTATTTTTTTTAGTTTATTTTATTTATTTAGTTTAGGGTTTAGTTTTTTATTTTACATTTAGGTTTAGGTTTTATTTATTTTTTTTAGTTTATTTTAGTTTAGTTTAGGTTTATTTAAGTTTATTTTAGCTGGTTTTTTTAGTTCATGGTTTAGGTTTTATTTTTTATTTATTTTTAGGTTTATTTTAGGTATATTTTAGTTTTATTTAGTTTTTATTTTATTTTATTTTAGGTTTTATTTTATTTTATTTTTCATTTAGGTTTTATTTTAAGTTTTTTATCTTTTGGTTTATTTTATTTTTATTTAGTTTTTATTTATTTTATCTGAGTTTAGTTTTTAGTTTTATTTTATTTTATCTTTATTTTAGGTTTAGGTTTTAGTTTAGGTTTTATTTTATTTTATTTTATTTTCTTATTTTATTTAGGTTTAGGTTCTTATATTTATTTTTTTTAGGTTTTATTTAGTTTTAGGTTTAGGTTTTATGGTTTTAGGGTGGGTTTAGGGTTTAGTTTGGGTTTAGTGTTTTGTGGTTTAGCTTTTGATTTAGGTTTTGTGTTTTACTTCTTTGGGTAGTTTAGGGTTTGTGGTTTTCAGGTTTTGTGGTTTTAGGTGTAGGTTTAGGTTTAGGTTTAATGTTTAGGTTTAGGGTTCAAGTTTTAGTTTATGGTTTAGGGTTTTTAGTTTTTTTTAACAAAGAACAAATTCAGATTCAACATTTCTTCTTTTTGATTTTATTAACCAAGTCACAAACTAGGGAGGTAATCGAATGACCTCCTTTAGGCTAACTAAAGCCTCATGTTCTCGGGATGTCCAGACTATATACCCATTACCATTCAATCTTATATAAATCAACACATGAATAAAGGAAAGAGAACTCAATATTCATACACTTAAGCTATAAGCACATGCATTTCTTATGTATTTATAACTAGCATCATAACACATATTATTATTCATTTATAAGCTTTTAAAAAATACATTTAGATTTAATTGTGATAATAGCCACACATATATTAAATTAAATCAACCCATGCAAGCTTACATAAAGGAAATCCATTTTATTTTACTTGATTTTGAAAACATGGATCCATGAATTCAAATGACATACCGAATTTAACATGATTGGAAAGAGAACAATCAAATATAAGCACGTGATTCATTCAACCAAACTAGTTCTTAAGGATAATCAAATCAAATAAGATTATTTGAAGCAAACCAAAGCTTTTTTTTATTAATTAAGTTTTGGATTTGATTCGATTTAAGAAAGAGAAGAGAAATAATCATTTATTATTTAAAACCCATTCCCACATTAGTGATTTGATTTAATTTAAGGAAATGTAATTAAGTTGATTTTATCGGTTAATTAAGTTGAACTCTTAATTAGATGAATTCATTAATCTTACCTATGTCACCTTAAAGTAATTAACTAAATAATTATGCACTATCGTGATATGCATGGAAAATAAACTTGTAATGATCCTAGAAAATGAAAGGGTTGCAATGCAATTGACTCATGATTAATAGTTAATTAGATTAAAGTACTTAATAAATTACTCTTATGGTCTTCCTACACATGTGGACTAGCCATAATTTCATTAAACTTCTTTAGGTGTGTGATCTAACATCACGCGAGTGAGGGAGAATGTTCGTCTGCCATTGCTCACTTGATTTGAGCTTACCCAAGCTCCGATCAACTCTAAAAGGATCTCACACCTTCATGACATCAATCAGAGGGGATCCAACAATCAAGATCACACGAGATGCAAGTTTTCTTCAAAAAGCTCCCATAGATTTTTGCCTAAGGGTTGGTTTTGAAAGCATACCTCACCGGAGCTCAAGACTAGCGGCTCGAACTATTGAGAAAGCTTCATGAGTGAGATAAGCCCGCTGAGCAACAATTGATCAATCTCGACGCTCAGATGGCCAAGAACCCACAATTTGAGCTCCACTTTGATAGAAGTCCCACCTCTAGTGCTCTGAAGCTCGAGAGATGACTCCTTCTTACTCAACGCAGGCAAAAGTTAATTTCAGTTTGATGGAGAAATAGGAAGTTAGGGTCTAAATGGGAGTGTCCTATTTTGTGATAGATGGAATGGCTTTTTTCGATGAGAATAAGCTTGGGAGCTTAGGGAATGGTTCTAGCGGTCATCTTGGGTAGCTAGGCTCGTGGATGATTTTGTGTGTATTTGAGTGGAAACGAGGGGGTGTATACCCCTTTCATCTTGATTGGATGGGGATCAAATTTGTCTCTATCATGGCCATCCATCGTGAGTGGCATGAGTAGGTGAGTTGGGTCTGCTTGGTTGGTTGAAGGTGGAGGTGCCAAGGAGGAATCATGGGTGTTCTATGGGTTTTAAATGCTTAAATGGGGAGGGTGAGGTTATTTTACCTCCTTGGGTGATGGACAACCCAACCACCTTAGTTAGGCATGGCCCTAGTCAGTGCCTAGGGGTGGACCATTGGGAGAGTACAAAGTGGCCAAGGAATAAAATAACTACTTACATGGGTGATTTGTCAATGTGAATCCCTTTACCTAAGAAGAATGATTATTTAGCATTGAATTTGATTTGGGAAGATTTGAAATATATATTAACACCTCCACTAGGAAGAAGAAGAAGAGGGCTAGTTTAGAGGTTGTCCTAGGGTGGAAAACCTCATTGGCCACCTAAGATATGCCCTAGAAAAAAGGAGTACACCTGCTATCCATATAAACTTAGAATCTAGTTCATAGGATGAGTCTTGTATGGTTAGCACACCAGCCAACTCTTCTTAGTAGTATATTCCTTTGAAGGTGACACTTGAGTAAGATAGTGATGAAGATCAGGCTCTAAGGCAAAGCATAAGTGTATCCAAGTCTATATGTGAAACAACTAGGCATCAGTTGGGAACCTTAGCTCTAACCCCACTTTCCTCTCAAAAAGTTGATGGTTTGGTAGTTAAGGAAGCCCCTAAGTCATCCATAGATGTGAAGACTCAGAGGTTCTTTTACGGAGCATCATCCTCAAGTCAAGAAGATGTAGAACTTGAGGGTGATTCATATAAAAATTTAATATAATTACTTTTTGATTGGTACTTTCCTTGTGTTCATAATTTAAGAAAAGAAAGGGTTAATCCCACATACTTGGTCAAAGCACAAGTACTACTTTGAATGAATATGGAAGAACAAATGCAAAAGCTTTCAATCAAGACCGTGACTAGATTCAAAGAGTGCATCAAGTCGATGATGATTACCGCTTAGTCCTTACTAATCATTTGGAATTTGATAGGTTCTTTTCAAATCACATTAACTTAAATGAGGAGCTGTGCTTAGAAACTTCAAATGATTTAGATAATTTTGAAGTCGAAGATGCACTGCTAGAGTTTGAAGAAGAGATCAAGTAAACCATCAACGAGCTTAAAGAAATCAACTTAAGAAGTTAAGAAGATCCATGCCTGACATACATCAATTCTTTATTGAATGAAATTGAAACCAATGATTTAGTTAGGCTATTGACTAAGTTTAAGGACTATTTTGCATGGAGTTATGAAGAGATGCCCAGTTTGGCTCCTAATGTAGCGATCCATAAACTAGCAATAGAGCCTCTAGCTAACCCTATGAAGCAAGCTCCTGACATGAGTGTGAGACATGAATCAAAGTGTCATTTATGAAGTAAAAAAACTTGATTGATATTGGCTTCATCCAAGAAGATAAATACCCTACCTAGTTAGTTAGTGTCTTCTTAGTTAAGAAAAAGAATGGCCAAATTCACATATGCGTTGATTTTAGGGATTTAAATAGGGCGTGTCCAAAAGACGAATTTCCACTACCAATCTCGGAGCTGATGGTGGACATTGCTTCAGCTCATGCAGTCTTCTATTTCATGGATAGATCATCCATATATAACCAAATAAAGATGTCTAGAAGAATCCTAGGTTTAAAAATGGAAAATTTAATCCTTAAATATGAAAGAAATACTATTTTTAGAACCCTGATCAAAATCTACTACTATAAGGTCATGCCTTTCAAATTTTAAAAAAATTCTGCTATACCAAATGCTATGACTCAAATCTTTGATCTAACCCATTCATCATCAAGTCAAGTGCTATGATGTTGATCTTGTTATCAAAAGTAGAGAAAGAAAGACCATCTATTTGATTTGAGAGTAGTTTTTGAACATTTAAGATAATTTAACCTCAAAATGAACCCCCTGAAATGTGCATTCGGAGTAGCTTCAGGGAAATTCCTTGTGTTTTTTGTCCGACACCACGGAATCAAAATTTATTTGGAGAAGATCAAGGTGATATTAGAAATGCCCCTAAAATTTTAACTCAAGTCAAATCATTTCAAGGGTGGTTGGCATATCTACGATGCTTTATATCCAACCTATAGGGAAGATGTCAGCCATTCTCAGCACATGTAAAAAAAGATGCCAAGTTCAAGTGGGATGATAAGTGTGAGCATGCCTTCGAAGATATCAAGCATTACCTGATGATGCCCCAAGTTCTAGCAGCCTTATCCTGGGCAAGCAACTCATACCTTACATTGCTATGTTAGATGACTCCATTGGTGCTTTGTCAGCCCAAGCAAATGATGAAGGGAAGGAAAATGCATTCTACTACCTCACCTATCGTCTAATCCTTACTGAGGCTAATTATCCACTCATTGAGAGGAATTGCCTAGCTTTAATCTTTGCATCACAAAAGCTATAGTACTACATGCTTCCTCATAAGGTGAACTTAATCTCTAGGATGAATCCACTATAATATCTAAAAATATGACCGACACTATATGGACGGTTGGCATGATGGTCCATGATCCTCTCGCAGTTTAACATTACCTTCATACCCCTTCGTGAAGTGAAAGGATAAGCACTAGCAGATTTATTAGCAGCACACTCACTTCCTGCTAACTTTCTTCTTAATGATGATCTCCCCGATGAATAAATTATAAAATTAGGGGACTATAGCATCCCTCACCGGGAGATGTACTTTGATGGTGCAGCCTTTCCTCTTAAAGAGGAGAGAAGAATCTACTAGGCCACAGAAAGGTAGAATAGTTCTCTTAACTCAAGACCATGATGTGAGGAGAATCTCATATCATCCGTCCAATCCTTGTACCAACAATGAAGTTGAATATGAGGCTCTAATTTTTGATGTAGAGTTAGCCATTACTCTAAGCATCCAGAACGTCAACATCTTCCTAGATTCTTAGCTTGTTATCAACCAAATCCCTGGGTCCTATAAGGCTACAAAGCCCAAGCTCCATCACTACCATAAGTACACCATGGATTTATTGGCCCAAATCCTAGAGGTTACCATTTATAAGATTCCTCAAGGAAAGAACATCATAGCATATGCTTTAGCCAAGCTTGCCAAAGACTTGGCATGTCTGGAGGATGAGACCATATCAATAAACTTTCAAAATAGACTAGTCTTATCCCTTATTGATAATGAACTCATCAAAAAGTACTCTCTTGAAGGGGAGTTTGCCATTTCTAAGAAGGATGATGAGTTAGATTTGAGGCAACCATTCATGTATTACCTAAATAAATGCAAACTACCTCAAGAGAAGTCCCAAGCCCATCAGATGAAGCAAAGAGCATTTTCCTATGCTCTTGTGGATGGTGTTTTGTACCAGCAATCTTTTGATTATATGTTTGTTTAGACACGTACGAAGCCCATAAGATCATGACCAAGGTACACTCAAGATTATGTGGAGCCAACCAATCTGATCCAAAGATGAAAGCCAAGATCAAGAGATCAGATACTACTACTTATCATCGATGATTAAAGATTATGTGGATACAGCTAGATTGCAAAATGTCAAATACACAAGTAAGTCCTACACCAATCACCCAACATTCTACTATCTACATTGGCCTCATGGCCATTCGAGTGCCACCAACATAATGGGTCCCATGATCCTCATTCTTCCAAGTGGTCATTAGTTTTTCCAAACCGCTCAGCATGTGCTCCTATTTTTTAGGAACTCATATCATAAACCATATCATATTGTATTAGGCAGAATTAAGATCAACAACTTTTACCCATACACAAAGATATTTTGGAGATATTCTACCATCAACTATTTCAGGGTAAATGTCTTAGCAGAAGCCTTCAACAAAACTCTCATACAAATACTAAAGAAGACACTCGACATCAACAAGTGATAGTGGCATGAGCAATTAGTTGAAGCCTTGTGGGACTATTGCACCACATATAGAACTCCAACTCATTCTACTCCTTTCTCTTTAGTGTATGGGTCTAGAGCCATTCTATCATTAGAAGTCCAACTCCTAACACTAAGGTTAGTTGTGGGTAGCCAGATCACAATAAAGTAGAATGACAAGTTGCAGTTAGAAGAGCTTGAAGGATTGAAGGAGAGACGCCTACGGGCATGCCAAAACATCGAGTTATAGAAAGCTAAAATGATTCAAGCTCATAACAAGTTAGCTCGTCCTAGAGCTTTTCAAGTAGGATAGCTTATTTTAGTTCTAAGGAGATAGATTGTTGCCTGTCATAGGATTGGAGGCAAGTTTGAACCCACTTGGGAAGGCCCTTTTCCTATAGAGAAGCATACCGAGGAGGATCTTATCAGCTTATTGATTATAAGGGAGACCACCTAATTCTTCCAATCAATGGGCTCTACTTAATGAAATAGTATAAATCATGTTTCAAAATAATTATCATCAATGAAAATTCCATTTCGAATTCAATCTCTTTCATGTTGAAAGTATTCTTATTTGTGAATCCACTACGATGAGTTTAGGGTAGTTGTAAGGAACCCGAGTGGCGTCCTACCCTTCATCAACACCACACAAACATAAACTATATACAAACATATAAAATAAACACGTATCTTTTGTGTCGGTCTACTCTTAGTTAAGATAAGGCCCCCAATGGCATTCACTTAGTAGATTCTCTAGGTCAGGCTGATGTGATACCCTAGTTATGTGTCACCCCAGTGGTCTTCCTGCTTTGGAGGATGTAAGTCTACTACGCTTTCATTCCTTGGTTATCCACTGCACACCAATGAGTGCCTTATTAGTTTGGTAGGCATTATTACGTGGTTGATAAGCTACCTCATGTTGGCTTCATTTAAGAGGATGTGAGTCTGCTACGCTTTCTTCTTGAATTAGCCTTCATCCATTGACTGGGTCAAGCATATTTGAGGTTTAGGATATGTTCCCTAGCAGCTCCTTCCCTCATGACTACTTCAAGTCTGGTTCTAGTCCTTCCTCGGGTCTCTCCACTTAATAGTTGCTCTAGGTTAGATAGCATCTATCCCGATAATGATAGACTATCACGATGATCAGTTATGCTTATAAAGTTGTAAGCCTACACACTTTCTTCCCAAATTGATCATTGCACACCGATGAGCACCTTAGGTTGGTTGGTTCTCACTCTACTAATGAATTCACCACTCATGCTGATGGATACACCTTAGGTTGGTTGGTTCTCACACCTTATGATACACCACTCATGGCAGATGTAAGTCTGTTATACTTTCTCCTTGAGTTGGCCAACGCATACACAAGAAGATTTCATTTCGTGGAAAAACACCCCTAGCAACACCTCCCCTATAGGCACTATATTTGGATCAAGTCCTTTGCTATCCTATTTAGACACTACCTGAGTTACTAGTGGATTGAATAGTTCCCTTTTCCTAGTAAACAACCCTGTGGTTAGAGAATTCATCCTGTGGATATGCAAATTCTCCCTTGGTCTAGTAAATCTAAGACAGGTCATGGCTGACATAGCCCCTTCTTAGTGTAGTCCTTCGCACACTAACATGGTCTACACAAACATATAAAAATATATATATTCACTTTGGAAGACACTAGCGGTACCTTTTCCCAAGGTGTATCCTATCTTTAGTGTCAAAAACTCCCTATAAGAATCGACTACTCTTGAGTTGATATAAGTCCCCAGTAACATTCACTCAATAGTCGCCCCTAAGTCCGGTTCAATTTGTTGTGCTACCAATAATTATTCTCTACTTTAGAAGATGTAAGTATGCTATACCTTTTTCTTAGGACAAACGTTGCACACCGAAAGGCAACCCCTTAGGTTGGCTAGCCCTACCCCATAGCCAGCAGACTATTCCTTTAGATTTGTAAATCTTAGATATGACAAATCATATATAAACAAGTCAAGCAAACAAATCAAATTCAAAATCAACCTCTTTAGTGGAGCCAAATTAAACTAACTCTCCTAGTAGAGTCTAAATCAAAGAAAACCAACCAAACTCTTATCCCTAGCGGATACATCCCCAAACAAATCTATGAAATCAAACTAAAATCCCAATCCCAGTGGATAGCCAGAACCTGCTTCCCTAGTGGAAGGTTCATATACCCGATCCCCAACAGACTCGAGCCCAAATCTCTAGAAGATATGCATCCACATCAATTAAGATAAATTAAATTAATGTCTATTTGATCTTAATCCCTATAGGACTATAGATTCTTATCCCCAGTGGATCTTCATTCCATAAAGATATAATCAAATCAAATTCAAACCTTATCCATAGTAAATTTTCTTCATCTATGCTCTTGACATAGACCCCTCACATGTCATGTCCAATGCATGTGTGATCCCTTAGCGGATCTCTCTCCATGTTCTTGATATGAAATTCTCATCAAATATTTTTTCTTCTCTTATGCAGACATTTAATACTTCAACCAAAAGCCTAACAATGTATTTGCTCAAATTACATCATCTTAACATTGTAATCAACATTTTATGATTTGTGATGGTGCAAGCTCAAACTAACTATACAGTATCATGCTATAGATATTATAGTGTGAATTAACACACTATATTATATTATAATATATGATGTTATATTATAATTTTCTATAATATAATATATTGTTTAACATTACACCTCATTAAAATCACTTAAAATTAACAAATAATAAATTTTTTTTAAAATATGATTAATGTTCATTTTAGGTGTAAAATTGTTATTCTTCTATTAGAAATAGTACAAAATAGCATAATTTTTGTGTTGTTTCTTAGTGTGTGCCATGAATTTGGCCAAAATTTTCCATCTCCACTTTCAAATTAACTTTTTTGTGAGTTTTGACCCAATGTATTATAATAAAAGTAAAACATACTAAAATGTACAATAATATTTAGTAACGCACCACCACATTCATATGTATATGTGAAGTTATATTATTATGTACATTATATATTAATATGCTTTCATATAATATATTATCTTACATTGCACCTTAAAATGAATCACTTTAAGAAAAAATTATAAAATTTTGGAAAATTGAACATTTATTTTGGATGCAAAATTCCATTCTTTTGATTAAATGACACCATAGCACACCGCAATGATGTTCCCTAAAGCTTACCCTAAATTTGGCCAAATCCCATCATCTCATCCTATAAATCAGTATTTTTATAAATTATACCAATACAAACTCTACTACATCATACTATAATAAACTAAAATATGCTAAACACAAGTAGTAATACAATAGTATGCTATAATGCATGATGCTGCACTATGTTATGACATCCTATATTATAATACACTATAACATATTTATTATATTATATTGCATATCACATCACAAGGGATTGCTTAAGATAAAAAATCATAAAATTAGTCTAAATAATAAAAAACTATATATTTTAGTCGTATCACTTACATGTTTTAAATTAAAATAATATATTATGATTCCATGCTCTACCTATTATGAAATTGGCCAAGTTCCACCATTTTAAAGTCTAAATCAACATTTTTATAAATAATGATAGTGTAGTTTGACATGATTGTAAAATACTAAAAGAATTTAAAATGAAACAATATATTATGATATATGATGTTATACAATGCTACAACTTATAATATTTATTTTGAACATAAAATTTTAATTTTTACACTACAAGTGGCATAGCATAGCTTTGGAACAACAACCTAATTCCCACTTCAAATTTAACAAATTTCATCATCTCACTTATTAAATCAATTTTTTTATGATTTATATTAATATAAACTAGGGCACAATACCATAAACATTTCAAAACATCTTATAACATCTAAAACACATCAATACATGCTAAATATATGATGCTACATTATACTATAATATATGGTAATATAATATGATTTAAGGTTAGGGTTTAGGTATTCAAATCTCTAATAGATAGGGAAAGTCTCTTGAAGACATCTTCTTTACCATATTTATATGTAGGATTAATCATTCTTAGTCTAATCCTAATGACATCTTTATTCAAGGTTTAGGGTTGGGTTAGGTTAAGGGTTATTTTAAGCTTTAGGTTTAGGGATTAGGGTTTTGGGATTATGGTTTAGGGTTTAGGGTTGTATGTTTTAGAGTTTAGGGTTTATGGTTTTAGTTTTGGGTTTAGGGATTTAGTTTTATGTTTGGGTTTAGGGTTTGGGATTTAGGGTTTAGGGTTTAGGGTTGTGGTTAGGGTTTAGGGTTTAAGGTTTAGGGTTTTAGGTTTAGGTTTTAGGGTTTAGGTTTAAGTTTTAGTTTAAGGTTTAAGGTTTTTTTTACAGAGAACAAATTCATATTCAACATTTCTTTTTTTTTATTTCATCAACCAAGTAGCACACCTAGTTTTCTAGGACACAAGTGACATAAAAAACTTAGAACCCATAGAGCTATTCAAAACCCTAGATAAGTAGAACCATTATCAGAAAAGACACTATTCCATGTTCTTAGCTTTCTATTAGAACCATCCCCGCCTCTCATGTAGCGGGATTCGCCATCATATCCTTGATCTCTCCCTCTGCCACCACCACGGTTGTAACCTACGTTGCTCCTCCCACCTCCATAACCACCACTGCTTTGACCACCACCTCCATATTCACCACAACCTCCATATCCACCACAACCTTTAGATCCCCCACCACCTCTGCGATAACTACTGCCACTGCCTTCGCCTCCGCTGCCAGATCTAGATTGAGCCTAGTTGATAGTGATGTTCCTGTCATCAATGTTCTGCCATTCTTAGGGTTTAAGGTTAATTGAGGGTTAGTTTAAGGTTTAGGGTTTTGGCTTTATGGTTTCGGGTTTAAGGTTTATGGTTGTAGGTTTTAGGATTTAGGGTTTGGGTTGGAGTTTTGGTAAGGTTTAGGGTGTGGAGGGTTTAGGAAGGTTTAGGGTTTAGGTTTAGGTTTAGGGTTTAGTATTTTAGGTAGGGTTTAGGGGGTTAGGGTTAGGGTAGGTGGGTTTAGGTTAGGTAGGGTGGGTTTAGGATTTTAGGTTTAGTTTTTTTAAATAAGCAAACTAGTAGATTTAGGATTTAATTTATTTTATTTATTTATATTTTATTTTTATTTATTTAGTTTATTTATTTTGTAGGTTTTATATTTTAGTTTATTTTAGTTAAGTTTTATTTTATATTTTAGTTATGTTATTTTTTATTTTAGGTTTAGTTTAGGTTTATATTTTATTTATTTTAGGTTTAGGTTTTATGTTTATTTTAAGTTTATTTTTTTATTTTAGTTTAGGTTTAGGTTTATTTTTAGTTTATTTTATTTTATTTAGTTTAGAATTTAGATTAAGTTTATTTTTAGGTTTAGGTTTAGGTTTTATTTATTTTAGCTTAGTTTATTTTAGTTTAGGTTTAGGTTTATTTTATTTTGTTTATTTTATTTTATAGGTTTTTTTTTTAGTTTAGGATTTAGGTTTTTATTTTTATTTATTTTAAGTTTTATTTTTAGGTTTATTTTAGGTGTTTATGTAATTATTATCTTATTATATTTTAGGTTTATTTTCTCTTATGTTAGGTTTAGTTTTCTTTATTTAGTTTTTTTTTTTTAGTTTAGGTTTTTTTATTTATTTTATTTTAATTTAGTTTTCATTTTATTTTTCTTATGTTTAGGTTTAAGTTTAGTTTAGTTTTTCTTTATTTTATTTTTATTTTATTTTGGTTTTAGATTTTCATTTATTTTATTTTTAGGTTTTATTTAGTTTAGGTTTAGGTTTTTAGCTTTTTAGGGCTTAGGGTTTAGGGTTTAGGGTTACTTTAGGGTTTAGGGTTTGGGTTTTAAGGTTTAGAGTTTAAGGTTTGGTGTTTAAGTTTTAATTTAGGGTTTATGGTTTTTTTGAAGAAAGAATAAATTTAAATTCAACATTCTACTTTTTGATTTCATCAACCAAGTAGCACCCCAAGTTTTCTAAGACACAAGCAATGATATATATATAAAATGAGCTCCAATAGAGCAAATCAAAATCCTTACATAAGTAAAACCATCTCTACTATAAAGACACAGTTCCATAAGTACCAGATTGGATCATTCATTCTTCTTTCTAGCCCATCAAACCACCCCGTCTCGTAGGATCCTCCATGATATCATCTCTCCTCTCCACCACCATGGTCAGCCTCGCTTCCATAACCACCATCAACCACCCCACCTCTCGAGTGGATCTCGCCATGATATCCCTGATCTCTCTCCTCCTCCGCCACCAAGGCTGTAGCCTCCATCACTTCTCGCTTCCACCACCACTGCTCCACCACTCCATATCCACCAACACCTCCATATCCCCACCACCACTATGATAAGTGGCCTCTACCTTGCCTCCACCACTAGATCTGTGAAGCCTGGCCAATGATGTTCATGATGTCAAGGTTCTGCCCATTTTTAGGGTTCAGGGTTAGTTTAAGGTTTTGGGCTAGTTTAGATTTTAGGGTTTGTGGTTTAGGGTTAGTTTAGGGTTTGGCATTTAGGGTTTAGGGTTTAGGGTTTAGGGTTTCAGGTTTATGGTTTAGGGTTGTAGGTTTTAGGATTTAGGGTTTAGGCTTTTAGGTTTTGAGGTTATTTTATTTTATTTTATTTTTTTAATTCTTTTTTAAATTAAGTGAACTGGTAGGTTTTGGTTTATTTAGTTTATATAGTTTATTTTTTATTTATTTTAGTTTACTTTATTTTTTTTATTTTTATTTAATTTTATTTAATTTTATTTTTATTTTTATTTAGTTTAGTTTATTAATTTTAGTTTATTTATTTTAGTTCAAGTTTTATTTTAGTTTATTTTTTAGGTTTAGGTTATTTTTTTTTTATTGTAGTTGAGATTTAGGTTTTATTTTATTTTTTTTTTAGGTTTAGGTTTTATTTTAGGTTTACTTTAGGTTTTATTTTTAGTTTAGGTTAATTTTACTTTATTTTATTATATTTGGGTTTCTTTAGGTTAGTTTATTTTAGGTTTAGCTTAGATTTTATTTATTTTAATTTAGTTTATTTTAGTATTGGTTTAGTTTGTTTTATTTTATTTTATGTTTAAGTTTTTCTTAGTTTAGGCTTTTTTTTATGTATTTATTGTCTCTAGGTTTATTTTTAGGTTTAAGTTTTATTTAGTTTTATTTTATTTTATTTTATTTAGGTTTATTTTATTTTATTTTAGGTTTAGTTTTAGTTAATTTAGGTTTCTATTTTAGTTTATAGCATTTATTTAATTTAAATTTAGTTTTATTTTTTTTATTTTCTTTGGTTTAGGTTTAGTTTAGGTTTAGGTTTTATTTATTTAATTTTAGTTTTATTTATTTAATTTTAGGTTTATGTATATATTTTTAGTTTTTATTTAGGATTTAGGGTTTGGGTGGGAGAGTTTAGTAGGGGGTGGTGTAGGGTTTAGGGTTTGGTTGGGTTTTGGTTTTAGTGTAGTTTAGGTTTAGGGCTAGGGGTTAGGGTTTAGTTTTGTGGTTTAGGGTTTAGGTTTAGGGTAGGTTTAGTTTAGGGTTATTTCTTTTATTTATTTATTTTTTATTTTTAAATTACAAACCAGTAGGTATTATTTATTTATTTATTTATTTATTTTATTTTTTTTATTTTATTTAGGTTTATTTTTATTTTATTTAGTTTAATTTATTTATTTTAGGTTTATTTATTTTAGTTTATTTTTTAGGTTTAAGTTTAGGTTTGGGTTTATTTTTTTCATTTAGTTTTATTTTTATGTTATTTTTTATGTGTAGATTTTATTTTTATTTTTAGGTTTAGGTTTAGTTTTTTATTTTATTTTTTTATTTTAGGTTTAGGTTTTTTATTGTAGGTATATTTTTAGGTTTAGGTTCATTTTTATTTAATTTAATTTTATTTAGTTTTGGTTTAGGTTCAGTTTTAGGTTTATTTTATCTTTATTTTAGGATTATTTTTTTTGGATTTGAGTTTAGGTGTTTTTTTAGGTTTTTTTGTTTAGTTTAGGTTTTTATTTATTTAATTTTAGTTTAGTTTTTTTTCTTTTTAGTTTTAGGTTTAGGTTTAGGTTTTAGTTTAGGTTTTTATTCTATTTTATTTTATTATTTTACTTTGGTTTAGGTTTTTATTTATTTTATTTTTAGGTTTTAGTTTAGGTTTAGGTTTTAGCTTTTAAGGCTTTAGGATTAGGATTTAGGTTTTAGGTTTATTTTAGGTTTTATTTTTTAGTTTATGTTTAGGTTTATTTTTTAGTTTATTTTATTTTATTTAGTTCAGGTTTAGTTTATTAGGTTTAGGTTTAGGTTTCATTTATTTTAGTTTAGGTTTAAGTTTATTTTATTTTGTTTATTTTATTTTTATTTTAGGTTAAGTTTTATTTTTTTAGTGAGTTTGGCTTTATTTTTTATTTTATTTTTAGGTTTTATTTTTTAGGTTCATTTTTTGGGTTTAGGTTTTTATTTAGTTTTTATTTTATTTTATTTTTTATTTATTTTATTTTTATTTTATGAGCTTTTATTTTTTTTAGGTTTTTTATTCATAGTTTGATTGTATTTTTTTTAGTTTAGATTAGGTTTTTATTTTTTTATTTTGATTTATTTTTAGGTTTAGGTTTAGGTTATAGTTTAGGTTTTATTATATTTTTTTTTATTTATTTATGCAGTTTGTTTATTTACTTTATTTTACGTTTTTATTTTATTTAATTTTATTTTTAGGTTTACAATTTATTTTAGGGTTGTAGGATTAAAGTTGTAGGTTTGGTGTTTTGGGTTTAGGTTTGTTTTAGGATTGATGGGTTTAGTTTTTTAAAAAAAAATTAAGTAACCCATAGGTTTAGTTTTATTTAATATTTATTTATTTTAATTTTATTTATTTTGTTTTTTCATTTTATTTAGTTTAGTTTATTTATTTTAGGTTTATTTATTTTAGTTTTTTTTTCTAATTTAGTTCATTTTAGGTTTAGTTTAGGTTTATGTTTATTTTTAGTTTAGTTTTATTTTTTATTTTATTTTTAGGTTTAGGTTTTATTTTTATTTTAGGTTTAGCTTTAGGTTTTTTTTTTAGTTTTAGGTTTTTTTATTTTAGGTATTTTTTTAGGTTTTATTTTTAGTTTAGGTTTAGGTTTATTTTAGTTTATTTTATTTTATTTAGTTTAGTAGTTTAGGTTTAGGTTTATTTATTTTGTTTATTTATTTTAGTTTAGGTTTAGGTTTATTTTATTTTATTTTAGTTAAGTATTTTTAGTTTAGGTTTGGTTTTATTTATTTATTTAGGTTTTATTTTAAGTTCATTTTTTAGTTTAGGTTTTATTTTTATTTTATTTTATTTTATTTTACGTTTATTTTATTTATGTTTTTATTCAGTTTATTTTATTTTTTAATTTAGTTTAGGTTTATATTTATTTTATTTTAGTTTACTTTATTATTTTATTTTATTTTATTTTAGGTTTAGGTTTAGTTTAGTTTATATATTTTATTTTTTTATTTTTAGATTTTGTTAATTTTATTTTAGGTTTTATTTACTTTTGGTTTAGGTTTTTGGGTTTTTAGGGTTTAGGGTTTAGGGTTATAGGGTTGTAGGGTTAGGGTTTAGAGTTAGTTTTAGGGTTTAGGGTTTACATTTTAGGATTTTGGGTTTACGGTTTAGGGTTTGATTTTTTTAAATTAAGTAAACCATCAGGTTTAAGTTTACTTTTAGGTTTATTTATAAGTTTATGTTTTATTTATTTTATTTTATTTTTATTTTATGTTTAGTTTTATTATATTTAGGTTTATTATTTTAGGTTTTCTATTTTTAGTTTCATTTAGGTTTTATTTTTAGTTTAGTTTTATATTTTATTTTTATTATATTTTTTAGAGTTTAGGTTTAGGTTTAGGTTTAGGGTTAAGTTTATGTTTAGGTTTTACTTTAGGTTTTTATTTTATTTTATTTAAGTTTAAGTTTTATTATTTATTTTATTTTTAGGTTTTATTTAGTTTAGGTTTTGATTTTTAAATTTTTATGGTTTAGGGTTTACTATTTAAGGTTTGGGGTTTAGCTTTTAGGGATTAGGGTTTAGGTTTTAGGGTTATAGGTTTTAGGGTTTAGGGTTGTAGGTTTTAGAGTTTAGGATTTATCATTTTAAGGTTTAGGGTTTAGTGCCTATGGTTGTAAGTTTAGGGTTTACGATTTAGGGTTTAGGGTTCAAGATTTAGGGTTTAGGATTAGGTTTTTTTATTATTTTTTTATTTTTTTAAATTAAGTAAACTGGTTGATTTAGGTTTATTTAGTTTATTTTTTATTTAATTTAGTTAATTTTATTTTCATTTTATTTAGGTTTATTTTTATTTTTATTATTTAATTTATTTATGGATTGTAATTTTAGTTGTAGAAGTTATAGAGATAGTGTTGTGACATTAGGTGAACAAGTCATTAAAAACTGCTAGCGATTTAGATATTTAGACTCTATTGTTCAATGTGATGGTGAAATAGATGGGGATATTATAAGTAGATTTCAAGTTGGATGGTTGAAGTGGAGGAATGCATCTAGCTTGTTGTGAGATAGAAAAGTACTGGTTAAACTTCAAGAAAAATTTTATAAGATGGTGGTAAGACCTGCAATGATTTATGGTGTAGAATGTTGGCCAATAAAATATAAGCATGAGACTAAGTTAAGTGTTGCAAAGATGAGGATGCTCAAGTGGATTAGTGGCTTTACTCTTAGAGATAAAATGTGAAATGTGTATGTCGAGGAAAAAGTTGGAGTAGCTTTAGTGGAAGATAAAATTAGAGAGAGTCACCTTAAATGGTTTGGCCACATAAAGCGTCACCCATCGAATTACCCGGTTAGATGAGTAGATGCATTAGAATTGCCTTATGTTAAGAAAGGTAGAGGTAGACCAAAAAAGACATGGTTAAGATGTATAAAAAATGACCTTAGCATACTTGAATTGAAAAATCGACACATAATAAGACCAGATGAAGGATTCATGTAGCAACCACTTAGTGGGATAATGGTTTGTTGTTGTTGTTGTTGTTATTGTTATTGTTGTTTAGTTTATTTATTTTAGGTTTATTTATTTTAGTTTAGGTTTTTTATTTTAGTTTATTTTTAAGGTTTAGGTTTAGGTTTAGGTTTTTATTTTAATTTTTTTTAGGTTTAGGTTTTAGGTTTTTATTTTAAGTTTACTTTAGTTTTGGTTTAGGTTTAGTTTATTTTAGGTTTAGGTTTAGGTTTTATTTATTTTAGTTTAGGTTTAGGTTCATTTTATTTTTATTTCAGGTTTAGGATTTTTTTTATTAGGGTTTAGGTTTTATTATTTATTTGTTTTTAGGTTTTATTTTTAGGTTTATTTTTTAGGTTTAAGTTTTTATTTAGTTCTTATTTTACTTTATTTTAGGTTTATTTTATTTTTATTTTATTTTTAATTTTTATTTTATTTAGGTTTTTTATTTTTTAGTTAAGTTTTGGTTTTTTTATTTTTAGTTTTTATTTGTTAGTTTATTTTCTTTTTAGGTTTAAGTTTAGGTTTAAGTTTAGGTTTAGGTTTTAGTATAGATTTTTATTTTGTTTTATTTTGGTTTAGGCTTATTATTTATTTTATTTCTAAGTTTTATTTAGTTTAGGTTAAGGTTTATAACATTTTAAGGTTTAGGGTTTAAGGTTAGTTGAGGGTTTAGGGTTTAGGTTTTACGTTTAAGGGTTAAGAGATTAGGGTTAAGGGTTTAGGGTTTTAAAGTTTAGGGTTTAGGGTTTTTAGGGTTTAGGGTTTAGTGTTGAGGGTTTAGGTTTCAGGTCTAGGGTTCAGGTTTTAGTTAATTATTTAGATTTTTTGTTTTTTTTAAAGAGAACAAATTCATATTCAACATTTCTTCTTTCCTATTTCATCAACCAACTAACACACAAAGTTTTCTAAGACACAAGCGATGGCATAGTTAAAAAATGATCACGCTTGGAGCAATCAAAAAGCCCAGGTAACTATAACCATCTCTGCTATAAAGACACAGTTCCATAAGCAGCAAATTAGATCGTGTTCTTATTTTCTCCGGTTCCAAAGAACCACCCTCTCTCAGAGTGATCCACCATATCATATCCCGATCTCTCCCTCATGCCACCACGGTATAACCTCCTTGGCTCCTCACCTCCATAAAACTTAAACCTAAAAAATAAACTTAATAATAAATAAAAATAAAACCTAAACCTTAAACTAAAAAAAAACCTAAAGCTAAAATAAACATAGTATAATCAAAATAAAATAAACTAAACCTAAAGTAAAATAAACTAAACTAAAATAAATAAAACCTAAACCTAAACCTAAGCCTAAACTAAATAAAATAAAACAAACTAAAAATAAACCTAAACCTAAACTAAAAAAATAAAACCTAAAAGTAAACCTAAAATAAAAACCTAAAACCTAAACCTAAGAAAATAAAATAAAAATCTAAACCTAAACCTAAAAATCAAAAATAAAACCTAAACCTAAAAGATAAAATAAAAATAAAACTTAACAAAAAAATAAACTAAAATATAAAACCTAAACTAAAATAAATAAAAAAAGAAATAAACTAAAATAAATAAAAATAAAAATAAACATAAATAAAAAGAAATAAAATAAAATAAACTAAATAATGCTAAACCAACTAGTTTACAAAATTTTTTAAAAAAAACCTAAACCCTAAAAACCATAAACCATAAAGCCCTAACACTAAACCCTAAACTCTATACCCTTTACCCTAACCCTAAATCCTAAAACCTAAAATCCTAATCCCTAAAACCCTAAACCCTAAACCTTAAACCCTAAAACCTAAAAACCTAAACCTAAAAATAAAATAAATAAATAAAATAAACCTAAATAAAATAAAAAAATAAAATAAAATAGAAAGGTAAACTAAAACCAAAACCTAAACTTAAAAATAAAATTAAATAAACTAATAAAACAAACTAAAATAAAAAAAACTAAACTAAATTAAAAAAGTTAAATAAACTTAAGAATAAAATCATATAAAAAACTAAACAAATTAAAATAAAATAAACCTAAAATAAATCAAAGAAATAAAATAAAGAAACTAAATAAAACCTAAAAAAAATAACATAATAAATAAAATAAAACTAAAAAAAACCTAAATAAAATAAAATAAAATAAACTAAACCTAAACTAAAATAAATAAAACCTACACCTAAACCTAACCCTAATCCTAAACTAAATATTATAAAATAAACTAAAAATAAACCTAAACCTAAATTAAAAAATTAAAATGTAAAAGTAAAGCTAAAATAAAAACATAAAACATAAACCTAAGATAAAATAAAATGATAACCTGGACCTTAAAATGAAAATAAAACCTAAACTTAAAAAAATTAAAAAAAATAAACTCAACTAAAAATAAACTTAAACTTTAAAATAAACTAAAATAAAAACTTAAACTAAAATAAATAAACCTAAAATAAATAAACTAAACTAAAAAAAATAAAATAATAAACATAAATAAAGAAAATAAAATATAAAGAGTGAAAACCTTCTAGTTTATTTAATTAAAAACCCTAAACCCCTACCTAAACCCTATAAATAAACCTTAAAGCCTTAAAATAACCCTAAACCACTTGTACCCTAACCTCCCTACCAACCTAAATAAACCCTAAACCCTAAACCTTAAATCCTAAACTCTAAAACCTAAAACCTAAAAACCTAAACTAAACTAAATAAAAAAAAAAAAACCAAAAACCTAAATAAAATAAAATAAATAAAATAAAATAAAAACTTAAAAATAAAATAATAAAATATACTAATAAAAATAAGATGAAATAAAATAAATAATATCCTAAACTAAACAAAAAAAATAAAATAAACCTAAGAATAAAAACCTATATAAAATAAAATCTAAACATAAAATAAAAATAAAATAAACCTAAAATAAACCTAAAATAAAAGAAAATAAAAACTAAATAAAAACTTAAACCCAAAAAACAAACCTAAAATTAAATAAAAATTAAGACCAAAACCTTAAACTAAAAAAAAACTTAAACCAAAAATAAAAATAAAATAATTAAAATAAAATAAACTAAACCTGAACAAAAATAAACTAAACTAAAATAAATTAAACATAAATATAAACCAAAACTTGAACTAAGTAAAATAAAATAAACAAAAAATAAACTTTAACATAACTAAAAAAATAACCTAAATGTAAACTTAAAATCAAAACCTAAAACTTAAAGCTAAAAAAAATAAAATACAAACCTAAACCTAAAGCTAATAGTAAAAAATAAAACCTAAACCTAAAAAATAAAATAAAAATAAAACTCAACTATAAAATTAACCTAAACCTGAAAAATGAACTAAAATAAAAATACCTAACTAAAATAAATAAACCTAAAAATAAATAAATAAATAAATAAAAAATAAATATAAATAGAAATAATAACTAAAATAAATAAAAAATAAATTAAATAAACCTAAACCTACTTGTTTACATAATTAAAAAAAAACTTAAACCCTAAGTTAACCAAAACCCTAACATAAACCTAACTACCCAAACCCCAAACCACTAAAGACTACACCTCTAAACACACCATGACCATAAACCATAATCCCAAAACCCTAAACTCTAAAACCCTAAACCATAAACCCTTAACCCTAAAAACCTAAAAACCTAAACTTAAACTAAATAAAACCTAAAAATAAAATATATATAAAAATACTTAAACTTAAATAAAATAAAATAAATAAAAACCTAAACCTATACCTTAAAATAAAATAAACTAATAAAAATAAATTAAAATAATGAAAAACCTAAATTAAACTAAAAACCCTAACCCTAACCCTAAACCCTAAACTCTAAACCCTAAACCCTAAACCCTAAACCCTAACCCTAAACCCTAAATCCTAAAAGAATAAACCCTAACCCCTAAACCCTAAACCCTAAATTTTAACTTTATACCTTAAACCCTAAACCCCAAACTCTAAACCTAAACCTAAAGTATCTAAATAAATTGAAAAATAAACCTAAACCCTAGAACCTAATAAACCAAAACTTAAACCTAAACTTTAAGAATGGGTAGAATGTTGAAGATAGGAACATCACTGTCAACTATGCCCAGTCTAGATCTGGTAGTGGGGGCGAAGGTGGAGGTGGTGGTTATCGCAATGGTGGTGGGGGATCTAGAGGTGCTGATGAATATGAAGGTGGAGGTCAAAGCAATGGTGGTTATGGAGGCGGGAGGAGCGACGAAGGTTACAATCGTGGTGATGGTGAAGGGAGAGATCGGGGTTATGATGGTGGATCTCGCTACTCGAGGGTGGTGGTTCGATGAACTGGAGAAATTGAAGAATTTGATCCGATCTACGCTTATGGAACTATCTTTTTAGAGATAATTCATCTAGGGATTTGATTTGCTCTATGCATGCTCATTTTTTATCTTTGTTGTCGCTTATGTCCTAGAAAACTTGGTGTGTCACTTGGTCGATGAAATCAAGAAGAAGAAATATTGAATATGAATTTGTTCTCTGTTAAGAAAAAATTAAAAACTCTAAACCTTAAACTAAATCCTAAACCCTAAACCTAAAACCTAAATCGTAAACCCTAAACAGTAAACCTTAAACCTTAAAAATAAAAAATAAAATAAAATAAAAATTTAAAAAACTCTAACCCTAAACCATAAACTATAAAACTAACCCTAAACCCTATAACCCTAAACCCTAAACCCTAAATTGTAAATTGTAAACCTTAAACTATAAACCCTAAACTCTAAACCCTAAACCCTAAACCCTAAACCTTACAACCCTAAACCCTAAACTTTCATGTCTTATATAGGTCAAATATTTATGGAAAATAGAACACATTTGTCCTAGACACTATGTGCAGCTCATTGTATATATCTGATGTTGAAGGATATTGGAAAGAGCTGAAATGAAAAGCACTATTAAGAAAGCATTATAGTTGACTAGCTATATATAGAACCATGGATTTGTTTTGAACATGATGAGAAACTACCTTAATGGTGCAAAATAAGTGAGGCTAAATATCACTCGCTTTATAAATTTATTTCTTACTCTTGCAACCTTACATAAGTAAAAAGATAATTAAAGGCTTATGTTTGTCTCTGAAGATTGAAACAAGTCAAATTTAGCATAGATTATAAAGAAAAGAAAGCCAAGGAGTTTGTTCTAAAAAATAAATTTTGGAATAATATATCTTACACTTTGAAAATTACAAGCCCAATTATAAAAATATTAAGGTTAGTTGATGGTGACAAGCAGACTGCGATGGGTTACATTTATGATGCAATGGATAGGGCAAATATGTTATCATTAATATGTTTGGAGGAGATGATCAGAAATATGAGATTATCTTTCATATCATTTATTATAGATGGAGATGTCAACTATGGCAGTCCTTACAACAAGCTAGATATCATCTTAATCCTGAATTATTTTACAAGAATAAGTCTAAAATATATTCAAATAGTGAATTGATGGAATGAGTATATGTCATTATCAATAGGCTGGTGGTAGATCTGAATGAAAGAAAGATCATAGATCAAGAACTTTCTATTTATAATTATATTAGTGGTCTATTTACAACCGAATATGCTATTCACAACAGAGATAAAAAAAAGTGTCACAGTATGATTAATTGATGCCTCTACTAAGTCCTCTACACAAAATTGGAGTATTTAATTGATTAAAACTTTTTGATGTAACATACCGATATTTGAACCGTAAACCTTAATCTCTAAACCCTAAACCCTATCTCAAAACCCAAAAACCTAATTCATAAACTCTAAAAACCTAAAAATCTAAACCTAAACTAAATAAAACCTAAAAATAAAAAAATAAAAAAATGTAATCCTAAATAAAATAATAATAATAATAAAATAAAAACCTAAACTAAAACATACATAAAAAATAAAATAAAATAAAAAATAGAAGCTAAAATAAAATAAAAATAAAATAAAAACTAAACTAAAATAAAATGAATAAAAAACTAAACTAAATTAAAAAAAATAAACCTAAAAATAAATAACCTAAATAAAATAAAATCAAAACATAAAATAAAAATAAAATAAACCAAAATACAATAAAATAAAAACTAAATATAAACCTAAACCTAAAAAATAATCTTAAAAATAAATAAAAAATAAAACATAAATTCTAAATTAAATGAAAACCTAAACCTAAAATAAACTAAATAAAATAAACCTAAACCTAAACTAAAATAAACTAAACTAAAATTAATATAAACCTAAACCTAAACTTAAAATAAACTAAACCAAAACCTAAACCTAAATGAAATAAAATAAAAAAACTAAAAAAATAAACCTAAGCCTAAACTAAAAAAATAAAACCTAAAACCCAAAACTAAAATATTAAATTAAAAACCTAAACCTAAACCTTAACAAAAAGAAACCTAAACTAAAATAAATAAACATATACTAAATTAACTAAACTAAATAAAAATAAAAAATAAACGTAAATTAAAATAAAAATAGAATAAATTAAAAATAAAATAAATAAACTTAAACTCTTGGGTTTCTTAATTTTTTAAAAAAACTCTAAACCCTAAATTCTAAAGTGACCTTAAACCAAATCCTAAACCCTAAACCCTAAAACTAACCCTAAACCTGCCATACTATCCCAACCTAAACCCTAAACCCTAAACCTAAAACCACTAAACCCAAAATAATAAAAAAAAATCATAACCCTAACCCTAAACCATAACCCCTAAACCATAAACCCTAAAACCCTAAACCATAAAAACTAAACTGTCAACCTTAACCCTAAACCCAAAACCCTAAAACCCTAAATCCTAAATCTTAAACCTTAAACCCTAAAACTTAAACCCAAAAAACCTAAAAAGTAAATAAAACTTAGAAATTAAATAAATAAAAAAACATAAACCTAAACATAATAAAAAATAAAATAAAATAAAAACCTAAACTAAAACATAAAACTAAACATAAAAATAAAATTAAAATAAATTAAAGATACTCTCAAAAAAATAAATAAAAACCTAACTTAAACTAAAAAAATAAAATAAACCTACGAATTAAAAACCTAAACAAAATAAAAACTAAAGCTTAAAATAAAAACAAAATAAACCAAAAATTATATAAAATTAAAACTAAATAAAACCTAAACCTAAAAAATAAACCTAAAATAAAACTTAAAAAAAAAAAAATAAAACCCCTAAACTAAAAAAAACTTAACCTAAAATAAAATTAAAATAAACAAAGATGAAATAAACCTAAGCTAAAATAAGCTAAAATAAAATAAATAAAACCTAAACCTAAACCTAAAATAAGCCTAAACCACTAAACTAATTGCTTAAAATAAACTAAAAACCTAAATCTAAACTAAAATGAAACCTAAAAATAAAATAAAATCTAAAATCTAAACCTAAAAAATAAAATAAAACCTAAACTAAACCTAAATATAAAAATAAAACATGCACCTAAAAAATAAAATAAAATAAATGAACTAAAAATAAACCTAAAAAATAAAATAAAACCTAAACTAAAATAAATAAACTAAATAAAAAATAAAATATACTTAATTAAAATAAAATAAAAATTAATAAAATAAACTAAAAAACCAAACCTGCTCGTTTGCTTGGTTTTTTTAAAACCCTGTACTAAATCCTAAACTCTAAACCCTATGCCTGGACCACTGCCCTAAGACCTACCTCCTAACCTGCTACCCTATGAGCCAAAGAAACCTAAATCCTAAACCAAAATCCCTAAAATAAAAACAAATAAAAAAGCCCTAAACCCTAAACACTAAACACAAAAACTCTAAACCCTAAACCCTAAACCTTGATTCCTAAACCCTAAAACTCTAAACAATAAACCCTAAACCATAAACCCTAAACCCTAAAACCTAAAACCCTAAACCCTAAACCCTAAACCCTAAACCCCAAACCTTAAACCCTAAACTCTAAACCCAAAACACCTAACCCTAAAATCCTAAACCTAAACTAGTAAACTTCAAATAAAGATAAAACCTAAACCTAAATATAATAAAAATTAAATAAAATTAAAACCTAAACTAAAAACCAAAACCTAGACCTAAACGGACACAATCTAAAATAAAATAAAAACTAAAAACTAAACTAAATAAAATAAATAAAAACCTAAAGTAAACTAAAAAAAAAATTAAACCTAAAATAAATAACCTAAATAAAATAAAAAAAATAAATAATAAAATAAGATAAACCTTAAAATAAAAAATAAAACTAAATAAAAAACAAAACTAAAAATAAACTAAAGTAAATAAAAAAACCTCAACCCTAAACTAAAAAAAAATATTAAGCCAAAAATAACCAAAATAAAATAAACCTAGACCTACATTAAAAAAAAAAGAAAACTTAGACTTAAACCTAAAATAAACTAGACCCAAACCATAAACTAATTACAATAAAATAAACTAAAAATAAACCTAAACCTAAACTAAAAAATAAAACCAAAAAATAAATCTAAAATAAAAACCTAAAACCTGAACCTAAGAAAATAAAATAAAAACCTAAACCTAAACCTAAAAAAAATAAATCTTAAATCTAAAAAATAAAAAAAATTAAAAATAAAACTCAACAAAAAATAAAAATAAACCTAAACATAAACCTTAAAAATAAACTAAAATAAATAAACCAAACTAAATAAAAATAAAAAATAAACCTAAATAAAAATAAAAAATAAAATAAGCTAAAATAAATAAAAGATAAACTAAATAAACTTAAACTTATCAATTTACTTAATTTTTTTTATAAAGAACTCTAAACCCTAAACCTTAAATCTTAAACCTGAAACCCTAAACCTACAACCCTAAACCAACAACCCTAAACTTAGAACCCTAAACCCCTAAACCATAAAATAAAAAAAAATTAAATAAAATAAAAACTAAATGTAAAATTAAAATAAATAAACCTAAAATAAAATAAAGTTAAAACTAAATAAAACCTAAACCTAAAATAAAATAAAAAAATAAATAAACAATAAAACCTAAACCCTAAACCAAAAGAACCTAAACCTAAACTAAAATAAACTAAAGAATAAATAAAACCCAAACCTAAGCCTAAAATAAACTGAACTGAAACCCTAAACTAAATAAAATAAAATAAACTAAAAGTAAACCTCATCCTAAACTAAAAAATAAAACCTAAAAATAAACCTAAAATAACTAAAACCTAAACCTAAAAGAATAATATAAAAACCTAAACCTAAACTTAAAAATAAAAAATAAAACCTAGACCTAAAAACAAAAATAAAAATAAAACTAAACAAACAAATAAACATAAACCCAAACACAATCTGATAAAATAAATTAAAATAAACAAACATAAAATAAATAAACCAAACTGAATTAAAATAAAAAATAAACCTAAATAAAAATAATTAAAATAAACTAAAATAAATAAAAGATAAATTAAATAAACCTAAACCTATCGGTTACTTAATTTTTTTAAAAAAGAAAAACCTAAACCTTGAACCCTAAATTTTAAACCCTAAACCCTAAAGTAACCCTAAACCTACCACCCTAAACATACAACCCTAAACCAAGAACCCTACCACAAAGGCCCTAGCCATGAGCCATACTAAACTATAAGTGACCTAGGCTGAGCCCTAAACCCAGACCCTAGCTACCCTAACCCTAAACCCTAAACCCTAAACCTAAATGCTAGGCCAAACCCCAAACCTGGCCTAAACCTGAGCCAGGCCACAGGCCCTGAGCCTGGGCCACAGGCCTAAACCCTAAACCTAAACCCTGATCCTAACCTAAATCCCCAAACCCTAAACCCTGACCTAAACCCTAAACCCAAAACCCTCAATAACACTAAACTAAAATAAAATAAATAAAACCTAATCTGATGTAAAACATAAAATAAACCTAAAATAAAAAAAGCTAAATAAAACCTAAACCTAAATAAATATAAATAAAAAAATAAAACCTAAGTCCTAAACTAAAAAAAAATGAAAACCTGAAATAAATAAAATAAAATAATCTTAATCCTAAACTAAAATAAACTAAACTAAAATAAATATAACTTAAATCTAAGCCTAAAATAAACTAAACCTAAACCCTAAACTAAATAAATGAAATAAATAAAAAATAAACCTAAACCTAAACTAAAAAATAAAACCTAAAACTATACCAGAAATAAAACCCAAAACCTAAACCTAAAAAAATAAAATAAAAACCAAACCTAAAAGATAAAATAAAAATAAAACTAAACTAAAAAATTGACATAAACCTAAACATAAACCTTAAAAATAAACTAAAATAAAAAAACCTAAAATAAAATAAATAAATGAACTAAATAAAAATAAAAAATAAACCTAACAAAAAATAAAAATAAAATAATCTAAAATAAATAAAAAATAAACTAAATAAACCTAAACCTACTGGTTTACTTAATTTTTTTTCTTTAAAGCCCTAAACCTTAAACCCTAAATCCTAAACCCTAAACCCAAAACCCAAAATCATAAAACTAACCCTAAACCCTAAACCCAAACCCTAACATAACCCTTCTACCTGGCCCTAATGACCTCCCTACCCCAATCCTAAACCCTAAACTCCCTAGGCCACACCCTAAAACCCCTTTAAATCCTTAACCCTAAACCTAAACCCTGGGCCTCCACCCCAAACTTCCTCCCACAACCTAAACCATGATCCACCTTAAATCCTAATCCTAGCCCTAAACTTGCCTGAGTGACTGACCCTATACCCTGACACTAAACCCTAAACCCTAAAGTGTAAAACCCCCCAACCACAACAAAACCTAAACCCAAAAACTTAAAACTTAAACTCTAAATAAAATCTAAAAATAAAATAAATAAAACTAAAATAAAATAAAATAAAACTAAATTAAAACCTAAACCTAAAAGTAAAACCTAAAATAAATAAAAAATAAACCATAAACTAAAAAAAATAAACCTAAAATAAAAAATTAAATGAAATGAAATAAACTTAAACCTAAACTAAACTAAAATAAATATAACCTCAACTTAAACTTAAAATGAACTATACTTAAACCTAAACATAAACTAAACAAAATAAAACAAACTAAAAATAAACCTAAACCTAAACTAAAAAATAAAACTAAAACAAAAATCTAATACCTCAACCAAAAAAACCCTAAACCTAAACCTAAAAATAAAATAAAACCTAAAACCTAAAAAAATAAAATAAACCTAAAACTACACCTAAAAAAAATAAACTAAAATAAAACATAAGGGTAAAATAATTAAACCTAAAAAATAAACTAAACTAAATAAATAATAAAAAAAAATAAACCTAAATAAAGTAAAAATAAATGAGGAACAAATAAAAATAAACTAAATAAACTTAAACCTACTAGTTTACTTAAATTAAAAAAACCTTAAACCCTTAATCCAAAACCCTAAACCCTATACTCTAAACCCTAAACCCTAAAACTAACCCTAAACCTTAAAACCTAAACCCTAAATAATCCTAAACCCTAAACCCTAAACCTTAATCTTAAACCTTGAAGCCTAAAAGCATAAATCCAAAAACCCTAAACCCTAAACCTTAAACCCTAAACCCTACAACCTAAACAATAAACCCTAAACCTTAAACCTTAAACCCTAAACTCTACTCCCTAAACCCTAAACCCTAAGCCCTAAACCCTAAACCCTAAACCTAACCTAAACCCTAAACCCTAAACCCTAAACCTAAAACTAAAGTAATTAAATAAATTAAAAAATAAACCTAATAAACCTAAACCTAAACCTAAACTCTAAGAATTTGCAGAACATTAATGATAGGAACATCACTATCAACTAGTCTTAGTCTAGATCTGGCGGTGGAGGAAAAGGTAGAGGCGGTAGTTATCATAGTGGTGGTGGGAGATCTGGAGGTCCTGGTGGATATGGAGGTGGTGGTTGGAGTAGTGGTGGTTGTGGAGGTGGGAGAAGCGATGGAGGTTATAGCTATGGTGGTGACGGAGCGAGAGATCAGGATATGATGGTCGATCCCACTACTCAAGATGCTTGGGTGGTTTTGATGGAACTAGAGAAAGACAGAACCAATTTGCTGCTTATGGAATTGTGTCTTTACTGTAGAGACTCTCTAGTTATCTAGGGTTTTTTATTTGCTTTATGCATGCTCATTTTCTATCTATGTCATCGCCTGTGTCTTAGAATGCTCGGTGTGTTACTTGATTGATGAAATCAAAAAGAAGAAATATTGAATTTGAATTTTTTCTCTATTAAAAGCAACCAAAAAACCTGAAACCTAAACTAAAACCTAAACACTAGACATAAAACCTAAACTCTCAACCCTAAACCCTAAACCCTAAAAACCCTAAGCGCTAAATTTTAAACCCTAAAGCCTAAAGCCTAAAGCCTAAACCCTAAGCCTTAAACCCTAAACCCTAAACCCTAAAGCCTAAACCCTAAACCCTAAACCCTAAGCCTTAAACCCTAAACCCTAAACCCCAAACCCTAAACACTAAACCCTTAATTAACCCTAAACCCTAAACCTTAAACCCTAAAAAGCTAAAAACCTAAACTAAATAAAACCTAAAAATAAAATAAATAAAAAAACCTAAACTAAAATTGAATAAAATAATAAAATAAAATAAAAACATAAACTAAAACTTATACCTATACCTAAACCTAAACCTAAAACTAAAAAGAAAATTAAATAAAAAATAAAAACTAAACTAAAATACAATAAATAAAAACCTAAACTAAAATAAAAATTAAAAAACCTAAATATAATATAAACTAAACCTAAAATAAAATTAAAATAAACCTAAAATAAAAACTAAATAAAAAGTTAAACCTAAAAATAAATAAATAATAAAACCTAAACCATAAACTAAAACAACCTAAGCCTAAAATAAAAATAAAATAAACCTAAACCTAAACTAAAATAAACTAAACTAAAATAAATAAAACCTAAACCTAAACCTAAAATAAGCTAAACCTAAACCCTAAATAAAATAAAATAAACAAAAAAATAAACCTAAACCTAAACTATAAATATATAACCTAAAAATTAAAGTAAAATAAAACCTAAAACCTAAACCTACAAAAATATAATAAAACCTAAACCTAAACCTAAAAATAAAAATAAAACCTAAAACAAAAAAATAAAATAAAAATAAAACTAAACTAAAAAGTAAACCTACACCTAAATTTAAACCTAAAAAATAAACTAAAATAAAAAGCCTAAACTGAAATAAATAAACCTAAAGTAAATAAACTAAACTACAACAACAACAAGCCATTATCCCACTAAGTGGGGTCAGCTACATGAATCCTTTGTCTCCATTGCATCATATTATGTGTCAAATTCTCATTCAATTCAAGTATACTATTTTTTAATACATATTAACCATGTCTTTAGGTCTACCTCTACCTTTCTTAACATAAGGAAAAAATCTAATGCTTCTAACTGAAGTCATTGATTGACGCTTTATGTGGCCAAACCATCTATACCTCTCTAATTTTATCCACCTGAGCTACTCAAACTTTTTCCAACATACATTTCACATTTCATCTCTAAGAGTAAAGCCACTCATCCACCTGAGCATCCTCATCTCTACAACCCTTAACATAGTCTCATGCTTCTCTTTTATTGGCCAACATTCAACACAATAAATCATTGTAGGTCTTACCACCATCTTATAAAATTTTCTCTTAAGTTTAAGCGTACTTTTCTATCACAATAGCTCTGCATTCGCCAATTCAACCATCCAACTTGAATTCTACTAATAACATCTCCATCTATTTCACCATCATTTTGATTAATAGAGCCTAAATATTTGAATCGCTCACTCATTTTAATGACTTGTTCACCTAATGCCACAACACTCCCACTATAACTTCTACAACAAACATTGCACTCAATAAATAAACTAAACTAAATAAAAATAAAAATAAACCTAAATAAAAAAAAAAATAAAATAAATTACAATAAATAAAAAAAAATAAACTAAATAAACCTAAACCAACCAGTTTACTTAATTTAAAAAAATTTAAAAAACCTTACCCATAAACCCTAAACCCTAAAACTAACCCTAAACCCTAAACCCTAAACCTACAACCCAAAACCATAAACCTTAAAACCATATAAAACCTAAACCCTAAACCCTAAAACCCTAAACCCTAAACCCTAAACCCTAAACCCTAAACCCTAAACCCTAAACTCTAAACCCAAAACTCTAAACTCTAAAACCTACAACCCTAAACCCTAAACCCTAAACCCCAAACCCTAAACACAAACCTAAACCTAAAACCTAAAAAATAAATAAATTAAATAAACCTAAATAAAATAAATAAATAAAATAAAACTTAAACTAAAACCTAAAAACTAAACCTAAACCCTAAACTAAATAAAATAAAATCAACTAAAATAAACCTAAACTTAAACTAAAAAATAAACCTAAAATAAAAAACATAAAACCTAAACTTAAAAAATAAAATAAAACCTAAACCTAAACCTAAAAATAAAATAAAACCTACCTAAAAAATAAAATAAAAATAAAACTAAACTAAAAAATAAACATAAACCTAAACTAAAACCTAAAAATAAAATAAAAATAAAAACCTAAATAAAAATAAAAAATATATAATAAACTAAAATAAATAAAAAATAAACTAAATAAACCTATACGTGTCAGTTAACTTAATTAAAAAATACCATAAACACTAAATCCTAAACCCTAAATTCTAAACCTTTAACCCTAAACCATAAACCCTTAACCCTAAAAAATCTTAAATCCTAAACCCTAAACCCTAAACCCTAAACCTAAACTTACCTTAACCCTAAATCCTAATCCTACCCCTAACCTAAACCTAAACACTAAACTACTAAACACTAAACCCTAAACACTAAACCAACCATAAACCCTTAAACCTAAACCCTAAACCCTAAAGTAACCCTATGCCCTAAACCCTAAACCATAAACCTTAAACTCGCAAAATCCTAAACCATAAAATTAAACACTAAACCATAAATCCTAAACCCTAAAACCTAAACCCTAAAAACTAATCTTAAAACCTAACATTTAACCCTAAACTAAAACCCTAAACTAACCTAAAACCTAAACCTCAAACCTAAACCATAAAACCCTAAACCCTAAATAAACCCTAAACTAAACCTAAACCCTAAAACCTAAACCTAAACCAAAACCCCTAAACCCAAACCCTAAACCTCAACCCTAAACCTCAACTCACTAATCATAAAAGCTAAAACCTAAACTTAAACTAAATAAAATGTAAAAATAAAATAAATAAAAATACCTAAACCAAAATAAAAAAATAAAATAAAATAAAAACCTAAAATAAAACCTAAACCTAAACCTAAACATAAACCTAAACATAAAAACACAATAAAATAAGAAATAAAAACTAAACTAGAATAAAATAAATTAAAACATAAACTAAACTAAAAAAATAAAAAACTAATAAAATAAAACTAAATAAAAACATAAACCAAAAAAATAAACCTAAAAATAAATAAAAAATAAAACTTAAACCTAAAATAAAATAAATTAAACCTAAACCTAAACTAAAATAAACTAAACTAAAATAAATAAAACATAAACCTAAACCTAAAATAAACTAAACCTAAACCTAAACTTAAACCCTAAACCTAAACCTAAATGCAAAAATAAATTAATATAAAAAACCTAAGCTAAAACAAATTAAACCTAAAATAAATAAACTAGACTAAATAAAAATAAAAATAAACCTAAATAAAAACAAAAAATAAAATAAACTAAATTAAATAAAAAATAAACCAAATAAACCTAAACCTACCATTTACTTAATTTAAAAAAATTTAATAAATAATAAACAAACCTCCAACCCTAAACCGTAAAACTAACCCTAAACCCTAAACCTACAAAAACCATAAACCTTAATCCTTAAAACCTTAAACCCTAAACCCTAAGCCCTAAAACATAAAACCCTAAACCCTAAACCATAATCCCTAAACTCTAAAACCTATAACCCAAAACCCTAAACATTAAACCCTAGATCCTAAACACTAAACCTAAACCCTAAAAACTTGAATAAAATAAATAAAAATATAAACTTGAATAAAATATAATAAAAATTAAAATAAAAACCTAAATAAAATCCCAAACCTAAACCTAATCCTAAACCTAAAGGTAAAAAAAAAATCACTAAACTACAATAAAATAAATACAAAACTAAACTAAACTAAAACAAATAAAATAATAAAAATAAAAAATTCAAAATAAAATAGAAAATAAACGTAAAATAAAAAAAAATAAACATACAATAAAATAAAATAAAAACTAAAGAATAAACCTAAAGAATAAACCTACAATAAATAAAAAAATAAAACCTAAACACTAAACTAAAAAAAACCTAAACCTAAAATAAACAAAATAAAATAAATTTAAAACTAAACTAAATTAAACAAAACTAAAATAAATAAAACCTAAACCTAAATTCTAAACTAAATAAAATAAAATAAACTAAAAATTAACCTAAACCTATATTAAAAAATAAAACCTAAAAATAAACTTAAAAAAAAACCAAAAACCTAAACCTAAAAAAATAAAATAAAAACCTAAACCAAAACCAAAATAAAAAAACCCTAAACCTATAAAATATAATAAAAATAAAACTACACTAAAAAATAAACTAAAATAAAAAACCTAAACTAAAATTAAAAAACTTAAAATAAATAAACTAAATTAAATAGAAATAAAAAATAAACCTAAATAGAAAGAAAAAATAAAATAAACTAAAATAAAAAATAAACTAAATAAATCTAAACCTACTAGTTTACTTTTTTTAAAAAACCTTAAACCTACCCCCTAAATCAAAAACCCTAAACCCTAAACTAACCTATATCCTAAACCCTAAACCTATAACCCTTAAACCTAAACCCTAAACCATAATCCTAAACCTTAAAAAAACCTAAACCCTAAACTAACCCTAAACCCTAAACATTGAACCTTAAACCCTAAACCCTAACCCTAATCCCTAATCCCTAAACCTTAAAACCCTAAACCCTAAACTAACCTTAAAACCTAGACCTAAGCCCTAAAAACCTTAAACCCTAAAGCATAGACCCTAAACCCTAAACTAACCCTAAATAAAACCCTAAACTCTAAACTAAGCATAAACCATAGGACCCTAAACCCTAAACCCTAAATGCTAAACCCTAAACTCTAAAACCTACAACCTTGTACCATGAACCCCAAAACCTAAACCCTAAACTAACCCTAAACTTTAAAATAACCCTAAACCCTAAGAATGGGCTGAACCTTGATAGCAGGAACATCACCGTCAACTAAGCTCATTTTAGATTTGGCGGTGGAGGTGAAGGTGGAGGCAGTGGTTATCATAGTGGTGGTGGGGGCTCTAGATGTGCTGGTGGAGATGCAGATGGTGGTCGGAGCAGTGGTGGTTATGGAGGTGAGAGGAGCGACGAAGGTTACAGCTTTGGTGGTGCAGAGGAAGAGATTGGGGATATGATGGCAGATCCCATAGCTCGAGAGGCAATGGTGGTTCTGATGGGATCTGAAGAAATTGAAGAACGGCCAATCCGATCTACTTCTTATGGAACTATGTCTTTACAGTAGAGACGGTTCTACTTATCTAGCATTTCTGATTTGCTCTATGTGCGCTTGTTTTTGATCTATGTCATCACTTGTGTGTTAGGAAACTTAGGGTGCTACTTAGTTGATGAAATTCAAAAGAAGAAATGTTGAATCTAAATTTGTTCTCTATTAAAAAAAAACCTTAAACCTAAACCCTAAAGTAAAACTTAAACCCCTAACCTAAACCCTAAACCCTAAACCTTGAACCTTAAAAAACCTAAACCTTAAACAATAAACCCTAAATACTAAACCCTAAACCCTAAACCTTAAACCCTGAACCTTAAACCCTGAAACCTAAGCCCTAAGCCCTAAACCCTAAACCCTAAATCCCTAAACCCTAAATCTTAAAACCTAAACCCTAAACCTAAACCCCAAACCCTAAACCCTAAACCCTAAACTAACCCTAAACACTAAACCCTAAACTAACCCTAAACTAACTCTAAACTGTAACCCTAAACTAACCCTAAACCATAAACCCTAAATTAACCCTAAACCATAAACCCTAAACCTTGAATAAGGATGTCATTAGGAGTAGATCTAAAGAATGACCTAATCCTAAGATAGTTATGGTAGCTAAAGAAAATGTCTGCAAGAGACTTTCCCTTAACTTTTAGAGATTTGAATACCGTAAATCATACTATAGTACCATATTATATATAATGTAGCATCATATATTTGAGCATGTAGTGATGTGTTTTTGGATGTTATAAGATGTTTTGAAATGTTTTAGTATATTATGGTATTGTGCCCTATAGTTAATATAAATCCTAAAAATAATGATTTAATAAATGAAATGATGAAATTTATTAAATTTGAAGTGGGATTTAGGTTATAGTACCAAAGGTATGCTACACCACTTATTATCTAAAAAGTAAGATTTTATGTTCGAAGTAAATATTATAAGTTGTAGCATAGTATAGCATCATATATCATAATATATTGTTCGCATTTTAAATTCTTTAGTATTTTAAAATCATGCATGCGCCTACACTAGCATTATTTATAAAATTGTTGATTTGACTTTAAAATGGTGGAATTTGGCCAAATTCATAATAGGTAGAGCATGACATCATAATATATTGTTTCAATTTAAAATATGTAAGTGATACAACTTAAATATTTAGTTTTTTTATTATTTAGACTAATTTTATGATTTTTTATCCTAAGCAATCCCTTGTGATGTGATTTGCAATATAATATGTTATAGTGTATTATAATATAGGATGCCATAACATAGTGTAGCATCATGCGTTATAACATACTATGGTTTATTACTACTTGTTGTTTAGCATATTTTAGTTTATTATAGTATGATGTAGTTGAGTTTGTACTAGTATAATTCATAAAAATACTGATTTATAGGCTCAAATGATGGGATTTGGCCAAATTTAAAGTAAGCTTATGGGAACATCATTGGGGTGTCCTATGGTGTGTCATTTAATCAAAAGAATAGAATTTTGCATCCAAAATAAATGTTGATTTTTCATCCAAATTTTATAATTTTTTTTTAAAGTGATTCATTTTAAGGTGTAATGTAAGATAATATATTATATGAAGGCATATTAAAATATAATATACATAATAGTATAACTTCACATATATATGAATGTGGTGGTGTGTTACTAAATGTTATTGCACATTTTAGTATGTTTTACTTTTGTTATAATACATTAGGTCAAAAATCACAAAAATGTTAATTTGAAGGTTGAGATGGACGAATTTGGCCAAATTCATGGCACACCCCAAGAAGCAACATAAAATTTATTGAATTTTGTACCATTTCTAATAGAAAAATAACAATTTTACGTCCAAAATGAACATTATTCATATTTTGAGAAAATTTTGTTATTTGTTCCTTTTAAGTGATTATAATGAAGTGTAATGTTTGACAATATATTATATTATAAAAAATTATAATATAACATCATATATTATAATATAATATAGTGTGTTAATTCACATAATATTTAGCATGATATTATATAGTTAGTTTGAGCTTGCACCATCACAAATCCTAAAAAATGTTGATAACAATTTTGATGATGTAATTTGAATCATGCATGCTTTTGGTTGAGGAATTAAAGGTGTGCATAAGAGAAGAAATAAGATTTGATGAGAATTCCATGTCAAGGGCATGGAGGGAGATCCACTAGGGGATCACACATGCATTAGATATGACATGTGTGGGGTCTATGTCAAGTGAATAGAAGAAGAAAATCTGCTCAAGATAAGGTTTGAATTTGTTTTGATTATAAGATTTGTGGAAAGAAGATTAGTTGGGTTAATAATCTATAATTCACCATGGATTAAGATCGAATTGACTTTAATTTGTTTAGTTTTAATTGATGTGGAGGCACATCTGTTAAAGATATAAGCTCGAGTATACTAAGGATCGAGTATATGAACCTTCCACTAGGGAAGTAGGTTCAACCTTTTTGTTGGGGATCAGGATTTAAGTTTGATTTCATAGATTTGTTTAGGGATGTATCCGGTAGGAATAAGAGTTTGGTTTGATTACTATGATTTAGACTCTACTAAGGGAGTTGGTTTAATTTGGCTCCACTTGGGAGGCTAGTTTTGAATTTGATTTATTTGCTTGACTTGTTAATATATGATTTGGGTCTCCACAAGGGAGAAGGGTATGATTTAACTCCACTAGGGAAAATCATATCAAGTTTAATTTAATCTAAGTTAATGTATGGACCCTATCAGTGTGTGATGGACCCACTAAGAAGGGGCTATATCAGCCTTGACCTACCTAAAGTTTACAAATCCAAAGGGATAGTCTACCGGCACAGGGGTAAAACTAGCCAACTTAAGGGTTTGCCTTTCTAAGTCCAGCGGCTGTGGTAGGAAGAAGGTGTAGTAGACTTACATCTTCCAAAGGGAGGAAAAATTGTTGGGGTGACCTATTGGATGCATAATAAATCGAACCTGACCTAGGGTGTCTACCGAGTGAATGCTACTGGGGATTTATGTCAACTCAAAAGTAGTCAAGATTAATTTTATCTTAATTTCATATTATTTGATGTGGTTTGTTTGAGTTACTTTGATTTCAAACTGAGGCCATATCCGCTAAGGATATGAGCTCAGCAAATTTGATAGATTTAATTTATGGACCACGATGTGCAATGGACCCACTAAGAAGGGGCTATATGGACCATCTCATATTTACAAACCCAAAGGGATAGTCTACTAGTCGTGGGGTAGAGCTAGCCAACCTAAGGGGTTGTCTTTTATTGTGCAACAACTATGCTAGGAAAAAGGCATAGTAGACATACATCTTCTAAAGCACGGAGCAACCATTGGGGTGACCTATTGGTAGCACAACAAATAGAACTTGACTTAGGGGCGACTACTGAGTGAATGCTGCTAGGGACTTATATCAACTCAAGAGTAGTCAGGTAATTCCTATAGGGAGTTTAGCTGACACTGCCCTAAAGATAGGATGCCTGCTTGGGAAAAGGTACCACTAGGGGTGTCTTCCTAACCCAAAAGTGAATATATATATTTTTTATATGTTTGTGTGGACCCTATTGGTGTGTGAGGGACCACACTAGGAAGGGGCTATGTCTACCTTGATCTATCTCGACTGACCAAGGGAGAATCGCATAACGTGATGGATTCTCCAACCATAGGGGTGGTTATTAGGAAAGGAAAGTCTGATCTGATAGTAACTCGGGTAGTGTCTAAATGGGATCACATAGCATGTGATCCAAATATAGTGCCCACAGGGGAGGTGCTGCTAGGTATGTTATCTTGAGCCCTGAAAAAGAAATCTTATAGGTGTACGGTGGCCAACTCAAGGAGAAAGCTAGTAGATTTACATCTACCATGAGTGGTGTATCCAAGGTACAAAAACCAACCAACCTAAGGTGTATCTATCAAATCTTCAACCTCAAATATACTCAACACAGTCAGTTCATGAAGGCTAATCCAAGAAGAAAGCGTAGAAAACTCACATCCTCTTAAACATAGCCAACATGAGGTATCTTATATGCCACACAATAAGGCCTACCAAACTAAAAAGGTGCTCTTCAGTGTGCAGTGGCCAAGTAAGGAAGAAAGCATAGCAAACTTACATCTTCTAGAGCAAGAAGACCATTGGGGTGACACACTAGGTGGAAAGACATCACCTAAAAGCAACACCGAGTGAGTGTCGTTGGGAGCATATCACAACTCAGAGTAGCCCGAGACAAAAGATATGTGTTGGTTTTATATGTTTATGTGTATTTTGTGTTTGTGTTGTGTCAATGAAGGATAGAATGCCTCTGGTTTCTTACACCTACCCTAAACATATCATGGTGGATTCACAAATAAGAATACATTCAACATGGTAGAGATTGAATTCAAAATAGAATTTTCATTGATGATAATTATTTTCAAACTTGATTTATAATATTTCTTTAAGTAGAGCCCGTTGATTGAAATCATTGGGAGCTCTCCCTTATGATTAATAAGCTGATAAGATCTTTCTTAGTAGGCTTCTCTATGGAAAAAAGGCCTTCCCAAGTGGGTTCAAACCTCCCATCTTACCATGGGGCACATAATCTCATTAGAACTAAATTTAGCTCTCCTACTTGAAAGGCTCTAGGATGGACCAACTTATTATGAGCTTGAATTATTTTATCTTTGTACAACTCAAGGTTTTGTCATGCCCGTAGACGTCTCTCCTCCAAGCCTTCAAGCTCTTCTAACCACAACTTGGGATTCTTCTATGTTGTGCTCTTTCTACCCAGAGCTATCCTTAGTGATGGGAGTTGGACTTCTAATGGTAGAATGGCTTCAAACCCATACACTAAGGAGAAAAGAGTAGAATGAGTTGGAGTTCTATATATGGTGCAGTATGCCCACAAGGATTCAACTAACTGCTCATGCCACTATCGCTTGTTATTGTTGAGTGTCTTCTTTAGTATTTGGATGAGAGCTTTGTTGAAGACTTCTACTAAGCCATTTTCCCCTGGGTAATTAGTGGTAGAATATCTCCAATCTATGATGTGTCTCCAAGCAATGTTGTTGATCTCAGTTCTCTTGAATGCAGTACGATTATCATATATAATTCATGAAGGCACTTCGAACCTATATATAATATAGTTCCTAAAAAATTAGAGAACATGCCGAGCCATGACCTCTCTGAGTGGAATTGACTTCACCCATTTAGAAAAGTAGTCAGTAGCAGCTAAGATGAATCAATGACCCTTAGAAGAAGGAGGATCAATCAGACCTAATATGTTGGTACCCCAACACTCGAATGACCATGAGGCCAATATCGAGAATGTTGGGTGGTTGGTGGACCACACCGCATTTAAGATTGGTGGCATAACCTACCATATCCATGCAATCTTTGGTCATCAGATGGCCAAAGATTATCCTAGTCTTTTGATCTTCATCTTCAGATCAAATTGGTTGGCTTCACATAATGCTGAGTGTACCACGATCACAATCTTATGGGCTTCATGCTTGTATAAATAATGTAACCACATATGATCAAAAGATCACTGGTACAAGAAACCATCCATAAGAGCTTAAGAAAGTTCTATCTACTTCATTTGATTGGCTTGAGACTTCTCCTGAGGTAGTTTGCCTTTATTTAGGTAATCTGTGAATGGTTTCCTCCAATCTAACTCCTCATCTTTCTTGGCAATGACAACCTCCCTTTCAATAGAGTACCTTTTGATGAGTTCAATATCAATAAGGGATAAGACTTGTCTATTTTGGACCTTTATTGATATGGACTCATCCTACATAACATGCCAACTCCTTGGCCAAAGTATACATTATGGTGTTCTCTCCTCAAGGAATCTTATAAATGGTAACCTTGGGATTTATAACAACCATGTACTTATGGTAGTGATGGAGCTTAGCTTTATAACCTTATAGGATCCAACAATTTGGTTGATAAGTACGAGAATCCTCAAGATGTTGATGTTCGATGTTTAGAGTAACGACTAACCTGCACACAATCGATCCTTATATTCAGCTTCATTGTTGGTATAAGGATTAGACAGATGATATGAGAATCTCATCACATTACAGTTTGGAGTTAAAGAACTTTTCCTACCCCTTCCTTTCCTGGAATAGTAGATTATGGTTCTTCTCCTCTTTGAGAGGAAGCCACACCATCAAAGTACATCTCCCAGCAGTGAATGCAAACATCCCCTAAGTTCATGATTTATTCATCGGGGATATCATCACTAAGCAGAGAGTCAGCAGGAAGTGGGTGTGCTGCTAAAAAAATCCAGCTTGTCCTTTTCACCGCACGGGTGCAAGGTAATATCAAATTAGAGGATCATAGATCATGCCAACCATCCGAGATAGATCATGTCATGATATATGTAGTGGATTGATCCTAGAGATTAAGTTTACCTTATGAAGAAGCATGTAGTGTTGTAGCTTTTGGGATGTAAAGATTAAAGTTAGCAATGCTTCTATGGGTGGATAATTAGCCTCAATAAGGATTAGATGATGGCTGAAGTAGTAGAGTCCATTTTCCATCTCTTTATCATTGGCTTGGACCAATAAAGCACCAAGGGAGTCATCTACAACATTGTAAAGTATGACCAGCTTGCCCAAGATAGGCTACTAACTGGGTTAATCCTAATGCTTGATGTCTTTAAAGGCATGCTCACACTTGTCAACCCACTTGAACTTAGCATCCTTTTAAAAAAGTGTTGAGAATGGCTATATATTCTTGATAGGTTGGATATAAAGCATCTTAGATATGAACCACTTGGAATGATCTGATTTTGAGTTAAACTTTGGGGAGGCATTTCTAATATCGCCTTGATCTTTTCATTGATTTTGATTCCCTTGGTGTCTACAACTAACCTGCAAGGAATTTGCTACTCAATGCACACTTCGGGTTCATTTTGAGGTTAAATTATCTTAACTTTGAAAACTATTCTCAAGTCAAAGAGATGGTCTTCCTTTTCTCTACTTTTGACCATGAGATCATCGACATAACACTCGACTTGATGATGAATGAGTTCATCGAAGATTCAAGTCATAGCCCGCTGGTATGTAGCAAAGGCATTTTTAAGGCTGGAAGGCATGACCTTATAGCAATAGATTCCGATTAGGGTTCTAAAAGCACTGTTTCTTTCATCTTTAGGAACCATCTTTATTTTTTTATATCCATATGAGCCATACATGAAAGAGAAGAATACAAGAGATGAATGTCCACCATCAGGGATTGGTAGTGAAAATTCTTTTGGACATGCATTATTTAAATCCCTAAAATCAAAGCATATGTGAATTTGGCCATTCTTTTTCTTAACTGGGCGATGCTAAGTAACTAGGTTGGGTATTTTTCTTCCCTGATGAAGTCAACATTGATCAATTTTTTGACTTCATAAATGAACTGTTGTTCTATATCTAATTGCATGCATCTAGAGCTTTTGATAGGTTAGTAGTTTCTATTGCTAGTTTATGGACCACACATTAGAGCCAATCCGTGCATCTCTTCATAACTCCATGCAAAGCGTCCTTAAACTCAAGAATAGTCTAACTAAGTAATTGGTTTTTTCATTCAACAAAGAACTCATGTCTTTCTTAGTTCCTAAGTTGATTTCCTCATGATGGTTGACTTGATCTCTTCTTCAAACTCGGTGCATCTTGATTTCAAAATCATCTAGATAAAGTTTCTAAGCACATCTCCACATATGAGTTAATGTTATTTGAAAAGAACCTATCGATTCCAAATGATTACCAGTATCATTGACCGAATCGACCTATATCAATAGTCCCGATCTTGATTGAGAGATTTTGCATTTATTCTTAAATATTCTTCGAAGTATCTCACCTATGCTTTGACCAAGTATGTGGGATTAACCCTTTATTTGCTAAATTACAACACAAAAGTACCAATCAAAAGGTAATTCTATTAATTCTTTATATGAATCATCCTTAAGTTCTACATCAACTTCTTGACTTGAGGATGATGCTTCCAGAAAGAACCTCAAAGTATTCACACCTATGGATTACTTAGGGATTCCTTAACTACCAAACCCTCAAATTTTTAAGAAGAAATAAGGGTTAGAGCTAAGGTTCCCAATTGATGTCTAACTATTTTACATATAGACTTGGATACACTTATGCTTTACTTTGGAGCTCGATTTTCATCGCTATCTAGCTCAAGTGTCACCTCCAAGGTAATCTACTACTGAGAAGAGTTGGCTGGTGTGCTAACCATATAAGACTCATCATATGAACTAGATTCTAAGTCTATGGGTAGTGTGTACTGGTACTGGACATATCTTCTATTGGGTGGCCAATAGGTTTTCCACCCCACCCCTCGACTTCCCTCTGGAGGTCATCCTATGCATATGTTCAAATGGAGTAATGAACTGGTGGAATCTAATGTCTCCCACTTCCTCCTCCAAGTCTATTTCCCTCCCTTTTATTTTCTTTTCATTTTCTTTCTTTCTTTTCTTTCTCTTTTCTCTTTTCTTTCTTTCTCTTCTTTTCTTTTCTTTTTTTTATTTTTCCAAGTTCATAAGAATAGACTTATCAATTTTGAGGTAGTGTCACATCCTCATATATGAACCTCATGAACTCAGAATGGCTTGAGATCTCCTTTGACAAAGTAGACGATCCCACCTCTCACAAACTTCATACATTGATGTAGAGAGGATGGAACTATGTTGTTCTCATGTATCCATGTCCTCCCAAGCAATGCTGAAAGATGTATCTCATGTCTATAATGTGAAACTTGGCTTTGGTCTTCCAATCATCTATCTTCAAACACTATGGAGCCTAAGGCCTATTGACCTCACTTTGGAGTGTGGATTCAATCTTCCCATCTTAGACTTAGAGTCTTTTAGACACTAAGACTCCTTAGTCATAAGACACTTCTAACAATTAGGTAAACACTTAACCTAAGCCTAAATACTTAGAAGGGTTAACTAGATTAGGTTATGCCTTAAGGATTAATCCACCCCTACAACCCAAATCCAATCCATGTTCACCTTCTCAAACCAAACCTAAAGTTCAATTCAAACATCAAATTCAAATCCAAATCCAAACCCAAATTCTGAAACCAAATGATTGATGCCCATGATCTAATCCAAACTTGAAATCCTTCCTAAGCCACATGACCTATGCTATGGACTTAGCCAAATCTTAATCCAAATCAATCTAAAATGAATTCATTTTGTAATATTCAATTTATATCTTCAATCATCTTCCTAAATATAAATCAAATATATAATCAAATAATCAAAACTAAATCAAACTAAATAAAGTTAAATCAAAACCCTTCCTAAGCCATATGACCTATCTCATGAAATTAGCCAAATCTTAATCCAAATCAAATCAAACCCATATGATTTTCTCATAAATCAATCTTATTTTCAATCATCTCACAAATTTAAATGAAATATATATTTAAATCATCAAAACTAAATCAAACCAAATCAAAATCCAAACCTAAGCCACATGACCCAACTCATGGACTTAGCCAAATTATTTTCATTCCAAAACCCAAATTCAATTGATTTTCTCATGAATCAATCATACCTTCAATCATATTCACAAATATAAAGGAAATATATAATCATCAAGCCAAACCAAAATCAACCCAAGTCAAACCCAACTTAACCCTTTTGATTTGAAATGTTCAAATGAACCAAAACCCATTTGAACCCAAGTTACTGTAATTGAATTTATATATATCCTCCCAAATCCATATATAAACTCAACTAAATCAAACTCAACCCACTAAACATAATTGGTTCACTTGACCCAAAGTGGCGAATTTGACCTATTTGAGCCAAGTTCTAATCCTACCCAAATTGGACTGAACCAAGCCCATCAAAACCTCCCATCATGATTGATCACCTAGGTTGATCAATTGTCAAATTATCAAACCAAGTCAACTTGGTCATTTTACCAAGCCAACCCTTAACCCATATGAACCCAAACTAGCCAAATTACAACCTAAGCCAAATCCCTTGAAACCAATGATTCATACCAAATCAAAATCAATATTTGAATATGACTTGACCTTCAATCAAACCAAACCCAATTGGCCTTGACCCAAGTTGACCCAAATTGACCTAAATGACCAAATTATGTCAAATCAAAATATAAACCAAATTGATTGAAACCAATGGCTCAAGGTCATTCCAAATTGATTGTTGATCTTGACCAAAGCCATGATTGGACCCAATTGAACCCAATTGATTTTAACCCAATTGACCTAAAGGTTCAAGTTGGCCTAAATAAAACCAAATCCAAATTAATTGAAACCAAAAGCCTACAATCATCTTCAATTGGTCAACTAAACCCAAACCAACACCCAACCCAATTTTGGCAATTTTGTCAAATTGGTCAACTTAACCCATTTGACCCAAATGAATTCAAATGAGCCAAAATCAAATCTAAGCCAAACTAAACCAAACCAATTGAACCAAAACATCCCAAATGATCATATGAACTTGACTCCAACCTTGGTTTGACCCTTTTGACCAATTGGTCAACTTGACCCAACCTAACCCAATTGACCTAAATGAGTCAAATTGAGCCAAACCCAACCAAATCAACTCCAATTGACTTGAAATTTAGGCTAACCCACTTTGGCTCATATTTCAAATGCCCAAATCAAATCCAATGCCAAAATGATCATTCTACCTTCAAGGGCATCACATGAGACAAATCACCATGTAAGTTATTTCTATTCCTTGGCCACTTGGTAATCTCCCAATGGTCAACCTAACTAGACACTTCCCAACCTCACTAAGTGGGTGGTTTGGCCATGACCCATGGGAGGTGAAATCACCTCACCCTACCCATTGGAGCATTTGAAACCCATAGGACACCCATGATTCCTCCTTGGCAGCCACCTCCACACCTTCAACCAACCAAGCCGAGCCAACTTACCTCCTCCCTTCCTCCCACAACACCCTGAGATGGCCAGACGACCACTAGAAGCCTAACTTGATCCCACTATCTGATCAAGATGAAGGGGTACATCCTCGTTTCCACTCAAACACAAACAAAAATTCATTTTTCAGAGCCCTAGCTACCCAAGAAGTGCCGCTAGAGCCAATCCTTAAGCTCCCTAGCTTGTTCCTCGATCAAAAAATGCCATTCCCGTCCATCCTGAAATAGGACACTTCCATTTCTAACCTAACTTCCTCATTTCTCCATCAAACTCAAATTAACTTTGCACGCACCTTCCATAGGCCTCATCGAGCAAGAATGAATCATCTCCCAAGCTTCCCAAGCACCGTGGGTGGACTGATCAAAGCATCTCCAAATCATCGCTTCATGGCCTTCAGTGAAGATCAAGGAATTGATCTAATTACTAATAGGCTTCATCTCCACTAGATGAAGCTTCCTCAATCATTCGAGCCACCTCTTGAGCTTGAGGTATGCTTCCAAAATTGATCCTTAGTAAAATGGGTTGGAGATTTTAAAGAAAACTTGCATCTCATGTGATCCTAATTGTTGATCCCTCATCGATGTAGTGAAGGTGTGGGATCCTTTTGAGTTGATCCGAGCTGCAAGCTCAGAAGTGAGCAAAGATGGATGACTCCATTCTCCTCACTGTGTGACGTTAGATCACCATCCATCCGCATGATTGAATGGACGGTCATGATTAGATCCGCTAGATCAATGATTTAATCTTATTAAGCTATGGATTAATCAATCCGATCTGGGATGAGAAAGCGCCACCACCATGTAGCATTGAGAATAAGTTTTATAGCCAATCTAATGGTGTCATGGAAAGCGCTCGCCATATGGCCAATAAGATTAGCTTAATTAATCAATTTTAATGGCTAAAACTTTTGAAAATCATAAAAATCATAAAGAAATACAAAAATGCAAATAAATACTCATTTTAAAGGTATTTTGGAGGAGCATTAATTAAAAATGATCTTAACTAATTTTAAATAGTAATTAAGGTTTAACTAAGGTTTAATTTCAAAATTAATTAGCTTAATTACTTTTTAATTACATGAGCAACTAATCAAAATTTTGTGGGTTAATTTAAGGGATCACCTCTACCTCCCTTGATTTTCTTGAGATTTATTGTTCACTAAATTAAGAAAATTGACTAATTAAACCATAATTACTTTTTAAAGTTAAGTAATCATTAATTAATCACATGAATAATAATAAATTGTTTAATTAAGTTTATTAATTATTGTTCAACAGTAAGTGAACTGAGGAATAGGGTTGGGACCCCTTTCCCTAAGTTCATTTCACCCTTTTTAAAAATGAAATTAATTTAGATTTAACTAATTAATTAAATCACTTAATCAAATTGAAATCATAATCACATCAAACTATAATTAATGAAATCATGGGGTAGATCTTTAGGTGTTTAATAACCTAAAGGAATCTTATGTAATTATGGTTAGTCTACATGTATGGGAAAATCATAAGAGTAATTAATTAAGTCCCTTAATTTAATTAACTATTAATCATGATATAATTGCATTAGGCCCCTTTTATTCCCTAGGATCATTCCAAGTTTATTTTCCATGCATATCATGTTAGCTCATAATTATTTAGTTAATTACTTTAAGGTGACATAGGTAAGGGTAATTAATTCATCTAATTAAGGGTTCAACTTAATTAACCCATAAAATAAACTTAATCAATTCCTTAAATTAAATCAAATCATTAATGTGGGAATGGGTTTAAAACAACAAGTGATGATTTCTCTTCTCCTCTTTAAATCAAATGAAATCCAAAACTTAAAAAAGAAGCTTTAGTTTGCTTTTAAATAATCTTATTTGATTTTATTATCCTTAAGAGCTAGTTTGTTTGAATAAATCACATGCTTATATTTCATTGCCCTCTTCCAATCAGTTAAATTTGGTATGTTATTTGAATTCATGCATCCATCTTTTCAAAATCAAGTAAAATAAAATTGATTTCCTTTATGTAAGTTTGCATGTGTTGATTTAATTTAATATATATTATTATCACTATTAAATCCAAATGTATTTTCCAAAAGCTTATAAATGAATAATAATATGTGTTATGATGTTATAAATAAATAAGAAATGCATGTGCTTATAGCTTAAGTGTATGAATGTTGAGTTCTCTTTCCTCTATTCATGTGTTGATTTATATAAGATTGAATGGTAATGGGTATATATTCCGACATCCTCGAACACAAGGTTTAGCTAGCCCCAATGAGGTTATTTGATAACCCCACTTCCTTAGTATGTTACTTGTTGATGAAATCAAAAGAAGAAATGTTGAATCAATTTGTTCTTGTTTAAAAGAAAAAAAAAAAACCCTAAACTAAATAACCCTAAACAAAATCAACCCTAAACTCTAAACCTAAACATACAACCCTAAACCTAAACTAAACCCCAAATAAATCCTAAACCTAAACCCTAAACCCTAAACCTAAACCCTAAACCCTAAACCCTAAACTAAACCTAAAACATAAAACCTAAACCTAAACTAATAAAACCTAAAAATAAAATAAATAAATAAAACCTAAACCTAATAAAAAAATAAATAAATAAAATAAAATAAAACCTAAACTAAACTAAACCTAAACCTAAACCTAAACATAAAAAATAAAATAAAATAAAAATAAAATTAAACTAAAATAAATAAATAAAACTAAACTAAACTAAAATAAATAAACCTAAAATAAAACCTTAATAAAATAAAACTAAATGTAAAATAAAAAATAAAATAAACCAAAATAAAAGAAAACAAAACTAAATAAAACCTAAACCTAATAAATAAATAAATAATAAAACCTAAACCTAAACCTAAAATAAACACTAAACCCTTAACTATATAAAATAAAATAAACTAAAACTAACCTAAACCTAAACAAAAAAAAACATAAAAATAAACCTAAAATAAAAACTAAAGCCTAAACCTAAAAAAATAAAATAAAATGTAAACTTCCTAAAAATAAAAAAAAAAACTAAACCAAAATAAAATAAACCTAAACCTAAACCTAAAAAATAAACTAAATAAAAACCTAAACCAAAATAAATAAACTAAAATAAACAAACTAAACTAAATAAAAATAAAAAATAAACCTAAAAAAATAAATAAAATAAACTAAAATAAATAAAATAAACTAAATAAACATAAACCTACCAGTTTACCTATTTTTTTTAAAAAAACCTTAAACCCTAAACCCTATAACCTAAACACTAAGCCCTAAAACTAAACCTAAACCATAAACCCTAATAATCCTTAAACCCTAAACCCTAAACTAACCTTAAACTAACCCTAAACCCTAAACCCTAAACACTAAACCCTAAACCTAAACCTTAAACGCTAAAGCCTAAACCCTAATCCCTAAACTCGAAAAACCCTAAACCCTAAAACCTAAACCCTAAACTCTAAAGCCTGAACTAACTCTAAACCCTAAGCTTACCCTAAACCCTAAACCCTAAAAATCCTAAACCCTAAAGCCTAAACACTAAACCCTAAACTCTAAACCCTAAACCCTAACCCTAAACCCTAACTAAAAACCTAAACTAAATAAAACCTAAAAATAAAATAAATAAAAACCTAAACTTAAAAAATAAATAAAATATAAAACCTAAACTAAAACTAAACCTAAACTTAAAAAATAGATAAAATAAACTAATAAAATAAATAAAATAAAATAAATATAAACTAAACTAAAATAAAATAAACCTAAGAATAAAAAACCTAAATAAAATAAAAACTAATTGTAAAATAAAAATATAATAAACCTAAAATAAAATAAAATAAAAACTAAATAAAAACCTAAACCTAAAAAATAAACCTTAAAATAAAACCTAAAAATAATAAATAAATAAAACCTAAACCCTAAAATAAAAATAAAATAAATAAAATAAAATAAATCTAAACCAAAACCTAAAAAAAAACCAAGCTAAAATAAATAAAACATAAACCTAAACCTAAACCTAAACCTAAACTAAATAAAATAAAATAAACTAAAGAAAAACCTATACTTAAACTAAGAAATTAAATCAAAAAATAAACCTAAAATAAAAATCTAAAACCTAAACCTAAAAAAATAAAATAAAAACCTAATCCTAAACCTAAAAAAAAACCTAAACTTAAAACATAAAATAAAAATAAAAATCAACTATAAAATAAACCTAAACCTAAAAAATAAACTAAAACAAGAAACCTAAACTAAAATAAATAAACCTAAAATAAATAAACTAAATAAAAATAATATAATAAAGCTAAATAAAAATAAAATAAAATAAACTTAAAAATGAAAATAAACTAAATAAACCTAAACATACCTGACTTAATTAAAAAAATATCAAAAATTAAAACCCAAACCTAAACCTAAACCTAAACCTAAACCTAATCAAACCTAAACCTAACCCTAATCCCTAAACCCTAAAACCATAAACCTTAAAACCATAAACCCTAAACTCTAAACCCTAAACCCTAAACCCTAAACCCTAAACACTAAACCCTAAACCCAAAACTCTAAACCCTAACCCTAAACCCTAAACTGTAAACCCCAAACATTAAACCTAAACCTAAGGTAACTAAAAAAAATTTAAAAATAAACCTAAACCATAAAACCTAATAAACATAAACCAAAACCAAAACCCTAAGAATGGGCGTAACCTGATGGGAGGATCACCAAACAAAGTTCCTAAATCTGTGGAGGCAAAGGCTGAGTAGAGGTTATCATGGGAGGGGATCTAGTGGATATGGAGGTGTGGTCAAGCAAGCATGGAGGTGAGGAGCTGGCTGAGGTGCTGGTGGTGAGGGAGAGATAGGGGATATGATGGTGGATCCCACTTTGAGAGCCGGGTGGTTCTGATGGGAACTAAGAACAACTGACCCATCGCTATGGAACTGTCTTTATAATAATAAATTCTAGTTATCTAGTATTTTAATTTGCTCTAGTGCTCATTTTATCTATATTGTTGTGTCTTAGAAAACTTGGTGTGTTACTTGGTTATGAAATCGAGAAGAAGAAATGCTGAATCTAAATTTGTTCTCTATTAAACAAAAATAAAAAACCCTAAACCCTAAACTAAAACCTAAACCATAAACCCAAAATCTAAACCCTAAACCCTAAACACTAAACCCTAAAAACCTTAAAGCCTAAAGCCTAAAATCATAAACCCTAAACCCTAAAACCTAAACCCTAAACCCTAAACACTAAACTCTAAACCCTAAACTCTAAACCCAAAAAAATCCTAAATGCCAATCCCTAAACCCTAAACCCTAAACCATAAAATGCTAAAAACCTAAACATAAACTAAATAAAACTAAAAAATAAAATAAATAAATAAAAACCTAAACTAAACTAAATAAAAAAACATAAATAAAATAAAAGCTAAACCTAAAATAAAAATAAAATAAACCACAAATTAAATAAAATAAAATAAAAAATAAATAAAAACTTAAACATAAATGAAAAAGAAAACGTAAACCCCAAACTAAAAATAAAATAAACCTAAACCTAAACTAAAATAAACTAAATTAAAATAAATAATACCCAAACTTAAACCTAAACAAAATAAAATAAAATAAACTAAAAATAAACCTAAACCTAAACTAAAAATAAAACCTAAAAATAAACCTAAAATAAAAACAAAAAAAATAAAATAAAAATAAAACCTAAACCTAAACTTAAAAAAATAAAATAAAAATAAAACTAAACTAAAAATAAACCTAAACCTAAACCTAAAAAATAAACTAAAATAAAAAACATAAACTAAAATAAATAAACATAAAATAAATAAACTAAACTAAATAAAAATAAAATAAACCTAAATAAAAAAATAAAATAAAATAAAATAAAAAATAAACTAAATAAACTAAAATAAATAAATAAACCTAAACCTATCAGTTTACTTAAATTAAAATTGTAAAAAAAAAAAAAAACCCAAGCCCTAAACCCTAAACTCTAAACCTTAAACTGTAAACCCTAAAACCACAAAACCATAAACCCTAAACCCTAAAAACTTAAAAACCTAAACCTAAACTAAATAAAACCTACAAATAAAATAAATAAAAAATCAAAACCTAATAAAATAAAATGTAAACCTAAACTAAAACCTAAAGTTAAAGCTCAAAATAAAATAAAATAAATAAAATAAAAAAAACTAAAATAAAATAAATAAAAACCTAAACTGAACTAAAAATAAAATAAACTTAAGAATAAAAAACATAAATAAAATAGAAACTAAAAGTAAAATAAAAATATAATAAACTTAAAATAAAATAAAAGAAAAACTAAATAAAAACCTAAACATAATAAATAAACTTAAAAATAAATGAAAAATAAAACCTAAACCCTAAACAACAAAAAAATCTATACCTAAAATAAAAAAATAAACAAGATAAAATTAACCTAAACCTAACTAAAATAAACTAAACTAAAATAAATAAAACATATACCTAAACCTAAAAAAAACTAAAGCTAAACCTAAACCAAAACTAAATAAAATAAAATAAACTAAAAATAAACCTAAACCTAAAATAAAAAATAAAATCTAAAAATAAACCTAAAATAAAAATAAAAAACCTAAACATAAAAAAATAAACTAAAACCTAAACATAAACCTAAAAATATAAAATAAAACAAAAATAAAACTCAACTAAAAAATAAACCTAAACCTAAACCTAAGCCTAAAAATAAACTAAAATAAAAAAATAAACTAAAATAAAGAAACTAAAATAAATAAATTAAACTAAATGAAAATAAAAATAAACCTAAATAAAAATAAAAATAAAGCAATCTAAAATAAATAAAAACTAAACTAAATATACTAAATAAACCTAAACATATAAGTTTTCTTAGTTTAAAAAAATAAAAAATTAAAAAACCTTAAACCAGAAATACTAAAACTACAACCCTAAACCTTAAATCCTAAACCTACAACCCTAAACCCAAAACCCAAAACCCTAAAAAAACCCTAAACCTTAAACCCTAACCCTAAACCTTAAACCTTAAAACAATAATCCCTAAACCCTAAACCGTAAACCCTAAACCCTAAACCCCAAAGCCTAACCCTAAACCCTAAACCTTAAACTCCTAACGCTAAACCTAAACATGAAGTAACTAAATAAATTAAACAATAAACCTAAACCCTAAGAATGGGCATAACCTTGAAGAAAGGAACATCACCGTCAACTAGGCTCTGTCTAGATTTGTCTTGTGGATATGGAGTTGGTGGTCGGAGTAATGGTGCTTATGGAGGTGGGAGGAATGATGGAGGTTACAGCCATAGTGGTGGCAGAGGGAGAGATCGGGGATATGATGGTGGATTCTGCTACTCGAGAGACCAGGGTGGTTCTGGTGAGAATCGAAGAAATTGAATAACGATCGATCTGATATGGTGCTTATGGAACTATGCCTTTACAGTAGAGATGGTTCTAGTTATCTAGGGTTTTTCATTTTCTATCTACGTGCTCATTTTTTTATCTATGTCACCACTTATGTCTTAGAAAACTTGGTGTGTTACTTGGTTGATGAAATCGAAAAGAAGAAATATTGAATTTAAATTTTTTCTTTGTTATAAAAAACCAAAACCCAAACTCTAAAACTAAACTCAACCCTAAACCTAAAACCCTAAACCCTAAACCTAACCAAAACCCTAAACCCTAACTCTAAAACCCTAAACCCTAAACCCAAAACCCAAAAAACCCTAAACTAAATCTAAACCCTAAACCTAAACCTCTAAAGCTTAATCAAAAACCAACCCTAAAACCCTAAAAGTTAAAACCTAAACTAAACTAAATAAAACTAAAAAATAAAATAAGAGAAAACCAAAATAAAATAAAATATAAAATAAATAATAAAATAAAACTATATAAAAAATCTAAACCAAAATAAAATAAAATAAAATAAAATAAAAAAACTAAAACTAAACCTAAACTAAACTAAACCTAAAAGAAAATATAAATAAAATAAAACTAAACTAAAATAAAATAAATAAAACCTCAACTAAACTAAAACTAGAAAACCTAAATAAAATAAAAAAACTAAACCTAAAATATAATAAAATAAATAAAAAAAACTAAATAAAATCTAAACCTAAATAAAAACCTAAAATAAACTAAAATAAAATAAACCTAAACCTAAATTAAAAAAAATAAACTAAAATAAATAAAACTTAAACATAAACCTAAACCTAAACTAAATAAAATAAAATAAACTAAAATAAACCTAAACCTAAACTAAAAAAAATAAAACCTAAAATAAAAAACTAAACTTAAAAAAATAAAATAGAACCTAAAATAAAAAATAAAACTTAAACCTAAAATAAAATAAAAATAAAACTCAACTAAAATAAACCTACCTAAACCTACAACTAAAATAAAATAAAATAAAACCTAAACTAAAATAAGAAAACATAATAAAATAAACTAAACTAAATAAATAAAATAAACCTAAATAAAATAAAATTAAAATAAACTAAAATATAAAACTAAATAAACCTAAACCTACAAGTTTGACTTAATTTTTAAAATAAGAAATAAACCCTCACCCTAAACCCTAAACCCTAAAACCTTAAACCCTAAAACCCTAATCCTAAAACCATGCACAAACCTTACCCTAAACCACACCTAAACCTAAACCACACCTAACCACTAAACCCTAAACCTAAACCCTAAAACTTAAAACCTAAACCTAACTAAATAAAACTAATAATAAAATAAATAAAATACTAAATTAAATAATATAAAATAAACCCAAACTAAAACTTAAACCTAAACCTAAACCTAAAACTAAAAATAAAATAAAATAAAAAATAAAAACCAAACTAAAAAAAGAACTAAACTAAACTAAAAAAATTAAATAAACCTAAAAATAAAAACCTAAAAATAATAAAACCCAAATGTAAAATAAAAATAAAACAAAGCTAGAATAAAATAAAATAAACTAAATAAAAACCTAAACCTAAAAATAAACTTAAAATAAATAATTAAAATCCCAAACCCTAAACTAAAAGAAAAATCTAAAAATAAATAAAATAAAATAAAACTAAACCTAAAACAAAATTAAACTAAACTAAAAAAATAAAACCTAAACTTAAACCCTAAACTCAAAATAAAACCTAAAACCCTAAACTAAAAAAAAAAATAACCTAAACCAAAAATAAAAATAAAATGAACAAAATAAAATAATCTTTAAACTAAACTAAAATAAATTAAACTAAAATAAAAAACCTAAACCTAAAATAAACTAAACCTAAATAAAATAAAATAAAATAAACTAAAAATAAACCTAAACCTAAACTAAAAAATAAAAGCTAAAAAATAAAACCTAAACCTAAACTAAAATAATAAAAACCTAAATCTTAAAATAAAAAAATAAAACTAAACCTAAAAAAAATAAATAAAATTAGAACTCAACTAAAAAATAAACTAAACCTTAAAACCAAAAAATAAACTAAAATAAAAAACCTAAGCTAAAATAATTAAACAAAACTAAATAAACATAACAAATAAACCTAAATATAAATAAAAAATAAACTAAACTAAACTAAAATAAATAAAAAAAAATTAAATATACTAAATAAACTTAAACCTATTGGTTTACTTAATTTTAAAAAAAACTTTAAACCCTAAATCCTAAACCCTAAATAAACCCTAAACTTACAACCCTAAACCATAAACTTTAAACCCTAAAAGCATAAACCCTAAAATCCTAAACCCTAAACCCTAAACCCTAAACCCTAAACCTAAACCTTAAACCACAAACCATAAACCTAAACAAAAAGTAACTAAATAAATTAAAAAATAAACTTAAACCTTAAAACCTAATAAACCTAAACATAAACCCTAAGAATGGGAAGAACGTTGATGGCAGGAACATCATGATCAACCAGGGCCACTCTAGATCTGGCACTGGAGGAGAAGGTGGAGCTAGAGGCGGTTATCGCAGTGGTGGTAGGGGAGCTAGAGGTGCTAATGGTTATGGAGGTGGTGGTTATGGAGGCAGGAGGAGAGATGAAGGTTACAACTGTGGTGGTGGCAGAGGGAGAGAGTAGGGATATGATGGTGGATCCCGCTATTCGAGAGGTCGGGGTGGTTCTGATGGGAATTGGAGAAATTGAAGAATAGTCGATCTGGTATGCTGCTTATGGAACTATCTTTATAGTAGAGACAGTTCTAGTTATCTATGGGTTTTTGATTCGCTCTATGCATTCTCATTTTTTATTCATGTCGTCACTTGTGTCTTAGATAACTTGGTGTGTTACTTCGTTGATGAAATTGAAAATATGAAAAGTTGAATCTAAATTTGTTCCTTGTTTAAAAAAAGCAAAACCTAAACCACTAAAACTAAAACTTAACCAAAGCCTAAACCCTAAGATGTAAACACAAACCTAAACCAAAACCTAAACCCCAAACCCTAAAACCCTAAGCCCTAAACCATAAACTCTAAACCCTAAAATTAAAACCCTAAATCCTAAACCCTAAATCCTAAATCCTAACCCGTCCCCCTAAACCACAAAACCTAAACTAAAACAAAAGCTAAAAGTGTAAACAAACTAAATAAAACCTAAAAATAAAATAAATAGAAAAACCTAAACCAAAATAAAATAAAACTATAAACTAAAACCTAACCTTAACCTAAACATAAAAATAAATTAAAAATTATAATATCTAACCTAAAATAAAATAAATAAAAACTTAAACTAAACTAAAAAAAAGAAAAAACCTAAATAAAATGAAACTAAACTTAAAATAAAATAAAATAAAATTAAAACTAAATAAAAATTTAATCCTAAAAAATAAACCAAAAAATAAAACATAGAAATAAATAAAAAAAGCCTAAATCTCAAATTAAAAAAAAACTTAAACTAAATAAAATAAAATAAATTGAAATTAAAAAAAACTAAAATAAAATAAAACCTAAGTAAACCCAAAATAAAAACCTAAAATAAACCTAAAAAATAAAATAAAACCTAAACCTAAACTAAAAATAAAAAATAATACTTAAACCTAAAAAGTAAAATAAAAATAAAACTAAACTAAAAAATAAACCTAAAACTAATGCTAAAAAAATAAAGTAAAATAAAAAAAACCTAAACTAAAATAAATAAACTAAAGTAAATAAAAATAGAAATAAACCTATATAAAGATATAAAATAAAATAAATTAAATTATCCTAAACCTAAAAGTTTTCTTAATTTTAAAAAAATAAAAAAATAAAAAAAATCCTAACCCTAAAACTAACCCTAAACCCTAATCCCTAAACCCTAAACTATAAATCCTAAAACCCTAAATCATGACCCTTGACCAACTAAACCCTAAAACCTAAAACCCAAAACCCTGAACCTAAATCATAAACCTAAACCCTGTATGTTAACTGAACCTAAAATACAAATCATAACCCTAAACCCCAAAACCCCAAAACTAAAAAACCTAAACTAAAATTAAATTTAAAATAAAATAAATAAAGAAACCTAAACCTAAATTAAATAAAAAATAATAAAATAATAATATAAACTAAAATCTTAGCCAAAACCTAAAACTAAAAATAAAATTAATTAAAAAAAAAAACTAAATAAAATAAAATAAATAAAAAACATAAACTAAAGTAAAAATTAAAAATCCTAAATAAAATAAAAAAAATGTTAAAAAAATTTAATAAACCTAAATAAAATAAATTAAAAACTAAATAAAAACCTAAGCTAAAAAAATAAAAATAAAAATAAAATCTAAAAATAAATTAAAAAAACCTAAACCATAAACTAAATAAAAGCCTTAAACCTAAAATGTACAAAATAAAATAAATCTAAACCTAAACTAAAATAAATTAAACTAAAATAAATAAAACCTAAACCTAAACCTAGAATAAACTTAGCCTAAACCCTAAACTAAATAAAATAAAATATAATCAAAATAAACTGAAACCTAAACTAAAAAATAAAACCTAAAAATAAACCTAAAATAAAAACCTAAAACCTAAACCTAAGAAAATAAAAAAAACTTAAACCTAAACCTGAAAAATAAAATAAAAATAAAATTATACTGAAAAATAAACATAAACCTAAAACTAAACCTAAAAAATAAATTAATATAAAAAACCCAAACTAAAATAAATAATCCTAAAATAAATAAATTAAACTAAATAAAATTTAAAAAAACCTAAATAAAAATAAAAACTAAACCTCCCTAGTGGAGCCAAATTAAACCAACTCCCCTAGTAGAATCTAAATCAAAAAATCTGACCAAACTCTTATCCTTAGTCGATACATCCCTAAATAAATCTATGAAATCAAACTCAAATCCAAATCCCCAGCGAATAGCCCGAAAATGCTTCCCTATTGGAAGCTTCATATATCCTAGCAGACTCAAGCCCATATCTCTAGCAGATATGCCTCCACATCAATTAAAATCAAACAAATTAAAGTTGATTTGATCTTAATCCTTGGTGGATTATAGATTCTTATCCCCAGTAGATCTTCTTTGGAAAATCATATAATCAAATCAAATTCAAACCTTATCCCTCTTCTTCTATTCCCTCATGACCTCTCACATGTAATGTCCAATGCATGTGTGATCCCTAAGCGATCTCCCTCCATGTCCTTGACATGGTATTCTCATCAAATCTTATTTCTTCTCTTATGCACACCTTTAATACTTCAACCAAAAGCCTAATAATGCATTCATTCAAATTACATCATCTTAACATTGTAATTAACATTTTATGATTTGTGATGGTGCAAGCTCAAATTAAATAATCAATATCATGCTAAACATATTATAGTGTGAATTAACACAACATATTCTATTATAATATATGTTTTTATATTATAATTTGCTATAATATAATATATTGTCTAACTTTACACCTCATTAGAATCACTTAAAAGGAACAAATAATAAAACTTTCTCAAAATATGAATAATGTTCATTTTAGATGTAAAATTTTTATTTTTCTATTAGAAATGCTATAAAATAGCATAATTTTGGTGTTGTAGTGTGTGCTATGAATTTTGGCCAAATTCTTCCATCTCAACCTTCAAATTAGCATTTTTGTGAGTTTTGACCCAACATATTATAACAAAAGTAAAACATACTAAAATGTACAATAACATTTAGTAACACACCACCACATTCATATATATGTAAAGTTATATTGTTATGTACATTATATTTTAATATGCTTTGATATAATATATTATCTTACATTACACCTTAAAATGAATCACTTTAAGCAAAATATTTATCAAATTTGGTTGAAAAATGAACATTTATTTTGGATACAAAATTTCATTCTTTTGATTAAATTACACACCATAGCACACCCCCAATGATGTTCCCTAAAGCTTACCTTAAATTTGGCCAAATCCCATCATCTCGACCTATAAATTTATCTTTATGAATTATACCATTAACTATACTACATCATACTATAGCAAACTAAAATATGCTAAATAATAAGTAGTAATACACAATGGTATGCTATAATGCATGATGCTACATATGATGTTATGGCATCCTATATTATAATACACTATAACATATTATATTATATTATATTGCATATCACATCGAATGGATTGCTTAAGATAAAAATCATAAAATTAGTCTAAATAATAAAAACTATATATTTTAGTCATATCACTTACATATTTTAAATTGAAACAAAATATTATGATGCCATGTTCTACCTATTATGAATTTGTCCAAATTCCATAATTTTAAAGTCTAAATCAACATTTTTATAAATAATGCTAGTGTAGGCTCGACTGCATGATTGTAAAATACTAAAAGAATTTAAAATGTACAGAATAATATATTATGATATATGATGTTATACTATGCAACAACATATAATATTTATTTTGAACATAAAAACTTACCTTTTAGACTACAAGTGGCGTAGCACACCTTTGGTACTACAACCTAATTCCCACTTCAAATTTAACAAATTTCATCATCTGATTTATTAAATTAATATTTTTATGATTTATATTAATATAGACTATAGGGCACAATACCATAATATACTAAAACATTTCAAAATATCTTATAACATCCAAAACACATCATTATGTGCTCAAGGATATGATGCTACATTGTACTATAATATATGGTATTATATTATGATTTAGGGTTAGGGTTTAGGGTATTCAAATCTCTAATACTCAAGGGAAAGTCTCTTAAAGACATTTTATAGCAACCATAACTATGTTAGGATTAGGTCATTCTTTTGATCTACTCCTAATGACATCTTCATTCAAGGTTTAGAGTTTAGGGTTTAGAATTAGGTTTTAAGGTTAGTTTAGGGTTTAGAGTTGTAGGTTTTAGGGTTTAAAGTTTACGATTATGATTTTAGGGTTTTAGGGTTTAGGGTAACGGGTTTTGGTTTTAGGTTTATGGTTTATGTTTTATCTTAGGTTTTTATTATTTTTTATTTTTTTATTTTATTTAGGTTTAGGTTTTTTATTTATTTTATTTTAATGTTTTATTTAATTTAGGTTTAGGTTTTTAGGGTTAATGGTTTACAATTTAGGGTTTAGGGTTTAGCATTTTAGGGTTTAGGGTTTTGGGGTCTAGGGTTTAGGGTTTAGTGTTTAGGCTTTAGGGTTTAGGGCTTTTAGGGTAAGTTTTTTTTTAACTAAAAGGAATTTATTACTCAAAAAAATAGGTACAAGAAGATGATATTAGAGACTAAACTCAAGAAAAAAAAGAAACTATTGCTCAAATGAGGAACAGGAGAATCCTAAAGAGTTTAGTCCCTAAACTAATAAATCAAAGAGTAAAAAAGAAAATAAAACAAAGACAAAACTAAGCAAAAGGCAAAAAGGGGAAGAATAAGCTCTAAAAGAACCTCATAGGAAATGGAAACAACTGAATGAAAATAACTCCATCTAAGAAAAAAGAGACCATTAGTAAGACTCCAGCTAACTGAAAAAGAGAACCTACAACCTGCAAGAAATCTTAGCCAGAAGGAGCACAAAAAACATAAAGAGAAAAAAATTCAGTCTGAGATATGAGAAATGAAGGATAATCAAAATAATGAGGGGCATCAAATTAAGTGTATCCAACTTGAAATAAGGGTTACAAATAGGAAAAGTTACCAACCATAAAAATTTCAAGGAAAAAAATCAATCATATCATCATAGCCATCCCAACCAAAGAAAAATATAAACCTATCATAATAGCCACCCAGCCAAACAAAAAGTGAAGCTAAGGAAACAAAAAGAGAGAGGAGACCAACAAATAAACTTAACATAAAGAAATCCCAACAAAACAAAATATGAACACCTCTTAAAAAAAGGGGGAGAAAAGAAGCTCACAGCCCAAAAAAAAAACCTTCAAAGACAATTCCAACAGAGCCCACAACAATACTAATCCAAAGCCACCAAGGAACCAAGCCAACAGAGCCCACAACAACACCAATCCAAAGCCACAAAGGCACCAACCAAAGGAAAGGAAACAACCAACAGAGCAGCCACACAACAGAGCACCCAAGAAAAATAGCTCAGGAAAGAGCAAGTGGACCAAACTAACCAACAAAAAGAAAGATGAAGGCTAGAAATAGATAAAATAAATAGCTAGAGAAACAACTAGCCAATGGACAAACCACATGCCAAGGTAAAAATGCCCAAACTACCACCGACAAAGAGAGCAAAAGAACCAACCAAAGAAAGGCAAGCCAATAGGAATAAAGCCACTAGCACAAAACCAACCAGTCAAAGGGCACCAAAAAAAACTCAAGGGCACCAAAAAAAATTGAGCACACAAGAAGCCATAAATCCCAAGATAAAAGGAGGAAAATTAGCCAAGAAGCCAATACTCTAGATAGCAAGAATACACACAACAAAAGCTTAGCCAACAGAGAAAAAACTAGCCAAAGGCAAAAACCTCCCAAGGATAGGATATATTATTTCCAAGAAGCTTTAAAATGAGTTACCCTCAGCAAGTGAGGAGGGGCATAAATCTGAACACTTTTTATTCTTATAAATAGTTTTATAACCATGTCCTTTCTCCAAAAAAATATCCATATAAAAATAAATCATTATTGTTATAAAAGGCACTGGGATCAGTAGATGCTATCAATTTCAAATAAGAGCATTCAAAATCATCCATAGCATTAGACAAAGGAAAATCAGAAATAGTATGCATTTTAGAATTAGAAGTGAAAGAAAGAGCAAAAATAGCTTTAGTAAAAAGACAATTATCATTATTTTTACCTTCCAACAAAATCTAAAGAGTATCCTCCATGTCTTCATTCATAAAAGAAGCAAGACAAGCATAATCTAGATTTTCAGTATAATCTTCATGTAAGGGATTAAAATAAGATTCAAATCCCTTAGAAACACATAGCATATTACCAAAATTCTAAACAAAATTACCAGCCTTAGAAAAACCATCATTTTGAATTGAAATAGAATTATTCACAATGAGAGAATTGTCACAGGTATCTAAATCTTATTTTTTAAAAGAAGGATCACCAATATTAAAAGGATTGTTAGGACGAGAAGTTAAAATATCAAAATTGAGAGCTTTCTTTTCACCACCATTCTTAATCAAAGTAGGCAAAGAAATAGTCTCTTTCCCATGATCTAAAGCAGACATAGGAGAAAGAGAAACAACAACCAACTGATTGGAAGAAATGGTCTTAGCATCAACAATATTTGAACCATCATCATGAAAGGACTTATCCAAAACATCCAAACCATTATAATCATTAACCACTGCCTCTAAAGTTTCCCTTTAGCAAAATAATCTAAAGAAATACTTAAAGCATGATTATTAGTTAAAACTTTTTCAGAAACATCAAAATCACCTTTCACATTAGACAAATCATTAATAGGTAAAACTTTTTGAAAAGATTCATAAATCTAGTTTTACAAAACATTAGAATTTTTAAAAGCATATTTTCCATTATCCAACTTGAGAGACTCATCAATTTTTTCAACAATTGAATTCTTACTGGTGATTTTCTTCCTAAGAGAGGGATGAGCAAAGCGTTCAAAATTTCATGCCCATGAATCTTACAATGATTACAAAAAATGGGAAAGCTTTCAAAAATAACTTTTTGAAAGTAATCGCATTTCTCTGAACACAACCAAATTTCTTTTGGATATTTTTAGTAATATCAATCTCTACAAGAATTCTAGCAATGGACGGTCTATAAGAAGCAACTATTGCTTGATCAACATGCAAAGGCCAACCAAAAATCAACCCAATAGCATAAAGAAACTATAAATTAAATAGATGAATCCTCATATTAGGTAAAGAAATCCAAATGGGAACTTAGGAGACTCTTCATTCACATCAAACATAGGCATCCAATTCAGAATATGCATTTGGAATTTAAAACATAGTAAGAATGCATAGAAAAAATTATTCTGTAATCAAGGTCATTAAAAACTTTAATCAGAACAAGCCTTGCATCAATCAGCCCAATAGAAAAAGAATGAGTTAAATTTAAGCTATCAAGAAAAGAGCAAATATCTTCCATCTTTGGCCATTTAAATGAAAACTTTCCAATCAAAGAAAAAGCAAAAGGCTCAGTTAATCTTTCAATATCCTCGTCTGAAATCATAATTACTAGAGTACCTTTAAAAGTCTTATGAAGTAAATTCAAAGGAGGCTCAGTGGAGGAATACTTACTAGCTAAAGCCTCTTTGAAAGATTTAGTAATAATAGGTAATTTAGAGGTAGGGCTACCCAAAATCTGATGCCCTAGTAGGTTCCATTGACACAAGGGATTTACCCCATGGATTTCAAGTTGCCAACGCCATGAGTCATGCCCTTATAGGATCCATCTGTTTAGTTTTAGGATTTAGGTTTTAGGTTTATTGTTTATTAGATATTATTAGGTTTGATTAGTTTTATGTTATTATTAGTTTTATGTTTAGTTTAGTTAGTTTATTTTTAGTTAGGTTATTAGTTTAGTTTTAGTTAAGACTATTTTAGGTTAGTTTAGGTGAGTGTTAGTTTATTTTATTAGTTTATTTAGTTTATTTATTTCTTGTGGTTTACTTTATTTTAGTTTATTTATTAGTTATTATTAGATTATAACTTAGTTGTTTATTTAGTTTAGTTAATTATTATTAGTTTATGGTTTTATTATTATCTAAGTTTTAGTTAATTTAATTTAGTGGTTTAGTTTTATTAGCTTTATTTTGTTAGTTTATTTATTAGTTTATTAGTTTATTTGGGGGTTTATATTTATTAATTTATTATTAATAGTTTTTTTAGTTTAGTTTATTTTTTTTTTTATTAGTTATTATTAGTTTTTTTTATTTATTATTATTTTTAGTTTATTTGTTGGTTTATTATTAGTTTATTTTTGATTATTTTTAGTTTATTATTATTATGTTTAATATTATTAGTTTTATTATTTTAATTTATTTATTTAGTTTGGGTTTTAGGTTTTTATTTTAGTTATTTATTATTTATATTATTATTAGCTTAGTTAGTTGGTTTATTATTATTATTAGTTTTTATTAGTTTAGTTATTGTTAGTTATTTATTATTATTATTATTAGTTATTATTATGTTTATTTATTTTAGTTATTTTTAGTTTAGTTTTAATTTAGTTATTTTAGTTATTATTATTAATTATTATATAATATTAATTTAGTTTTTGGTGTTTATTATTTATTAAGGTTTAGTTTATTTATCAATTATTTAGTTTTTTATTAGTTTTTTTTTTTAGTAGTTTTATTATTTATTAGTTTATTAGTTTTAGTTAGTTATTATTATTTTATGGTTTTATTATTATTTTTTTTTTAGTTTAGTTAGTGGTTTAGTTTTATTTTAGTTTGTTAATTTATTTGTTAGTTTATAAGTTTTATTAATTTAGTTATGGGTTTTGGTTATTATTATTATTAATTTTTAGTTTTAGTTTATAGTTTAGTTTTTGTATTATTATTGGTTATTTATTATTTATTATATTATTATTTTTTTAGTTAGTTGTTTATAATTAGTTTTAATTTTAGATTAGTTTTTTAGTTATTATTTATTTTATTTTATTTTATTTTGTATTTTATTAGTTATTTAGTTATTTATTATTATTTGTTTTATTACTATTTGTTTTATTTGTTTAATTAGTTATTAATTATTATTATTATTATTATTATTATTATTATTATTATATAAGTTTAGTTATTATTAGTTTATTTTATTAGGTTTATTAGTTTAATTATTTAATTAATTTTTCTTTATTTTATTAGTTTAGTATATTTATTGGTAAGTTATTATTAATTTTATAATTAGTGTTTATTATTAGTTAATTATCAGTTAGTTTATTAGGTTTAATTATTATTATGTTTATTTTAGTTAGTTTTCATGGTTTATTTATTTAGGTTTAGGTTTAGTTTTGTTAGTTATTTTAGTTATTTATTATTTATTAGTTTATTAGTCTTGTTTTAGTGTTTATTATTTATTAGGGTTTAAGTTTATTAATTAATTAGTTTAGTTTTATTAGTTAGTTAATTTATTAGTTTATTAGTTACTAGTTAGAGTTATTAATTATATATTATTAGTTTTAGTTTGATTTATTTTATTTAGTTTATTATTACTTTTAGTTTTTTATTAGTTATTATTAGGTTAGTTTTATTAGCTTTATTTTGCTAGTTTATTTATTAGTTAATTAGTTTATTTGTGGGCTTATGTTTATTAATTTATTATTATTAGTTTTTTTAGTTTAGTTTATGGTTTAATTTTTTATTAGTTATTATTAGTAATTTATTATTTATTATTATTTTTAGTTTAGTTAGTTGGTTTATTATTAGTTTTATTTTGGATTATTTTTAGTTTATTATTATTATTAGTTTAGTTTTATTATTATTATTATTATTTAATTTATTTTATTTAGTTTGGGTTTAGTTTTTAGTTATTTAGTTATTTATTATTTTATATTATTAGCTTAGTTAGTTAGTTATTAGTTATTATATTATTATTATTATTATTAGTTTTTTAGTTTGGTTATTATTTAGTATTTATTAATTATTATTAGTTATTATTATGTTTATTTATTAGTTGGCTTTTTATGGTTTTATTTAGGTTTAGGGTTTTTAATTTAGTTAGTTATTTAGTTAATTTGTTTTTATTATTATTAATTTATTAGTTTTTAGTGTTTTATTTTATTAAGGTTTAGGTTTATTTATTAATTGTTAAGTTTTATTAGTTAGTTTTTTTAGTTAGTTAGTTTATTAGTTTATTAGTTAGTTTTAGTTATTTATTCTTATTAGTTTATGGTTTTATTATTATTTAGGTTTTAGTTAGTTTTAGTTAGTAGTTTTATTTAGTTTTGTTAATTTATTTGTTAATTTAGTATTTTAGTTTATAAGTTTTATTAATTTAGTTATGGGTTTAGGCATATTTGTTTATAATTATTAATTTTTTAGTTTAGTTTATAGTTTAGTTTTTGTATTATTTATTATTGGTTATTTATTATTTATTATTATTATTATTATTATTAGTTTAGTTTTAGATTAGTTTTTTAGTTTATTATTATTATTTAGTTTATTTATTTAGTTTGCATTTCTGGTTTAGTTATTTAGTTATTTATTAGTTAGTTTATTATTTGTTTTATTATTATTAGTTTTATTATTATTTGTTTATTAGTTTAGTTTATTAGTTATTAATTATTATTATTATTATTATTTATTAGTTTAGTTATTATTAGTTAGTTCTATATTATTATTATTAGTTTATTTATTAGTTTTATTAGTTTAATTATTTAATTAATTTTGCTTTATTTAGTTATTAGTTTATTAGTATATTATTGGTAAGTTATTGTTAATTTTTATAATTAGGTGTTTTATTATTAGTTTATTATTAGTTATTAGTTAGTTTATTAGGTTTAATTATTATTATGTTTATTTATTAGTTAGTTTTCATGGTTTATTTATTTAGGTTTAGGGTTTAGTTTTAGTAAGTTATTTAGTTAATTATTATTAGTTATTATTAGTTTATTATTGTTTTATTATTATTTTATTAGGGTTTAAGTTTATTTTATTAATTAGTTTAGTTTTATTAATTAGTTTTTAGTTAGTTAATTATTTATTGTTATTAGGGTTATATATATTATTAGTTTAATTATGTTTTAGTTTATTTTATTATTTTAGTTTTAGTTTATTAGTTATTATTAGTTTAGTATTTTATTTTTTTATTAGTGGTTTTATGTTTAATTTATTATTAGTTTGTTTATTAGAAGTAATTATTATTATTACACCATTAAGATTTAGTTATTATTTAGTTAGTTTAGTTTTGTTTATTCTTTTTTATTTTATAAGTTTTGATATTAATATTTATTAGTTTTAGTTAGTTTAGTTTAGTGTTTAGTTAGTTTATTATTAGGGCTTAATGTTTAGGGTTTAGGGTTTAGGGTTTAGGGTTTTAGATATGGGGTTTAGGGTTTTAGGGATTATATTTTAGGGTTTTTGGTTGGTTTTAGGTTTTAGGGTTTAGTGTTAAGAATTTTTAATATTTTTTATTTTTTATTTATAAGGTTTAGGGTTTAGGGTTTAGGTTTTAGGTTTAGGGTTATAATTTTAATTTAGGGCTTAGGATTATTCATTTTTTTATAGAGAACAAATTCAGATTCAACATTTCTTCTTTTCCATTTCATCAACTAAGTAACATACCAAGTTCTCTAAGACACAAGGGATGACATTGATCAAAAATGAGCACGCATAATGCTAATCAAAAACCATAGATAACTAGAACCATCTCAACTGTAAATACAAAGTTTCATAAGCAGCCGGTTGGATCGTCCATTCTTCCGTTTCTCTAGTTCCCATTAGAACCATCCTGACCTTTTGAGTACCAGGGTCCACCATCATATCCCCGATCTCTCCCTCCAGAACCACCATGGTTGTAACCTCCATCACTCTTTCTGCTTCCATGACCACCACTACTCTGATCACCACCTCCATATCCACCAACACATCCAGATCCGCCACCACCACGGCGATAACCGCCGCCAAACCTTTCACCTCCACCGCTAGATCTAGACTAAGCCGGGTTGATAGTGATGTTCATGTCATCAAGGTTCTTCCCATTCTTACGGTTTATGTTTATGTTTAGGTTTATTAGGTTTTTGGGTTTAGGTGTATTTTTTAATTTATTGAGTTACTTTATGTTTAGGTTTAGGGTTTGGGGTTTGTGATTTTGGTTTAGGATAAGGTTTGAGTTTAGGTTGTTGGGGTTTAGGTTTAGTTCAGGATCATAGGGTCTTGGGTTTTTTTGGTTTTGGTTTAAGTTTAGTTTAGTTTATGGTTTAGTTTTTTAGTTTAGGTTTTAGGGTTTCATTTTATTTTTATGGCCAAGGTTTGGTTAGTTTAGGGCTGTGATTGATTTTAGCTTTAGGTTTAGTGTTTAGGGTTTTAGATTTGTGGTTTAGCTTTAGTTTGGGTTTTGAGTTTAGTTTAGTTTGGTTTAATGTGTATTTGGGGTTTAGGGTTTATTTAGGTTTAGAATTTAGGATTTGTGGGTTTAGGTTTATGGTTTAAGTTTTAAAGTTTAGCAAACTAAGGTTTAGGTTTATTTTGTTTTATTTTAGTTAATTTAATTTTTTTATTTAAGTTTATTTTTATTTTATTTAGTTTAATTTATTTACAAGTTTATTTATTTTAGTTTCTATTTTAATTTTAGTTTATTTTAAGTTTAGGTTTAGGTTTAAGTTTAAGTTTATTTTTAGTTTATTTTATTTTTATTTTATTTTTTTTTTTAAATTTTATTTTATTTTAGGATTAGATTTAGTTTCATTTTATTTTTTAGCTTTAAGTTTTAGGTTTTATTTTTTATTACAAGGTTTTATTTTAGTTTATTTTATTTTATTTAGTTTATGGTTTAGGTTTAGGTTTGGTTTTATTTATTTAGTTTTTTATGCTTTAGTTTAGGTAAATTTTATTTTGGTTATTAGGTTTAGGTTTTAGTTTTAGTTTAGGGTTTAGGTTTTATTTTTTTATTTTTTTTAGGTTTATTTTTGAGGTTTAGGTTTTTATTTGGTTTTTATTCTATTTAATATTGGTTTATTTTAATTTTATTTTATGTTTGTATTTTATTTTATTTAGGTTAATTATTTTAGTTTAATTTTAATTTTTTTTAATTTAGTTTAGGTTTTATTTATTTTATTTTGGTTTAGTTTTTATTTATTTTATTTAATTTTTAGGTTTAGGTTTAGTTTATTTAAGTTTAGTTTAGGTTTTATTTTATTTTATTTATTTTATTTTATTTAGGTTTTTTTTTTATTTATTTTCTTTTAGTTTAATTTAATTTAGGTTGCATTTAGTTTAGTTTTAGGTTTGGATTTATGGTTTAGGGTTTGGGGTTTTGGGTTTTGGGTTTAGGGTTGTAGGTTTAGGGTTTAGGGTTTAGGGTTTAGGATTACGATTTTGGGTTTAGGGTTCACAGTTCAGGGTTTTTTAAGGTTTAGGGTAAGAGTTTAGGATTGTAGGTTTAGAGTTTAGGGTTTAAGGTTTAGTGTTAGTTTTAGGGTTTAGGGTTTATGGTTTTTTAGGGATTAGTATTTGGGGTTTAGGGTTGGTTTTAGAGTTTACTGCTTAAGATTTAGGGTTTAAGGTTTAAGATTTAGGGTTTAAGGTTTGGGTTTTTTAAAAAAAAATTAAATAAATCGATTAGTTTAGGTTTATTTATTTTATTTACTTTATTTTTTTATTTATTTTGATTTATTTGATTTTATTATTTTTATTTAGGTTTATTTTTTATTTTTATTTAGTTTAGTTTATTTATTTTAGTTTAGGTTTTTATATTTTAGTTTATTTTTTAGTTTTAAGTTTAGGTTTATGTTTATTTTTTAGTTTAGTTTTATTTTATTTTAATTTAGGTTTTATGGTTTTATGGTTTAGGTTTAGGTTTTAGGGGATAGATTAGGGTTCATGGTTTAGGGTTTAGTTTGTGGATTAGGTTTTTTTAATTATTTTTATTTTATTTTTTTCAATTAAACCCGTAGGTTTAGTGTATTTAGTTTATTTTTATTTATTTTAATTTTATTTTATTTTAATTTTATTTAGGTTTTGTTTTTTAATTTTTATTTAGTTTAGTTTATTTATTTTAGGTTTACTTATTTTAGTTTAGGTTTTTTATTTTAGTTTATTTTTTAGCTTTAGGTTTAATTTTTAGTATAGTTTTCTTTTTATTACATTTTTTAAGTTTCGATTTTATTTTTTATTTTTAGGTTTAAGTTTAGGTTTTTATTTTAAGTTTATTTTTGGACTTTATTTTTTAGTTTAGGTTTAGATTTAGGTTTACTTTATTTTATGTTTAGGTTTAGGTTTTATTTATTTTAGTTTAGGTTTAGGTTTATTTTATTTTTATTTTAGGTTTAGCATTTTTTTTAGTTTAGGGTTTAAAGTTTATTTTTATTTATTTTTTTTACTTTTGGTTTATTCTTTAGGTTTAAGTTTTATTTAGTTCTTATTTTTTATTTTATTTATTTTATTTTTTATTTTAAGTTTAGTTTATATTTTATTTAAGTTTTTTTAGTTTAGTAGATTTTAACCATTTATTTTAGTTTATTTTATTTTTTTATTTTATCTCTTAGGTTTAGGTTTAGGTTTAGGTTTTAGTTTATGTTTTATTTTATTTTGGTTTAGGTTTTTTATTTATTTTATTTTTAGGTTTTTTAAGATTTAGGTTTTAGCTTTTAGTACTAGGGTTTAGGGATTAGGTTAGCTTAGGGTTTAGGGTTCTGGTTGGGGTTTAGTGGGTTTAGGGTTTAGGGTCTTAGGTTTAGGGTTTAGGGTGGTCTGTAGGTTGGGGTGATGTGGGTTTAGGTTTAGTTTAGGTTTTAAGCTGGGGTTTGGTTTAGGTTTAGTTTTAGGTTTAGTTTTAGTTTAGGGTTTAGGGTTTTGGTTTTTCTTTTTTTCTTTTTAGAGAATAAATTCATATTGAACATTTCTTCTTTTCATTTCATCAACCAAGTAACACACCAAGTTTTCTAAGACACAAGTGATGACATAGAAAAATGAGCACGATAGAGCAAATCAAAACCTTAGATAACTAGAACCATCTACCATAAAGAAATAGTTCTATATGGCAGATTGATCGATCATTCTTCAGTTTCTGATAAAACCACTCACTCTTAATAGCAGTGGATTCACCATCATATCCCTGGATTCTCACCTCCACCACCATGGCTCATCATTGTCGCCTACTCCATAGCCACCCACTTTTACCACCACTATATCCACCACATATCCCAAACCACCACTCAAGAGGGCTTCGGCCTACCCCCATAGGCCTAGTCAGCCGAGCTAAGCCTGGCTATTTGGTTAGGTTTTTAGTTTTAGGGTTTCAGTTGCATCAGGGCTCAGGCCGAAGCCCAGGGCCTCCAGGCCCAGGCCCTTTGTGGCCTGCCCAGGCTCAGCACAGGGCCTGCAGTCCAAAGGTCAGCCTTAGGCTCAGGCCTGGGAGCCCAGGAAGCTCCTGGGCGTGTAGGGCCAGGGCTCAGCCAGTGGGGCCAGCTCAGGCCCAGGCCCAGGCCTGTGAAGGATTAGTTTAAGGTCTAGGGTTGTAGGTTTAGGGTTTAGGGTTTAGGGTTTAAGGTTCAGGGTGTAGGTTTTAGGATTTAGGGTTTAGTGTTTAGGATTTAGGATTTTTAGTGTTTAGGGTTTAATGTTAAGGATTTAGGATTTAGGATTTAGGTTTTAGGGTTTAAGTTTTAGGTTTAGGATTCAGGTTTTACTTTAGGATTTAGGGCTTTTGGTATTTTTTTTTAAATTGAACAAATTCAGATTCAACATCTCTTCTTTACGATTTCATCAACCCGGTAACACGCCAAATTTTTTAACACACAAGCGATAACATAGATATAAAATGAGCACGCATAGAGCAAATCAAAAATACTAGATAACTAGAACCTTCTCTACTTTAAAGAGATAGTTCCATAAGTAATAGATCAAATAGGCCATTCTTTAGTTTCTCCAGTTCCCATCAGAACCACCTGGGCCTCTCGATTTGTGGGGTCCACCATCAAATCTCCGATCTCTCTCTTTGCCACCACCACAGCTGTAACCTCAGTCGCTCCTCCCACCTCCATAACCACCATCGCTCTGACCACCACCTCCATATCCACCACCACCTCCAGATCCCCCACCACCACCACGACCGCCACTTCTCGACTCCACGCTAGATCTAGACTGAGCTTGGTTGATGGTGATGTTCCTGTCGTCAAGGTTCTGCCCATTTTAGGGTTTAGTTTTTTATTTTTAGGGAAAGTTAGAATTTTATCACCTTAAAAATAATGGATACAATGTCATTAAAAGGGGTAATGTTCAAATTTCTATTGCTCACAGAGCTACAAGAAACCTAAAGAGCTAAACCCCTATCTAAGTACAATGGAAAAAAGAAAATAAAAGAGCAAAAGCAATAGTATAAAAGCAAATCAGAAAGTACACAAAAAGAACTAATAAAACTTAAGAAAACAATAAAAGGACTAGTCAACAGTAGTTCATAATCCCTTTGAGAAGGAAGGATAAGCAAGATCCACATCAATAGTACTTGAGTTGGCTGAGTAAAGATCATTCCATCTGTGAAGTTCCAACCGACAAAAAGAAATCGCAAAAATACTACAAAGGAAATGGCCATAGCTCAAGGAAAATTGATAAAGTAAACAATTTAGAAAGAGCTGAGAAAGAGAAGGCTCAGGCTTAGTTAAGATCATCTCAAGAGGCAACAATACATATGAGCATCCAAACTTCATGAGAAGGGTTACAATCATATGCATGCTACCAACTAGAGAGAAGATATAGGGAAACATCAAGGTCATCATAGCTAGGATACTTGATATAAGCAATCATGTAAGGCAAAATAGTCCAAAGTGATCTAGTTCCTGCACCAAAAAATAGAGAAAAATAGCCAGCTAGCAGCCAGCCAGCAGCAAACCCACCAACCAAAACCCACAATAGACCAAACACATAAAGACAACATCTCAAAAGTTACAACATGGTTAGTGGCCGAGAACAACCCACAACTATCTCCATAGCACTAGCAATCCAAATCCAAGGTAAAAACTTCTACCCAAATAGCAAAATAGTAGAAGATAAGTAGCACCAGAGAGAACAAATCTATAACATAGAGAGACCAAGAGGGCATCTAGAAGTTACCATCAAAGCCACCACCAAGAAAACCAAAAGGAAAGTAAATCCACCATCACCAACCAAGAGGAAAATATCAAGAAACAAAGAGAGCCAACTAAACTAAAAGGAGTCAATACCAACATCCAACATAAAGCCCAAAACACCAAACCACTACACAAGCATCCAAGGCAAGACATCAGCCATAAAAAACCCCTCAAGTAGCCAACCCCCAACAACAAGTCCAAAAATAGGACCAAAAAAACCATAATAGCTCATATCCTCCACCAACAAAAGAGCCAATAAAACCACCCAAAGCGTACCAACAGATGAGCGAGAAGAAATCGAGTAGAGAAAGCCGACACCCAAAACTGGGAAGCAAAAATAAAGGAAAAATAGCTGCACCCAAGAGAGGATAACCATCCCATGGCAGACCAGAAACCCAACCAAAAGCACCTAAACTGACCATCAAACACAGACAACACATCCACCAAACCAACCAACCTAGACAACCAAAATAGCCCACCAGCCCAGTCAGCCAACAAAACCAACCAGCAAACAAAGCTAATACAAAGCCCAAAAAGAGGGAGAAGAACAACAATAGATAAAGCAACAACCCACTTGGAGATCTCCAAAATAACCAAGAAATAAAAATGGTAGTCACCCAGCCAAACTAGAAAATGCTAAGGAGGACCACCCAACCACAAGCAGGAATACTGTAAGGAAAAGAGCAAGGCTAGAGCCTAACAAAACCTCTTCCAAATCCCAAAGAGAAGATAGTCACTACAAACAAAAAAAATGAGGATACAACAACCACATAACAGTTAACTCAAATTCACTAGGTAGATAGAACCAACCAATAGAAACCTCCAAGCCAAACTAGGAAAGGACAATGAAGCCAGAAGAGGAAAATAGTAGACATGAAAAAATAACCACCCAAAATAGCTAGGCAAATAAAAGAAACAAATAGCAGCAACTAGCAGAACCAACTATAGCATCTGCAAATCCAATTCAAAAAAGGCCACAACAAGGAAAAACTAAAGGCAAACCCAACATTCATTGGTAAAAAGGGTAGGCCAAATTTTGGCACAACCACAACCCAATAGGAGACACAAAGCATGAGCCAGAGAAAGTAAGCTACTAGGCTAAGAGGATAGGGAAATCAATTAAAAATTGCACCACTAAGACCCAAAAAAATGGTCAGACAAGTATAGAATGGGGTAAAGAGGAAGGGGGTTTAAGTATAGAAATAAACTCACAAAAAACCACTTCTTAGTGAGGGGAACAAAAAAAACAACAAAAAAAACTAAATAAAACCACCATAGCAAAAGATTAATAAAATAGCAGAAGGTTAAAATCTGAGGTAAGGTAGTCTAGTGTTATCTGGATTGATCAGACCACACAGATGCTTAGGTATGTTATGGTTATCGAATAAAGTGAGCTCATTTAATTCCCTTCCCAAATTAGCTAGGAAATTAGCACAAGCATTACTTTCATGAAGAATGTGAAAATTTTGTAGCAAACTTGAGAAAGAAGATTTTAGTGTGATTAAGAAGATAAAATAAGTCAAGATTTCCCATTTTATTATTAGTAAGCATATCAAGTAAAACAAGAGCATCAACTTCAATCCAAATATTATAGAGGCCTTTGCTTAAATAAATATCAATAGCTTTGTTACCAGCCATGAGTTCAGCATAAATAACAAAATAAGCTTTGACGGGGTAGGCAAAAGCATAAATCACATTGCCTTTAGATTCCCTAAGAATTCCACCACAACTATATTTTCTTTGGGAAATAGAACCATCAAAATTGATCTTAATAGAATTTTATTTAGGCTTAATCTAATGTATAATGCTAATACTCTTGTAGGAAGGATCATCATGCAAAGTGACCACTTTTTTTATCCACAAAGTGAAAATTGCTAATTAAATTTGCATTAAATAAAGCATGAATTTTTTCTTTAGATCTAGCAAGGATCATTTTATAGTTCATAGGGATAACATGATATTTAGCATCATTTTTTTCCATCCTAATGAACCAAATAAGGGTAATAGCAATTAAAACTTTGATATGACCTTTCACAGTTTTATGGAAATAAAATTTAAGAAGTTGATATAATGAAAGAGAGCCATGAAAATAGTAAGTGTTAAATTAATCATCATACCATATCTAAAGAAGCAATAACACCATTATCAAAAAATGATTAACATTTTCAATATGAAAGCAATAATAGCACTTATAAGGTAAGTAAACCCTTTAAGCCGAGCAAGGAATCAAGATGAAGTTATTCAAAATCCTCCAAGCCAAACTGATTAAGAAATGGGAAAGATATTATTCCAAAGTTTAATGAAAACATTAGAGGTGTTATATTTATTTTGAATAAATTCCAAACCTCTTTAAGAATGAAATCACCATTGTAAAAGAGGTTAAAAAGGATTTGACCTAGTTTATTAGAAAAGCTAGCGATGTTGTAAAACTTATCAAAAATAGAAATAGGAATGTAGTTCTCAAGTTTTTTTTCATTCTAGTTGTTATTAAGATGGGTTATAGGTTTAGTGCCATAGGTTTAGGGTTTAAGGTTTAGAGTTTAGGATTTAGGGATTAAAGTTTTTATATTTTAAAATAAGTAAACTTGTAGATTTAGGTTTATTTAGTATATTTGGTATATTTTTTATTTATTTAAGGTTTAGGGTTTAGGATTTTGGATTTAGGGTTTAGGGTTTAGGGTTTAGGGTTTATTTATTTATGGTTCAATTTTTAGTTTTGGGTTTAGGGTTTAGGTATTAGGTTTAGGGTTGTGTTTTAATTTAAGGTTTAGGTTTTGGTTTCATTTAATAGAGAACAAATTTAGATTCAACATTTTCTTTTTGATTTCATCAACCAAGTAACACACCAAGTTTTCTAAGACACAATCAACAACATAGATAAAAAATGAGAATGCATAGAGAAATTTAAAATCTAGATAACTAGAACCACCTTTACGAAAAGACACCGCTTCCATACGTAGCAGATTGGATTGGCCATTCTTCATTTTCTCCAATTCACATCGAACCACCTCAGTAGCGATCCACCATCATATCCCCGATCTCTCCTCCCACCACCACTGTGTAACCTCCATCTCTCCTCCCTCCATAACCACTACTACCACCAACTCCATATCCACCAAGACCTCCAGATCCCCACGCCACGATAACCACACCACGCTCACCTTCACCTCCATAGCCAAATCTAGACTAAGCTTGACGGTGATGTCCTTGTCATCAAGGTTACCCATTCTAAGGGTTTAGGTTTTTTTAGGTTTGAGGTTTATTTATTAATTTATTCAGTTACTTTAGTTTAGAGTGGGGTTTAGGATTTAGGGTTTTTTATGGTTTATGTTTTAGGTTTAAGGTTTAGGTTTTAGGGTTTATGGTTTTAGGATTTAGGGTTAGCATTGTTTAGGGATTAATTTTTGGGATTTAGGGGTTTAGGTTTAGGGTTTAGAGTTTAGGATTTATGGTTTAAGATTTAGGGTTTAAGATTTTTTTTAAAAAAAATTAAGTAAACCGATAGGTTTAGGTTTATTTAGTAAATTTAGTTTATTTTTATCTATTTTTTTATTTTATTAAGATTTATTTTATTATTTTATTTAGTTTAGTTTATTTATTTTAAGTTTATTTATCTTTAATTTAGGGTTTTTATTTTAGTTTATTTTTTTAGGTTTAGTTTTAGGTTTAAGTTTATTTTTAAGTTGAGTTTTATTTTTATTTTATTTTTTATGTTTAAGTTTTATTTTTAATTTTTAGGTTTAGGTTTAGGTTTTTTTTAAATTTTTAGGTTTAGGTTTTAGTTTTTATTTTAGTTTATTATAGGTTTTATTTTTTAGTTTAGGTTTTTAGTTTATTTTATTTTATTTAGTTTATGTTTATGTTTAATTTATTTTAGCTTTTTTAGGTTTTATTTATTTTAGTTTGTTTATTATAATTTAGGTTTAGGTTTATTTTATTTTATTTTTATTTTTAGATTAGGTTTTTTTAAGTTTAGTTTAGGATTTTATTTTAGGTTTTTTTATTTAGTTTTTATTAAATTTTATTTGGTTTTTTATTTATTTATTTTACATTTAGTTTTTTCTTTAATATAGGTTTTTATTCTTATGTTTATATTATTTTTAGTTTAATTTCAATCTTTATTTATTTTATTTTAGTTTATTTTTACTTTATTTTATCTTTAGATTTAGGTTTAATTTAGGTCTTTATTTATTTATTGATTTCATTTAAGTTTATGCTTTTTATTTAATTTTAGATTTTATTTAGATTTTTTTTAGCTAGTGGAGTTTAGGGTAGGGTTTAGGGTTTGTTTAGGGTTTAGGTTAGGTTTAGGGCCTGGTCAGGATATGGCTCAGGTTTAGTTTAGTCAGTTTAGTGGCCCAGCCTGGGTTAGATAGTTTAGGAGAGAGTGGTAGGGTTTAGGTTTAGTTTAGTTTAGGTTTAGTGGGCCCAGGTTTAGGTTTAGAGTGGAGTTTAGTGGTCCCATGGTCAGTAGTGGCTCAGGGAGTGGTTGGCCTGGGTGGGTTCATGGTTGGCCTAATGAAGAGTGGTAGGGTAGGTAGGTTTAGTCTTAGGGTTTAGGGTTTTAAGGCTCAGTATATTTAGTGGTTTAAGGCTTAGTGGGAGGGTTTAGAGTTTAGGGTTTGGGGTTTTAGAGTTTAGGGTATTAGGTTTGGGTTAATGGTTATGGTTACGGTTAGGGTTTAGGGTTAAAGGCTTAACATTTAGGGTTTAGGGTTTAGGCTTTTGGTAGTTGGTAGGGTTTGGGGCAAATGTTTTGGATCAGAGCTTTAGGGTTATAGAGGTTAGTTTTAGGGTTTAGTTTTTTTTTTAAAAGAAATTAAGTAAACCGACAGGTTTAGTTTATTTAGTTTATTTAGTATAAACCATTTATTTTAGTTTAATTTTTTTTTATTTTATTAGGTTTAGATCATTTATTTTAGTTTATTTATGTTATAGGTTTTTATTTTACTTTATTTTTTTTAGGTCAGTCTAGGTTTATGTTTTATTTTTAGTTTAGTTTTATTTTTATTTTATTTTATTGGTCTAGGTTTTATTTTATTTTTAGGTTTAGGTTTAGGTTTTCATTTAGTTTTAGGTTTTATTTAAGGTTTATTTTATTTTTTAGTTTAGATTTAAGTTTAATTTTAGTTTATTTTATTTTATTTAGTTTTGGTATATGTTAGGTTTAGTTTATTTTATTTTAGGTTTAGGTTTATTTTTTAGTTTATTTTATTTTAGTTTAGGTATTGATTTATTTTATTTTTATTTTAGGTTTAGGTTTTTCTTTTAGATTAGGGTTTATGTTTTATTTTTTTTTTTAATTTTTGGTTTTATTATTAGGTTTATTATTTTGGTTTAAGTTTTATTTTATTATATTTTAAGTTCATTTATTTTTTATTTTAGCTTTATTTTTTTATTTTATTTAAGTTTCTAATTTTTGGTTTAGTTTAGGTTTATATTTATTTTATTTTTAGTTTAGTTTTTATTTTTTTATTTTATTTTCTTTTTAAGTTTATGTTTAGTTTTAGTTTAAGTTTAGGTTTTAGTTTATGTTTTTATTTTATTTTGGTTTAGATTTTATTTATTTTATTTTTTGGTTTTATTTAGTTTAGGTTAAGGTTTTTAGCTTTTTAGGGTTTAGGGTTTGGGGTTTGGGGTTTTGGTTTAAACTTTAATATTTTTTTTTGGTTTAGGTTAGGTCTGGGAGGTTTAGGGCTTCAGGGTTTTAGGGCTAAGGAATTAAGGATTTTGATTTCAGTTTAGGATTTTGTGGTTTTAGGGTTTAGGGTTTTAGGGTTTAGGGTTTACGGTTTAGGGTTTAGGGTTTAGGTTTAGGGTTCATGTTTTAGTTTAGAGTTTAGAGTTATTGGTTTTTTTAACAAATAATAAATTCAGATTCAACATTTCTTCTTTATTTATTTAGTTTATTTATTTTAGTTTTTATTTTTATTTATGTATACTTTTTGTTTTTATTTAGTTTAGTTTATTTATTTTAGGTTTATTTATTTTAGTTTAGGTTTTTTATTTTAATTTAGTATTTAAGTTTGGGTTTAGGCTTAGGTTTATTTTTTAGTTGAGTTTATTTACATTTTATTTTTCAGGTTTGAGTTTTATTTTTTGTTTTAAGGTTTAGGTATAGGTTTTTATTTTATTTTTTTAGGTTTAGGTTTTAGGTTTTTATTTTAGGTTTTATTTTTTAGTTTAGGTAAATGTTTACTTTTAGTTTATTATATTTTATTTTGTTTAGGGTTTAGGTTTAGTTTATTTTATGTTTAGGTTTAGGTTTTATTTTTGTTTAGTTTCTTTTAGGTTTAGTTTTATTTTATTTTGTTTTTTTTATTTTTATTTTAGGTTTAGGTTTTCTTTTTTTAGTTTAGGGTATAGGTTTTCTTTTTTATTTATTTTTAGGTTTAGTTCTTAGGTTTAGGTTTTTATTTAGTTTATATTTTATTTTACTTTAGGTTTATTTTATTTTTATTTTATGTTTAGTTTTTATTTTATTTAGGTATGTTATTCTTAGGTTTATTTTTTTAGTTTAGTTTAGGTTTTTATTTATTTTATTTTAGTTTATTTTTATTATTTTATTTTTAGGTTTAGGTTTAGGTTTTACTTTATGTTTTCATTTTATTTAATATTTTTTTATTTAGGTTTAAGTTTATTTAATTATTTTATTGTTTAGTTTAGGTTTAGATTTTTTAGGTTTTATGATTTCCGCGTTTTGCTTGCGGGTTTGGGGTATTCTTGGGGATAACACGTAACTGAATGTTTTAGTTTTTTTAATAGAAAACAAATTCAGATTCAACATTTCTTCTTTTCTATTTTATCAACCAAGTAACACACTAAGTTTTCTAGGACACAAGCAATGACATAGATTAAAAATGAGCATGCATAAAGCAAATCAAAACCCTAGATAACTAGAACCATGTCTACTATAAAGACATAGTTCCATAAGAAGTAGATAAGATTGGCCATTCTACAATTTCTCTAATTCCCATCAAAACCACCCCGACCTCTCGAGTAGCAGGATCCACCATCATATCCTGATCTCTCCCTCCCACCACCATGGTAGCACTCTACCTTCATAACCACCATGACTCGACCACCACCTCCATATCCATGACCCCTAGATCCGCCACTTCGCGATTTGTCCACCTTCACACCTTGCCAGATTTGACCGGTTGATAGTGATGTTCCTACCATCAAGATTCTTCCCATTCTTATGGTTTAGGTTTAGGTTTAGGTTCATTAGGTTTTAGGGTTTAGGTTTATTTTTAATTTTTTGAGTTACTTTAAGTTTATGTTTAGGGTTTGGGGTTTAGTGTTTAGGGTTTAGGGTTAGGATTTAATGTTTAGAGTTTAGGATATAGGGTTTAGGGTTTAGGATTTAGGCTTTTATGGTTTATGCTTTAAGGGTTTAGGATTTAGAATTTGGATTTAGGGTTTAGGGTTTAGAGATTAGGGTTTTTTAGGGTTTAATGTTTAGGGTTTGGGGGTTTTAGTGTAAGTTTAGTAGGGTTTGGGTAGGGTTTTGGGTTTTAGTTTTATGGTTTAGGTTTAGGGTGAGTAGGGGATAATTTAAGTTTAGGGTAGATTTAAGTTTATTTTAGGTTTAAGATTTAGGGTTTAGTTTAGGGAGGGTTGGTAGGTTAAGGGAGGGAGTAGGTTTTAGGAGGGTCCAGGTTGGTTGGTAAGGTTTGGGTTGGTTTAGTGGTTTTAATGGTTCATCATTTAGGTTTAGGGTTAAGATTTAGGTTTAGAGTTTTTTTTTTAAATAAGCAAAAGGTAGGTTTATTTTATTTATTTATTATTTATTTTAGTTTATTTTATTTTTTATTTTGGATTATTTTAGTTTTACTTAGTTTAGTTTATTTATTTTAGGTTTATTTATTTTGTTTATATTTTAGTTTTATTTTAGGTTTAGGTTTAGGTTTATGTTTATTTTTTAGTTTAGTTTTATTTCAATTTTATTTTTTAGGTTTAGATTTTATTATTTATTTTAGTTTTAGGTTTAGGTTTTATTTTATTTATTTAAGTATAGGTTTAGGTGTTTATTTTAGGTTTATTTCTTGGTTTTATTTTATTTTAGGTTTAGATTTATTTTAGTTTATTTTGTTTTATTTAATTTAGGTTCAAGTTTAGGTTTAGTTTATTTTAGGTTTAGGTTTAGGTTTTATATATTTTGTTTAGTTTTAGGTTTATTTTTATTTTGTTTACTTTAGATTTAGTTTTTTTTTTTATAGTTTAGGTTTTATTTTTCTATTAATTTTAGGTTTATTATTTAGATTTAGGTTTTATTTAGTTTTATTTTATTTTATTTTAGGTTTATTTATTTTTATTTTACATTTAGTTTTTATTTTATTTATGTTTTCTATTTTTAGGTTTATTTTTTGATTAAGTTTAGGTTTCTATTTATTTTATTTTAGTTTGGTTCAAGTTTTTATTTTTTATTTATTTTAGTTTAAATTTAGTTTTTTATTTTATTCTATTTTTAAGTTTTTTTTAGGTTTAGGTTGAGGTTTTAATTTAGGTTTTTATTCTATTTTATTATTTTATTTTATTTAGGTTTTGGTTTCTCTATTTATTTTATTTTTAGGTTTTATTTTGTCTAGGTTGAGGATGAGAGTTTCGGGTCTAGGGTTTATGGTTTAGGGTTAGTTTTAGGGTTTAGGGTTTGTGTTTTTTTAATATTTTTTATTTATTTTGGATTTAGTGTTTAGGGTTGTTGGTTTAGGGTTTATGGTTAGTTTTAGGGTTTAGGGTTTAAGGTATTTATTTTAGAATTAAAAAACTAGTAGTTTAGATTTATTTAGTTTACTTTTTATTTATTTTAGTTTATTTTATTTATTATTTTATTTGTGTCTATCTTTTAAATTTGTTTAGTTTTATTTATTTTACTAGTTTAGGTTTTTTATTCTAGTCTATTTTGTGGTTTATTTTAGTTTAGTTTTATATTTATTTTATTTAAGGTTGGTTTAGGGTTTGGTAGGGTTTTAGTTTAGGGTTTAGGATTTAGGGTTCAATATTTAGTTTTAGTGGTTTAGGTTGAGGTTTAGGGTTTAAGGTTTAGGTTTTGAATTTAGAGTTTAGGTTTAGGGTTTAGGTTTAAATGTTTAGTTTTAGGGTTTAATTTAGTGTTTAGAGTTAGTTTTTTAAGGTTTAGGGTTTATGGTTTAGGATTTAAGATTTAGGGTTTAAGATTTTCTTTATAAAATTAAGCAAACCAGGTTTAGTGATTTATTTTATTTTATATTTATTTTAGTTTATTTTAGTTTATTTAGGTTTATTTATTTTATTTAGTTTATTAATTTGTTTTATTTATTTTGTTTAGTTTTATTTTAGTTTATTTTTAGGTTTAGGTTTAGGTTTATTTTCATTGAGATTTTTTTTATTTTATTTTAGGTTTAGGTTTATTTTATTTTAGGTTTAGGTTAGGTTTTATTTTAGGTTTATTTTAAGTTTTATTTTAGTTTATTTAGGTTTATAATTAGTTTATTTTATTATATTTAGTTTAAGGTTTAGGTTTAGGTTTATTTTATTTAGTTTAGGTTTATTTTGTTTTATTTTTTGGGTTTTATTTAGGCTTTACATTTTTTAATTATTTATTTTAGGTTTATAATTTATTTTATTTTATGTTTATTTTATTTAGGATTTATCATTTATTATGGTTTAAGGTTTAGGGTTTAGGGTTTAGGATTATTTTAGGGTTTAGGTGGTTGTATATTTTGTGTTTAGTGTTTAAGGTTAAGGGTTTAAGTTTAGGGTTATCTTTTGGGGTTTAGGATTTAGGGTTGGTTTTAGGGTTAAGGTTTTCTTTATTTTCTTTAATTTTTTTTAGGATTTTGGGTTTAGGGTCATTATGGTTTATGGTTTAGGATTTAGGTTTTTAAAGGATGAGGATTTAAGGTTTAGGGTGGGTTTATTTTTAATTAAGAAATTAGGTTTAGGTTTATTTAGTTTATTTTGTTTATTTTTTTATTTATTTTAGTTTATTTTATTTTTTTTAATTATTTAGTTTATTTTTTATTTTTATTTTATTTGATTTAGTTTATTTATTTTAATTTAGTTTTATTTATTTTAGTTTACTTTTTAGGTTTAATTTTAGGTTTATGTTTATTTGTTTTAATTTAGTTTTATTTTTTTTTTATTTTTAAGGTTTAGGTTTTATATTTTATTTTTAGTTTTAGGTTTAGGTTTTTATTTTATTTTTTAGGTGTATGTTTTAGTGTTTTATTTTAGGTTTATTTTTATGTTTTATTTTTTAGATTAGGTTCAGTTCTATTTTTAAGTTATTTTATTTTATATAGCTTAGGTTTAGGTTTAGGTTTAGTTTATTTTAGGTTTAGGTTTTGGTTTTATTTATCTTAGTTAAGTTTATTTTAGTTTAGGTTTAGGTTTAATTCATTTTAATTAAGGTTTAGGTTTTCTTTTAGTTTATGGGTTAGATTTTATTTTTTTTATTTATTTTTAGGTTTTATTTTTAGGTTTATTTATCAGGTTAATGTTATTATTAAATTATAATTTTGTTTTATTTTATTTTTATTTTATTTCTATTTTAGTTTTAATTGTTATTTTATTTAAGTTTTTTATTTTTTTAGTTTAGTTTATGTTTTTATTTATTTAATTTTAGTTTAGCTTTTATTTTTTATTTAATTTTGTTTTTAAGTTTAGGTTTAAGTTTTAGTTTCATTTTAATTTATTTTATTTTATTTTTTTGGGTTTAGGTTTTCTTATTTATTTTATTTTTAGGTTTTATTTAGTTTAGGTTTAGGTTTTTAGCTTTCCACGGTTTAGGATTTAGGGTTTAGGTTTTGGGGTTTAGGGTTTATGGTTTATAGTTTAGGGTTTAGGTTTTAGAGTTTCAGGTTTTGGGTTTTGGGTTTTAGTTTTAGGTTTAGGTTTCAGGTTTTAGTTTAGGGTTAAGGGTTTTTGGTTTAGGGTTTAGGGTTCAGTGTTTAGGGTTTAAAGAACAAATTTAGATTCAACATTTCTTCTTTTTGATTTCATCAACCAAGTAACACACCAAGTTTTCTACGACACAAGTGATGACATAGATAAAAAATTAGCACGCATAGAGCAAATCAAAATCCCTAGATAACTAGAACTGCCTCTATTATAAAGACACAGTTCCATAAGCAGAAGATAGGATCGATCGTTCTTTAGTTTCTCTAGTTCTCATCAGAACCACCTTGGCCTCTCGAGTATCGGGATCCACCATCATCTCCCCAATCACTCCCTCCGCCACCACCACGGCTGTAACCTTTGTCACTCCTCGTGCTTCCATAACCACCACTGCTCCGACCACCACCTCCATATTCACCAGCACTTCCAGTTCCCCCACCACCACTACGATATCCACTGCCTCGCTTCCACCGCCACTCCTCTAGAGTGAGCTGGTTGAGTGATGTTCGCCGTTTTTTTACCCATTCTTAGGGTTTAGGTTTTTGTTTAGGTCTATTAGGTTTTATTTTTTATAGGTTTTATTTTTAGGATTATTTTTTATGTTTAGGTTTTCATTTAGTTTTTATTTAATTTTATTTTAGGTTTATTTTAGGTTTATTTTATTTTTATTTTACATTTTGCTTTTATTTTATTTAGGTTTTTTATTCTTAGGTTTATTTTATTTTTAAATTTAGTTTAGGTTTTTATATATTTTATTTTAGTTTATATTTATATTTATATTTTATTTTATTTTTAGGTTTTATTTTAGGTTTTAAATTTTTTTATTTCTTTAATTTATTTAGATTTTTAGATTTTTTAGTTTTATTTTGGTTTGGGTTTAGTTTAGTTTAGGAGGTTTAGGTTTGGAGAGGGTTTAGGGTTTAGGACAGTTTAGGGTTTAGATTTAGGTAGATTTAGGTTTAGGTTTAGGAGGAGTGGAGTAGTTTGGGTTTAGGAGTGGTTGTGGAGGTTTAGTGGTTATTTAGGGTAGGGTTAGAGTTTAGGTGAGGAGTGGTTTAGGGTTTAGGGTTTAGGATTTAGTGTTTAGGGTTTAGGTTTGGGTTGAGGATTTTTTTGGTTTATGGTGGGTTTAGGGTTTTGAGGTTTGAGTTTAGGTTATTAGAGGGTTTAGGGTTAGGGTTTTTTTTATCTCTTTATTTTTTATTATTTTCTTATTTTTAAAAAAAAATTAAGTAAACTAGTAGGTTTAAGTTTATTTAATTTATTTTTTATTTATTTTAGATTATTTTATTTTTTATTTTGATTTAGGTTTATTTTTATTTAGTTTTGTTTATTTATTTTAGTTTAGGTTTTTTATTTTTGTTTATTTTTTAAGTTTAGGTTTAGTTTTATGTTTATTTTTTGTTTAGTTTTTTTTATTTTATTTTTTAGGTTTAAGTTTTATTTTTTTATTTTTAGGTTTTGGTTAAGATTTTTATTTTATTTTTTCAGGTTTAAGTTTTTGGTTTTTATTTTCGATAATTTTTTAGGTTTTATTTTTTAGCTTAGGTTTATGTTTATTTCAAGTTAATTTTATTTTATTTAGTTAAGGGTTTAGGTATTATTCATTTTAGGTTTAAGTTTAGGTTTTATTTATTTTAGTTTAGTTTATTTCAATTTAGGTTTAGGTTTATTTTATTTTTATTTTATGTTTAGTTTTTTTTTAGTTTACAGTTTAAAATTTATTTTTTATTTATTTTTTATTTTATTATTTTGGTTTAGGTTTTTATTTTTATTTTATTATTTTACTTAGTTTAGGGTTAGGGAGATTAGTAGGGTTTAGGTTTAGGGTTTAAGGGAGTTTAGTGGGGGGTCAGTGGGTGAGTTTAGGGAAGGTTTAGGGTTTAGGTAGGCACAGGGTTTAGGTTGGGGCAAGGTTTAGGGTTAGGTTTAGGTGAGGTTTAGGTTAGGTCCAGGGTTCATGTTTAGTGTTTAGGTCTTGATTTTAGGTTTGGGCTTTAAGGTTAGTTTATAGTGGTTAAGATTTTTTAGGGTAGGTTTAGGAGGTTTAGGGTTTGTTAGGGTTTAGAATTAGGGTTGGTTATAGGTTTAGGTTTAGGGTTTGTTTAGGGTTTAGGGTATGGGGTTTTGTTAAATTAAGTAAACTAGTAGGGTTTAGTTTTATGTAGCTTGTTTTTTATTTATTTTAATTTTTTTTATTTTTTATTTTTATTTCAATTTTTCAATTTTTATTTAGTTTAGTTTATTTATTTTAGGTTTATTTATTTTAGTTTAAATTTTTTATTTAAGTTTATTTTTTGGGTTAAGATTTAGGTTTATCTTTATTTTTCTTAGTTTAGTTTTAGTTTTATTTTATTTTTCAGGTTTAGGTTTTAGGTTTTTATTTTAATTCTATTTTTTAGGTTTTATTTTTTAGTTTATGTTAAATTTATTTTATTTTATTTAGTTTAGGTTTTATTTATTGTAGGTTTAGGTTTTATTTGTTTTAGTTTAGGGTTTATTTTATTTTATTTTAGGTTTAGGTTTTAGTTTTGTTTAAGTTTTATTTTTAATTTTTAGGTTAATTGTTTAGGTTTATGTTTTTATTTAGTCTTTAATTTATTTTATTTTTTGTTTTATTTTATTTATGATTTAAGGCTATCGTTTAGGGTTAGAGTTTAGGGTTTAGGGTTTAGGATTTAGGTTTAAGGATTTAGGGTTTAGAGTTTAGGATTGAGGGTTTTAGGGTTTTGGGTTTAGGGTTGAGAGTTTAGGTATTAGGTCTAGGGTTCAGGTTTTACTTTTTAAAAAAAAAAATTGTTTTTTTGTAAAATTAGGGAAATTTTATTGCCACAAAGAAAAGGTACAAAGTCCTTAGAGGGGGAAATCTCTAAGCTAATGCTCAAAGAGCTACAAAAAGTCCTAAGGAGATAAGCCCCCTAGCAAATACAATAGATAATGAAAGTAAGCTAATAAAAAAGAAACAGAGATCCACCAAAAATAATCCTTACAATCGAAGATACTTCCTGCTCCTTTTGAAACCAAAGATAGTCCAAAGAAGAAAAGTCTCCCAACCTGTACTAGAGATCTGCAACAAGCTTGTAAAAGGATGAGTACCGATAATGAGATAGTTAATTAAGCATAAAATATAAGAGCAGAAAGAAGTAAAAAGATGAAGAAATGGCTCAGGTGCACTTATAATCGTCTTAAGGAGCAGCACCATATGTGAGCATCCAAACTTCAAGTGAAGGGTTACAATTACATATAGTACTACCAACCAAAAGAAGGAGTTGGAAACATCAAGGCCATCATTGCCAGCATAGCTCTTGTAGCAGCTTACCCAATGACGATCATCGCACAAACTTGAATAAAACTTCAAACAACAAATATAACCACAAAACACCTAGCAGTCAGATATATTAAACTCAGCAAAGTAGATAAGGAGGTAACCTATCAGGAAAGCATTAGACCAGAGGGAGCACCACCAAAGCCACCACCAAGAATTGCTAACACATTTGCTAGGATCAAACCTCACAATATGGGAAAGTGGACTAAATAGAGACCAAACAAAGGTAAAATGAGAACCATAGTTGATAAGGTCATTCATTAAACAAACATGCAAAGAACCAGAAACAATACTATCCAGAGGAATAGTAAGACTAACATCAAGAATGTTAGGAACCAAAGAAACCATCAAAAAAAGGAAAGGGAAGAGGTTCAACCACAATCCAAAAATGAAAATCCCAGTAGGTAGAAACTAGAAGAGAAGAATGGGAAAGAAAATAGCCGGTTCCAAACATAGACTCTAAAAGATCAGGAAAATTATAACAAGTAAATACTCTTTGACCACACCAACCAAATAGAAATCTAATCTCCTAGCAAGGTAGTCCACCCTGCAAGCCACCAAGACTGCCAAGGATTCAAATCAATAGACTTAGAACCATCAGGATGAAAGATAGAATGAGTCATCCAGTCAGAAACATTGAAAAAATCCCAAGGGAAAGTCGTAGACAACAGCCACCAATGCAAATCCAAAGATAAGAGAATCTAGTTTAAACAGCTAGATATAGCAGCCAAAAATAGTAAAAGAAAGAGCCCTTTAGGATCACAAATAACCCAACAACTAGAGACAGTCGCAAACAAGAACCCCAACAGAGTCATCATCAGCTAAGTCTAAAAAACATCCAACCGGTAGTTTGCAACCTTCCAGTTCATAATACAAATTAAAAATAGAACCTCAGTATTACAGAAGGCACACCCAATATTCAGATGATATAACAATCCAGAAGCATCCAACCTTACACTCATCTAGAACAACACTAAAGAAAGGATAGATAGCCGCAAGAAAATAGTTATCCAAGCTACAACCAAAAATCAAAGAGCCCTCATGGTCACACAACTCCTCTTAGCAGCAGGAGAAAAACCAAGAGAAAGGACAACCAAAAGCAACTGGAAAAACCATTATGATCAGTAAACAACAAGGTGACAGATCAGCCAGCCACAGTAGGAAGGTCATAAAAATAGCATAAGCAACACCCAGAAAGAGAAAAAGCCCATAGCCAGGAAACACCAGTAAATAGCCAACCATAAAATCCAGAGTAAATAAAAAAGGTTGTAGATAGATCCAACCAATAAAAAGAACCACACCAACTAGAAGACAAGAAAACCCAACGGCTCCACCTGCTATAAACACCTCTATAGATTGGGAGAGAAAACAAACCAGAAAATAAGTATAACAGCAAAAATCTAATAAATAAAAAGACAACCACTGAACTTAGCAAAATCAATTTCAAATCAAGCCGAACTCTTAATTTCTCTTCATGATTCAATCAATCCTACAATCATGAGCTCATATATAAATCTAAACTTCAATCAAATAATCAAAACCTAGTTCAAAAATAAAACGTAAACCCTTTCATATCCTTCCTTTGAATATGAAATCTTCCAACGGATCAAAATGCATTTGACTTCAAACCACTTGTAAATGGATTTATATTTCAATCATAAGTTCATATACAACATCAACCAACTTCAAAGCAAGCTTTGACCAAGCTATTTGACCCACCTATGCTCACTTGACTCAAAGTGACCTAAAGTACCTTTATGAGCCAAATTTTGATCCTAACTAAATTGGGTTGAACCAAACTCATATATCCCTCTCATCATGATCAACAATCATCATGGGATGATCAATCATTCAAATTGGGTCAAACCAAGTTAAACCTAAGGGTTAACTAAGTCAAAACTTAGCCCAAAATGAAACCTAACATAGCCAAATACCACCATAGGCCAAATTGATTGAAACCATTGATCTAAGTTCACTTATGACTTATATTTGAACTTGACCAAGCCAACATTTGAGCCTAACCTAGCCAAATTGGTCAGTTGACCCAAGTTGACCCATTTTGACCTAAAGGGTCAAAATGTGTCAAAAGTTGATCTAATCTAAATTGATTGAAACCAATGGGTCAAGTCCATTCCAAATCACTTGTGGAACTTGGCCAAAGCCTCAATTGGCCAACTAGACCTAACCTAGCCCAGTCGACCTTAGACCCAACATGACCTAAATGGTTCATGTTGTGAAAAATTTGAACTTAACCCAAATTGATTGGAAGCAAAGATACCAATCCACTCCATATGACTAACCAAACATAAACCTACCCTTAATCTGCTTTAAATAGGTCAAATGGGTCAAATAGGTCACCTTGACCCATTTGACCTAAATGTAGTCATATGATCCAAAATCAAATATATACCAAATTGAATCAAACCAAAGCCACAAAAATATTTCAAATGGTCATATGAACTTGACCCAACTCTTTGGTTTGACCATTTTGACCTAAATAATAACATGAGTCAACCCTACCAATTGAATTCCAAATTCTTGAAACTACTTGGCAAACCTAGTTTCTCCACATACCCAACATATCCAAAGTGGAAAAACAACAAAATAACCATCCTACCCCTAGACCATAGAACAAATTTTGGCTTAACCCATGGGTAATTTGGTCATACCCTCTTCACATTTACTTCAGGCTTTCCTAAAAGCTCAAGGGGACCTAGGGGAGAGTGGTGCACCCAACCTAATGGGTTTGGGTTAGCCCATTTGGTCCCTAGACCAAACCCGACCCTATGGTCAAAAATTAAAATTTTAAACTCCCTCTGAAGCTCAAATTCAAGAACATGGGAGGTTAACAATCCACTCCTTAGCTCAAACAGACCATGTGCACACTCAGAACTAATCAAACATCCCTCAGCCTATGATCAATTGGATCAAAATGGCATTTTTATTATCGCCCGATCCTTCAAGGGGGAGATATACTCCCCCTAAATAAACTCAAATGCATAATTCCCTAATTCAATTGAGAGCTAGTGAGACCTAGGATCCATCATAGAGTGATAGCAAGCATCTTAGAGCTCATTCCATTCTTCCATTTCTCAGTTTTCAAATAGTGAAAATAGGGGAAGCCAATTGAATTTGCCAACTTCTTCCACACTTCATTTCCTTCTAATTCCTTTTACAAGCACACTTAGGTGAACAAGTCAAGCTTACCTAAGTTGATTCCCAAGTTCTAAAAGCAAGGGAGGATGGAATTGGATCAAAGCCGAAGCTCAAGCATAGGAGGAGGTGACCAATAGAAGGATCCACTCAACCTCAAGTGCACAAAAAATCAGCAAGGCTTTGTCTCAACCAAATGAAGCTTCTCTAAAGGATTCGAGCACTAGTGATCCCCTTCGACAAGGTATTGGATTTTTTTACCATTACTCAATGTGATGTGGAGCTTCGAGAAAGAAATTTTCACCCCATCAATTTTTCATCGTTGGATTTGTCCTTCTCTGTCTTTAGATGGTGTGGGTTGAGTTTGATTGGAATCCATGCTACATCTAGCTTGGATCTTTCCCTTGATCATGGACAGTCTTTTTTGATCAAGGGGAAGAACTTGGATGTTCTCAACTATCCATCTGCGCATTTTAGATGGACAGTTGAGATAATTCAGCATGTTTAGAATTCCTTTTACTTGTTTTAAAATGCAGGGAGATCCTTGGTCGTCCAGTCTTTGATCGAATGGCAGGGGATTAAAATGCCTGCTCCACCACCATAATTTGGGATGTGATGTTTAAGTGACCCCCTCATGGTGTGACGAGTATAAAGTGGTCGACCATGACACACACGTGAGCTAGGATTAGTTGGGATTAATAAAATGCTTTAATTAAGTCTTAATTCACTTAAGGATCTTCTAAAATTCATAACTCCTTTTAAAAAATTTAGAAAAATATGAAATAAATCCTATAGATAGATAATTAAACCTAAAACATTTTAAAATTAATTTTGATGAGTTTTGAAATATGATTTTCTCTAAATTTGGGTTTTATTAGAATGTTTATTTTGTTAATTACTTTTTGATTAATCCTCTAATTAATCCCAAATTTCTTGGGTATGTTTTAGGGGATGACTTCTACCTCTCCTAATTTTCTTGGTGTTTATTGAAGGCTTCATTAGAATAATTGCATAAGGTTTCCTTAATTACCCTTCTTATGTAATTAAGCATAATTAGGGAATGATTAGTGATTTTAACCTATGATTAGTGTTGATTAAGGTTAGATCTAGTGAGTAGGAGGTTTATGGAATATTTTTGGGGCATTTCCCCTAAGTTATTCCCTAAACTTCCTTTTCTCTCCTTAATCTCCTCTTAATAAAGGGTTATTTCATTAATTATCCCCTTAATTAAATTCTAAAAATTCAAAAAAGTTTCATAAACGTTGGGTAGATGCTTAGGTGTTTAATAGCCTAGGTTCAGTTAAGGAAATCAAAACCCATTCATAAGCACAAAAGGGTGTTTTGAAATTACTTAAGCTAAACCCCTTAGCTTAATTAACTTTTAATTATGAGCCATATTGCATTAGGCCTTTTCATTATTAGGTGCATTGCAAATTTAAATTCCTTGTGGGTTTTATGTCATCTCATTGGCTCATAATTAAAAGCACTTTGAATTCACTTTGATTTATTCTAAATTTTCTTATTCTATGAGAATGTTTTAAGTTAATTAGTGAGTTTTTTTATAGCTTTCATTGCTTTGGATCTTTCCCCAACATGTTAAGTTGTGTGTCATGTGATTTCATGCATTCATAATTTTGAAATTCAAATTTTAAAATGAAATTGTTTACTTTATGTCAAATTTGCATGTGTTGGCTAAAGTTGAAATTTGAATGTCTATTATCACTACTAAATCCAAATTATTTTCTAAACACATAAATCAAATACCAAATCTAAAGTATATACTTGATTATGAGTTTGCATGTGATAGATTACAAAGGTATGCATAGCATAGGTTTCTTTTCTTTCTTATGTTAGTATAGTTTTGAATACGAGTTGGTAAGATGTAGGGTTCATTTGAAAAGAACCCAACACTTAATTCCATACCATATTCATCCCTATGCTATCAGCTAATAAGGGTTGCCTATACTTGCATACATAAATTGCATAAACAAAAATGAACTGATTAAACAACTTTGCATTCTCCTTTTCTATTTCATTTCTTTTATACATATGTTTGTATTTGAGAAAAGTGGTATATTAGTCTGGACAACCCTGAGGTTGTGAGTCTTTAAGTATCCCTAAATAGGTCTTGTACCTTACACCTCCAGTTAATATTGTACTCACTTACTTATGCCTTACTTTCATGTGTGTATGTGAAAATTTGGATAAGGAAAACCCTTTCTACTTAAGGAAAATCATGCATATTCAACTTCTAAATTTTATTAAATGGGATAGTTAGCATGCATCATAAAGTGTGTTAAATACTCCCATTTGCATGTGTAGATATGCTTAGGGTCCATCCATGTGCATGCTATTTATGTTGGGAAAGAAATGAAGTAATGTGTGTTATGTGAATTTTGATTCATTTTATTTAATCTTAAAATTCCTTTCTTTTTGAATAGGTTTGTTTAGAGTTTATCTAAACTTAGGATTAATTAAAATATTTAATCAAAACATTCACCTAAATGAAACTAAAATGTGAATCTACTTTAGAATTTACTTAGGTTAGGGAAGGAAAGAGAAGTTCCCTTCTCTTTCCTCTCTTCATAACTTAGTAATTGTAGGATCCACTTAAACCAAATCAAAATATGAAATAAAATAAATCCAAAATAACTAAACAACTTAAATGAAACCCTCCTCTAAGTTGAACATGTTCTTCACTTATAAAATTTAAACCTAAAGCCATAGCTAAGCATACCAAGCCTTCAAAGCACACACATTAGCCTAAGTCACCACTTAGTAGAGGTTGGATGCATGGTTTGATGTTTATTTTGTTTTGTGATATATGTTTTAGACTGGATGTTAGGGAGTATGCTCATAGAATGTATGGTAGGATGTTCTTAGTCTAACTATTCTTTTTCTACAAGGGATTGTGCTTAATGGGTACTATCATAAATAAAAATATAAATGATTTTGCTTGCAGGTGCTTTATACCCCTAAGAATAATCCAAAGCTAGGTGGACATAGTTACCCATGGGTGGGGTGAGAAGTCCAATATACATGCTTGGAATTTGTGTGATGTGTTTTAGCTAACCTTTGTTTTGCAGGTGTTAGTTAGATTTCCACTTTTATTTTTCATGTAAATTTATATAATTAGGATTTTGGAATGATTATTATGGAGATTAGGATGAGCATTGGTCATAAGATCCTATCTTATGCACCATGTGATGCCTTTGAGCATCCACTTTCCAACCATCCAAAAGAAGCAATGAAAGAAGAAAGAAGAAAAGAAGAAGAAAGAAGAATAGAAGAAAGAAGAATAAAGCTTGAAGACCCTCATAACCATGAATTATTTGCTTAATTGTAATTTAATTCATTTGTAATCTGGGTTGTATAAGGGAAGAGCTCGGCTACGCACATTTGATATTTTCAGGTTTGTGCGGTGTCTGACCATAATGGCCTATTATTCTTTTTGCGATTAGCTTTATAAATTGATTGATGATTTGTTTAGCTTTTTTCATTAGGTGGCATGATTTTCCTAGTTTCTTCCTTGCTTTATGTATGGCCTGGATGTGGATTAGGCTCTAGGGAAAAATAAATCTTTTACCCAACTCAATATAAATTAAATAGCTCATAACCTCACCTAAAGCTTAGTTTTAAAATCAAGATAAAGAATTACCAACCCCTTAGTTGGATGAGCATTTCTTTTAATATTATATGCACATCTTATTTCACTCTTGATTGGAGGGCTTCCACCTTTGCCAGAGAAACTCGGCTTAACCTTTGAGAGCAATGATGGAAACTCACCTCCTACCTTCTCGCTGATTTTGGTCAATAACCTTCTTTCTCATGCATTAGTCATATGAATCCTATGAGCTTGAGTCAAAATAATTGCCCAAAATGAAAATAAAATGAAATTTGAAATTGCATTAGATTTAGGTCATTTGAAGCATGTCCCTTTACATGACCTAGTGTCTTTAGGGAGTGAGTTTAAGGGCTTAGTCTCTTTCTAATAAATAACAACCTAGCTATCTTGCATAAGCATAAAGACTTACCTACATGTATTTAAAATCATAGGAGGAGCTAGTTGGTGGTCACCCCTTGTAATTCCAAGCTATCGGGTGGTTTGTCCTCTTATGTGGAGACAAACAAATTACCCATTTTTCACCTTAGATTTAGGTTGTGCTTTCGGCCCTCGTCGAAGCTCCATAGATTTAGGTTCTGAGGTTGCTTCTCCCCTTTGTGGGCCATAAGCATAATTCCTCACCTCTTAGGCATTTCCTTAATCGTATGTTAAGAAATCTTAAGTCATAAAATTTTAATGAAAAAAAGCAACTCAAATAAACTAAATCAATTTCAAAATTGTAAAGCACAACTATAGAATAATTTGAGATGCTCGCTAGGTTTTCTAGCATCATGGGCATCTCCTACTTATCTCCCATTTTGGCTTCGATAATAACTCCCTCTTTTGATCAATCCCATTTGATCTTCAAACACAAACCAATCAATTGATAGTCCTTTCCTATTGAAATCTTCAAAGACAATGATTATTTACACTAATCGAGAGTTTTCCTAACGGATCCTATCCCATAGGATGTAATCAATTATGGGGGCTTTCCCTTGTAGGGAACTTTATGAACCTGATTTAAAATAAACCTTGCTTTACTTTTCCATATAAAGTAGGGGAAGAATCTCTGGTACATATGCAATCCATCCTTGAGTCTTATTATTAAGGTGATTAGGTCCATTAAAGGGTGTGACTTTTTTATCTTTGAGATAGTACCCTATTCCTTGATGATGTACTCAATCACATGAATAAGTACATCTGAGGATCTGTGTGGCATCCTAAAAAGATGAATTTTTATAAGGGTCTTATCCTCTTTCATTTCTCACCAACAGATTTGAAAGGCTCGATTCCTTCATAGGAATTTTTCCCATACATTAAGGAAATCAAAATCCCACTCACATGTGTGAGAGGGGTTATGAAAGTACTTAAATTAAACCCCTTAGTTTAAATCATTAATCATGAGCCAATTGCATTAGGTACTTTCTTTCCAGGTGCATTCGATTTAAATTCTTGTGTGTTTTATGTCATATCATTGGCTCATAATTATTTGATTGAGTATACTAGAGTGGTATAGGTAAGAGATAATTAATCCACTTAATTCATACATTAACCTAAGCAATATATAAAAAATCATCTAATAATCTTGAGAACAAATTAAATCAACAAACATATGTGGGAATGGGTTAGGAGGAGCAAACTCACCTCACATTTCTCAAATTAAAATAAACTCAAAACAAAATCAAACCTTCTTTAAAAACAACTTGATTTGCTTTAAACTTTTTTATTTCATAAGGTTTTCTTTAGGAATTAATTAGGGTGAATGTGTTTACATGCTTTCATCACTTTAGTTCTTTCCTAACATGCTAAATGTGTATGTCATATGAATTTCATGCATTCATGTTTTTCTAAAATCAAATTAAAATGAGATGTTTTATGTCAAATTGCATGTTTTTGCTAAAGTAAAAATATGAATGGCTATTATCACTACTAAATCCAAAACTACTTTCAAAATCTATAAATCAATCATCCAAAACTGAAAGTGTGCTACTTATAATTATTTTTAATCTTTCATGTGGATATAAATATGAAGATGTGCATAGTGTACTTTTCTTTCTCTTTTCTTTTAGCATAGTTTTGAATAGGATTTGGCAAAGTGTATAGTTCACTTTGAAAGAACATAAAACTTGCCTAACTCCAATCATATTCATTCTTATGCTATTAATTAAAGAAAGACATCCATACTTACACATATAAATTGCATAAACAAATCAAACAAACAAATACAAACTTTTCATCTTTCTTTTCCATTCATTTCTTTTGTACATATGCTTGTATTTAAGGAAAGTGGTATATTAGTTTGGAAAACCTTAGGGTTGTGAGGCTTTAAGTAGCCCTAAGTAGGTCTTGTCCCTTACACCCTTGGTGCTAACAATGACATCATACTCACTTATGCCTTTCATACCTACATGTGTGCATGTGAAAAATGGATAAGAAAACTTTTTTTCTACTTAATAAAAATCATGCATCATAAAGCATTCAAATTTTCTTAAGTAACTCACTTAGCATTCATCATAAAGTGTGCTAAACATTTTCATTTTATGTATAGATATGCATAGGATTCATTCATATGCATGTTATAAATGTTGGGAAAGAAATGAAGTGATGTGTGTTTTGTGATATTAATTCAGTTTACTTAATCTTAAGATGTCTTTCTTTTTTTAATATGTTTGTTTAGAGTTGATCTAAACTTTGGATTAATTAAAACACATAATAAAACATTTACTAAATAAAATCAAACATGAATCTACTTTAGAAGTTATAAGGGTTGGAAGGAAAGAGAAGTTCTCTTCTCTTTTCCTCTCTTACAACCTTTAGTAATTAAGTAGGTTCATCTAAACCAAACAAAATCATCAAATAAAATAATCCAAATCAACTAAACACTTAAATGGAACCACCCACCTAAGTGGAACATCTTCACACTTAAAAAATCCAAACCTTAAAGCCATAGCTAAGCATACCACACAAACCTTCTAAAGCACACACATTAGACTAAGTCACCACTTCTAGCTTTAGGTTAGGGCATTGCATGGTTTGATGTTTGCTTTTATTTTATGATGTTTATTTTAGTCTAGATGTTAGGGTGAATGTGCGTAGAATGAATGGTAGGATGATTTAGTCTAATCATTATTTTTGAGGATTGTGCTTACATAAAAATATAATTGCTTTTGTTGTATGTGCCCTAAGCATAATCCAATAGGATAGGTGGACTTGGTTACCCATGTGTGGGCTGCTAAGTCCAATATACATGCTTGGGATTTGTATGGTTTGTTTAGCTAATCTCTATTTAGCAGGTGTTAGTTAGATTTACTTTTCCTTTTCATTTATTTTTTTACAATTATGATTTTGGAATGATTATTATGGGGGATTAGGATGACCATTGGTCATAAGATCTCATCTTATGTACCATGTGAAGCCTTTGGAACATCGACATTCCAACCATCCAAAGGAAGGAACCAAAGAAGAAAGAAAAAAGAAGGAACCAAAAGAAGAAAAAAGAAATGAAGAATGAAGACCCCCATAACATGAATTCCTTATTTGATTGTATAAGGCCAGAGCTCGGCTACCCAATTTGTTTTTTTGGGGTTTGTGCAGTGGTGCACAACCACAAATGGCCTTTTATTCTTTTGCGTTAGTTTTATATAATGTTTGATGTTTTGTTTAGCTTGTGCATTAAGATGGAATGTTTTCCTAGTTTCTTCCTTACTTGATGTATGGCCTAAATGATGACTAGGCTCTTAGAGAAAAATAAATCTTATACCAAATTAAACAACTCAAAATTTAAAATAAACAACTCACAACCTCACCTAAAGCTTAAGTTAAAAATCAAGATAAAAGAATTAGCAACCCCTTAGCTGGATGAAAATTTCTTTTATAACATCATGCATAAAATTATATTATTTCACTCTTGATTGGAGGGCTTCCACCTTTGCCAGAGAACTTGTCTTGACCTCTGAGAGCCATGGTGGAAACACACCTCCTCCTTCTCGCTAATTTTGTCCCATAATCTCACTTCTCATGCATTAGGCATATGAATCCTATAAGCCTGAGTCAAATGATTGTCCAAAAATAAAAATAAAATGTAATATGATTTTCATTAGATCTAGGTCATTTTTCATGCCCTTACATGATCTAGTCTCTTAGGGAGTGAGTTTAAGGACTTAGTCTTTCTAAATAAATAGCAACCTAGCTATCTTACATAAAGCATATGACTTGCCTACATGAATTTAAAATCATAGGAGGAGTTAGTTGGTGGCCACCCCAAGGCGATTGTAAGTCCAAGCAGTCGGGTGGTTTACCCTATGTTATGGAGGTAGATCAAATATCCATTCTCTCCTTATATTTAGGTTGTGCTTTTGGCCCTCGACAAAGCTCCCTAGATTTAGGTTTATAGGTTGCTACTTCCCTTTACAGCCATGAGCATAAATCAACACCTCTTAGGCATTTCCATAACCTTGTATTGTGGAATTATAAGCCCAAATTCTAATAAATTATCAACTCAAACAAATTAATTCAATTTCAAAAATGTAACGCCCAATAATGGGATAGTTTTAGATGCTCACTAGGCTTCCTAGCATCGTGACCATCTCCTACTTATCTTCCTTTTACTTCGATAATAACTCTCTCTCTTTGATCAGTCCCATTTGATCTTCTAAAATAAACTAATCGATTGATAGTCCTACCTATTGAAATCTTTGGAGAAAATGATCATTTACCTTAACTGAGAGTATTCCTAAGGAATCCCCTTCTTAGAATGTAATTAACTATAGGGGCTTGCCCCTGTAGGGAACTTAATGAACTCAGTTTAAAATAAACCATACTTTATTTTTCCAGGGGAGGAATTGCTGGTACATATGCAAACCCATTATCCTTAGGAGTCATTATTTAGGTGATTAGGTCCACTGTAGGGTGGTGACTTCTATCTTTCAAGATAGTACACCTCTCCTCAATATTGTACCCAATAACCCTAATAAGAATATATCTGATCTACGTGGTGTCCAAATGAAAAAAGAAGTATATTTTTATCTTCATTTTATTCACATAGATTGAAGATGGAAGTATACCTCTTAGAAATGAAAATATTTCACCATAAGTTTTTCTAGCATCTACACTAGGGATGGTTTCTCTCTCCATCTTTGATAAATGATCGTTGTCTCCAAGTATCGATAGTGGGTTTGTATTATTGTTTGAATCCATGACTATCTTTCTTTCCATTGGCACTTAGCTTATTTCATCCTTAAGTTAAGCTATCCAACATCTTTAGGTTTTAGGATCTCTCCTCGTGTTGGTCTTAAAACCCCCATTGAGTTCTCCAATGGGTGAAAATAATAATCTAATAAAAAGAAAATATTTAGAGACTTCCTCCTTACCATTTTTATGGTAAGGAAAGGTTCATTTTAAAAAAAATAAAGACAAAATAAATCCTTCATAAAATCTTTCTTTTCAAAAAGCACTCTTTCAAAAAGGCACATAATAAAATGTTTTGCACAAAAATTTCTTAAATAATCTTCATTTAACAATCTTCATGATTGTTATATGTAGGATCATCATTACAAAAATAAGATTCCAACAATCACATTTTCTAAAAGCACAAATGAGCATCTTCACTCAATTCATTTTGGTAAATACTTCATTTTCAAAAATAAAATTTCAACAATCATGTTTCCAAAAGCACAAAATTTGAAGATGGGTTTATCCATTCAATACATTCAAATGTGCTCAATGGATGTTACATCTTCAAACAAAAAAAAATTATTACAACTTTGAAATGCCATTCAACTCATTCCACATGTGATAAGTTGGAATTTTCACCTTTCCAAACAAAATCAAAAATAAAATTTTCAAAAGTAGATATAACCTCTCCATTCAATATACCAACATTTATTGAATAGATGTTTCATTTTCAAGCAAAATCAAAAATAGATTTTCCAAAAGCACATATGAACCTCTCCATTAAATATACCCACATTTATTGAATGGATGTTTCATTTTCAAATAAAATCAAAAATAAATTTTCCAAAATCCCATATGAACATCTCCATTCAATATACCCAAATTTTGTGAATGAAGATTTGATTTCCAAATAAAATGACATTATTTTCAAATTGTGCTTAACATATTCCATATATGTTTAAGTTGAGATTTCCTCTTTCAAAAATTGATTTCCATCTCACATATCCAAATTTGTTAAATGGAAAGCTCTATTTTCAAAATCAATAAAACAAAAATTTTACAAAACACATTTGGAACTTCATTCTAGCATACCATATTTGCTAAAGTGAAGTCTCCCATTTTCAAAACAAAAATTTGAAAATCACCTTTGGAATTTCATTTAGCATACTCAAATTTGCTAAGTGAAATCTCCATTTCACAAAATTTTCAAAACACATTTGGAACTTCATTTTGGTATACCATATTTACTAAAGTGAAGTCTCCCTTTTTCAAAATCAAAAATCTCCAAAAAGAAACACATTTGAATTTTCTTAGCATACCTAAATTTGCTAAGAATCCTATTTTTCAATTAAAAAATCTAAAGAAACACATTAGGTTTTCATTAGCATACCCAAGTTTTAAGGATCCTACCTTTCAAATTAAAATCAAAAGAAACACATTATGACTTTCCTTAGCATACCTAAATTTGCTAAGATCCTTTTTTTAAATCAAATCAAAATCAAAAGAAACACATTAGGATTCCCTTAGCATACTAAAACTTACTAAGAATCCTATTTTCAAAAATCAAATCAAAATCAAAAGAAACACATTAGGATTTTCTTAGCATACACAAATTTGCTAGCGATCCTATTTTCAAAAAATTTTCAAAACAAAATATACTTGGATCCTTCTTTTTTTAGCATACCCAAATTTTCTAAATAAGGATTCCATTTTTCAAATCACAAAATGATTCATAAAATAAAGCAAACAAAGGAAGAAAAAGAAATAATTCTTTTCAAACACCTCGCTTAGCTTACTCAAATTTTCTCAGGGAACAAATTCCAAAACAAAAGCAAATTGACCATTTACTTTAACATACTTGAATTTGTTAAATGAAGGGTCACCGAATCAAAACAAAATCAAAATTCAAATATGAACCTATGGAAGCATCTCTTCAAAAATATTTGAATCCATTCCCAACATACCCAAATTTGTTGAAAATGTATTCTACATCCTAAATTCCTCTTTCCAATCAAACATCAAAATCTATTCTATATCCATTTGAGCCCAACTTAACACTTTCAAGATGTTGAGTGTGGGTTCAATTTCTAAAATTTGAATTCAAAATCAATTGAAATCTAATTCAAATTTATTTTCAACATTGCATCGTTGATATTTTATTTTTAGTTCAAAAATGGCGACCACAAGTATGTGTTTACCTTTCCCCAAGGATGGACTTGATAGATCGAGCCTTCCCGATTATGCCTCATTCATTTTGGATGAGATTTTGAGAGGGTGAGGATTACACGTGAGGGCACCTCCCACCATTAGCAAGAGCATAGTGACGGGGTGTGATCATTGATTGATGCTCACTCGATATTCCCTCACTAAAGAGTGGTAGTTTCTATAGCGACATTGTACCGATTAATGCTGATGCGTAGTGCCCGTTGTTTCCTATGCCTATGGCTAGCACCTACTCATTAGCACCTTCAAAGGGTAAGGCTCCCTGATCCCAGGGATTGTCTCCCCAGCTTTTAAGGTTGGGTCTAGCTCTTACTCCACTCACCCTACCAGGACTCAAAGGAGGAACTAAACCCCATGATAAAGTGGTACCATTGCTCACTAAGATGGGCGCTACAATCGGTTATTGAGGATTTGCTTTGATTTCCCCAGTTCTGTGAACCCATTTCATCCTCTCTCTGGGTGTGACAAAGAGGATGCTAGGAGGATCCCTGCTTCACCTCCACCAATGGTTCGATTTCAGCCCCCAATCAATTAGGGTAAGAGGTCATATGCTAGCCTCCGTTCAGTTCTACACCTGGTTGGTAGAGCTTACGAATGATCTAAGTCTGAGGCTTAATTTAAATTGAGATCTATTATTCCCCACAGTGTGGGGAAGCATCTTCAGCAAGAGAGGGCTAGAGGCTTGAAGTTCAGATTAGCCGAGAGAGGTTTAGTTGGAAGTCAGTGGCCTCTCCACTCATTGATTTTCCTGATCGGTGTGCTATCCATGTCCATCATATAAAATAGTATTCTACTTATGGGGACTACCCATCACAGGAGGAGGGCCCTTGTTCTGAGAGAGTCGGTGGTGTCTCCACCACACCACTCTACACCCCATCCACCATCACACGTTCATGTTTCAGTATCTCTAGTTCCACCAAAGATCATGAAGGCCACATCTGGGGAGAAGAGGACCCCTTTGGTGATCATGGCCAAAGGATCCCATTCCATCTACATCACCTACTGTGGTGAGGCTGAGCTCTCCTGCTTGACCTTCTGCCATAGTTGTGGTGCGGAAGGAATGCATAGTGGTCGTCCCTTCACCAACACCACCTTTATAGTAGGACATAGAGATGGTTGCAGTAGTTATAGAGGGAGAAGATGACAACCCAGTTGCACCCATGATGGTTGAGCCTCCTAGGAGTGTCACCCTATAGAGTCTGTAACAGTTAGGAGTGCATTTCTTCCAGTGAGTACAGTCCTCACAAGGTTGATTCTCCAGCAGCAGGGGAGGTCCGGTGCCTCTCAATACATGATAGTGATCACACCATTACAAAGTCATTTGTATGATTGATCATTCTCTAGAGTACATAGTAGCACATTATCTTATGAAAAAAATAAGAAATCTTTGGATATAGCTGGTATGATGATTAGAATATTAGCTTTGATCCCAATGATGATGATTTATTGGGAGACTCAGTAAAGGTTTGCATGGTAGATACAGGATCCCTCGAGCAGTATAGAATGTCTTGGCGGGAAGGAAGACCACACCAACACCTCCTAGCACAAATAAAGCAGAAGGATGAAAAGATAGATAGGATGGAAAAGAGGCTTGAAGATCTATTAGCAGCTATCTTAGCATTGCAAAATCAAGCCCTGTCAGTTCAATCTACCATAGCTGAGACTAGTCAGCTAGAGTTGGTGCTTATCTTGGACCCAGGACCTTACCTCTAGTAAAGCAAGGTAGCACCAGCATGTATAGGAAGGTAGTGGAAAGTACCTCCATACAAGAAAAAGATATTAAGTCCATGGTTGAATAGTAGGTGAAGGAAGTGTTGGCTCACGCCCAAGGAGGATCATCAATTCCAAAGGGTAGACCCTACCTGGAGGAATTTGATGCAACCCAATATCCTAAGGGTTTCATACCACCTTCCTTCAAGAGTTTTGATTGCAGTGGAAACCCGAGGTAGCACATCGCACATTTTAGAGCTAGTTGTTGCAACATTGGTGGTAGTGACACTTTACTATTCCATCTTTTTATCAGTAGCTTAGTGGGTATAGCATTTGACTGGTATGCTAAACTTCCCAATAATTTAGTGAAGAGATTTGCTAAGTTGGAGCAACTCTTTATCAAGAGGTTTGCTGGAGCTCAAAAAAGGGTCACTGTTGGCGATCTCACTGTAACACAATAATACCCAAGTGAGTCCCTTATTGACTACATTCTCAGATGGCATAACTTGAGTATGAAATGCAAGTCACAGCTGTCTAAACAACATGCCATTGAGATTCTTCTAAAGAATATCCATGGCCCGGTCGCCTTCATGCTTAAGAGCTTCTCCATCAAAACTTTTGAGAAGTTAATCAACAAAGCAGCTAGTCTATAAGGAGAGGCCAAATAGTTGCCTTTTCAAGACCTGTTGCCCTAGTCAAAGCCACAGAAGGTATATGAGAAAAATCCAGGAAGAAAGACAGTGATAGACAAGGGGAAGCAACCGCTAGAGATCGGTCAGAGACCACGACCTCACTCACTTCCACCTCCTCTACACCTAAGGCATCTACTAGCTTCCACAGTAGCCTCCATGGCCTACACAATCTCCCCCTTAGCCACATGATCAAGTAATGGTACACCCTTATGGTCCACCTACTCTTTTGGCTAAACTTAACAAGCCTTATTCATTTAAGAGGGAGGTAATCAAGAAGATCTTTAAGAATCTCTTAAAGAAGCCTTTTTAATTACCCAAACCTAGAATCGAAGTGGGCAAAAGCCATGATTCTAACTTTTGCCCCTATCACCATATGTTAGGTCATGTTTTAGAAGATTGCTTCACATTCAAGGTCTAGCTTGAACATAGCTTCAAGACGGTGCTATAGTTATCCTAAAGAAATACCTTATGGAACAACCATCCGGTTCCATTAGGTACTTGTGATCCTTCCAAAACCAAAGAAGGTTGGGATATCTCTTTATCCAAAACCTCTAAAAAGATTGTTAAGAAAATCAAGAAACTTTCCTTGCAAGTACTTGAGTTAGCTCAAACCTCCAACATTAAGGAAGGTTTGCAAGTTGCCAGTGCTAACTCAAGGAATGCAGGAGCTCAGCGACAAGAGTAGCGGCTGACATGTGCCAGGATAGCCCAGCAACCATTGGAGTCCGACCTCAATCTATCATTCTGCTACCACAGTGACTTCTTACTTGACTAGCTCTTCTTCTTACTAGTTAAACTCTTATATCGGTGGATAAGGGCATCAAATCCCTTACCCACTTACTTTACTTGATTTCTACTTTGTACCTCCTATCAAATCCAAGAAATTGAAGAATAAAGCTAGCTTGAATTACATCCATGTTACCGATGGATTGTGCCTTATTCTAATGATAACTCTTCAAGTCAAAATAACTATAACAATTCTAATCTTCCTCTTTCTGATTTAGAGTTAGATTTTCATACTCTGAATACTATGGGTTCACCTCTTGAGATGGACTTGGAATCATCTGATTATGAGGGTCCCATAGTAGAAGTTGTAGGTGAGCGACATGTGTAGAACCTTCCATTACCTAGATATCAGTCAACCTCCTAGTGGCAGGTTCTACCTCTTAGGGGAAGCACCTCAAGATAGGGAAATAAGCCATTGGTTTAGAGGATCAAGCCCCTCCATAGAATATTCCACCCTTGGATATGCTTTGGAGGATCGCCCAAGGTGGACTACAATGTCCTCTCTCTTCTAAGAAAGTTGTCATCTAAGCTAAGCATATATGATGCCCTTGTCTAATCCAAAGAGATGAGAGAATCATTAATCAAGGCTTTCCTTGATCCTGAGATATGCTTAGCTCAGCTGACCGCTATTGGTTTGGAGGAACATTACACAAAAGAAGCCCAGGGGATCACTTTGATAGATGAAGACCTTCTTGTGTTGGTTATGGAGCACAACTATCCCCTCTACATCACAATCGACATGGGCTGATTCAGACTTGCTAGAGTTCTCATCGATCCAGATGCATCGGTGAACATTATGAGTCTAAAGACCCTTGCCTATTTGAGGATCAACATCTCCACACTCTGAGGAGATGGGATGATGTTGAGTGGATTTAATGAACAAAGTGGGCTTTAGGTTCCATAGTATCTGGAGATAGGTGGCGAAGCAAAGTTTTACATAATTGATTTGAATACTTCATTCACTTTGCTTTTCTTAGTAGGCCTTGGATACATCAATAAGATGATTCCATCCTCCCTCCATCGGTGCATCAAGTTCAAAAGGATGGGATTGAATCATGTCAAATGTGATGAAAGCTATTTTTTTTAGAGAGGTTGAGATTTATGAGGATGCGACCTACTATCTTCCTCAAAATACCCTTTCTTGCAAACTTGGACCAAATTCAAATTCAAAAGAAAAAAAATGGAGAAAGAGAAAGAGCAAAAGAAAATAAAAGAAAAATGAAATTCCAAGTGAACAAGAAAGGGGAATTGAAGAAGAAATAGAGCCACATATCACATTCCACCCACAGTCCATTCCATCATATGGACATGTGGGTAGGATGACTCAACCTACACTAGGTAGAGGCAGAGGCAGAAAGAGAGCCAGTTCCAGAGGTGGAAGACCCCCTGGTTGGCCATCAACCAATAGGGGTTATGTTCCAGTTGGCAGAGTACCCCTACTATTCATATAGACTTTGAATCTAGCTCGAGGATGAGTATAATGTGATTAGCATACCAGCCAACCCCTCTCAGCGGGTTCCATTGGAGGTGACTTTCGATCCAGACAGTGATGAAGATTAAGCCTCCAAACAAAGCAAAGTATTCAAATTAGGATTATGTGAGACTATTAGGCAGTAGTTGGGAACCTTAGCTCTAACCTCACTTTCATCTCAAAAAGTTTAAGTTTTAGTAGATAAGGAAGTCCCTAAGTCTTTCATGGATGCGAAGCCAAAGAGATTCTTTTTGGATCATCATTCTCAAGTCTTAAAGTTGATGTAGAACTTGAGGACAATTCATTTAAAGAATTAATGGAATTATCGTTTGACTTTTACTCGCCTTGTGCTCATAATATTATATAAAAAGGTTTGGTTCCTCATACATCGTCTAGGCATAGATTAGAGTATTCTGAGAAGCTACAAAATAATATAGGCAGGGAAGAACAATCAAGAGCAATTCTAGGATTCAGTATAATGGGTCTAGTCGATGATGACAATTACAGCTTCGTTGTTACCAATCATTTGGAGTTTGATAGGTTCTTTTCACACAACACCAACTCTTATGAGGATGTGTGTTTAGAAACCTCAGATGATCCAGATGATCTTCAAATCAAGGATGCACCTCCAGAATTTGAAGAAGAAATCCATTCAACAATAGGCAAGCTTAAAGAAATCAATCTCAGGATAGAAGAAAATCCATGCCCAACATACATCAGTTTGTTGCTGAATGAAGAAGAAACCAATGTCACCTCCTAAGAATTTAACTCAACTCAAATCATTCCAAGGATGGTTGCCATATCTGAGATGCTTTATCTACAACCTATCGGGGAGATGCAAGCCATTTCAGCACTTACCAACCATAGGATAGTTTTAGATGCTCGCTAGGTTTCCTAGCATCATGAGCATCTCCTACTTATCTTCCTTTGGCTTTGATAATAATTATCTCTCTTTGATCAATCCCATTTGATCTTTTAAAATAATCTAATCGATTGATAGTCCTACCTATTGAAATCTTTGGAGACAATGATCATTTATCTTAATCAAGAGTATTCCTAAGAAATCTCCTTCCTTAGGATGTAATTGACTATAGGGGCTTGCCCTTGTAGGGAACTTAATGAACCTAGTTTAAAATAAACCCTACTTTACATTTCCATGTAAGGTAGGGGAAGAATCTTGGGTACATATGCAGACCCATTATCCTTAGGAGTCTTTATTCAGGTGATTAGGTCCATTATAGGATGGTGACTTCTATCTTTCGAGATAGTACACCTCTCTTCAATGACATACCCGATCACCCTAATAAGAACATCTGTGAATCTATGTGGTGTCTAAATGAAAAAAGAAGTATATTTCTATATTTATTTTATCCACATAGATTGAATATGGAAGTATACCTCTGAGAAATAAAAATATTTCACCATAGATTTTTCTAGCGACTCCCTTGGGGATGGTTTCTCTCCCCATCTTTGGTTAATGATCATTATCTCCAAGTATTGACAGTGGATTTGTACTTTTGTATGAATACAAGACTATCTGTCTTTCTATTGGCACTTAACTTATTTCATCCTTAACTTAAGCTAGCCAACATCTTTAGGTTTTAGGACCTCACCCCGTGTTGGTCTTAAAACCCCTAGTTCTCCAATGGGTGAAAATAAAAATCTAATAAAAAAGAAAATATTTAAAGATTCCTCCTCCATTTTTATGGTAAGGAAAGGTTCACTCTAAGATAATAAAGAAAAAATAAATCCTTCATAAAAATCTTGCTTTTCAAAAAAAACTCTTTCAAAAATGCACATAATAAAATGTTTTGCAAAAAATTTTCTAAATCACCTTCATTTAACAATCTTCATGATTGTTATATGTAGATCATCATTACAAAAATAAGATTCCAACAATCACATTTTCTAAAAGAACAAATGAGCTTCTTCACTCAATTCATTTTGCTAAAGACCTCATTTTCAAAAATAAACTTTCAACAATCATGTTTTCAAAAGCACAAAATTTGAAGATGGGTTTATCCATTCAATACATTTAAATGTGTTGAATGGATGTTACTTCTTCAAACAAAAAAAATTATTACAACTTTGAAATGCCATTCAACACATTCCACATGTGTTAAGTTAGAATTTTCACCTTTCCAAACAAAATCAAAAATAAAATTTTCAACAGCACATATGAAACCTCTCCATTCAATATACCCAATTTATTGAATGGATGTTTCATTTCAAACAAAATCAAAAATAAATTTTCCAAAAGCACATATGAACCTCTCCATTCAATATACCAACATTTATTGAATGGATGTTTCATTTTCAAACTAAATCAAAAATAAATTTTCCAAAAGCACATATGAACATCTCCATTCAATATACCCAAGTTTATTGAATGAAGATTTCATTTCTAAATAAAATGACATTATTTTAAAATCTTGCTTAACATATTCCATATATGATTAAGTTGTGATAACCTCTTTCAAAATTTGATTTCCATCTCACATACCCAAATTTGTTAAATGGAAATCACTCTTTTTAAAGTCAATAAAAACAAAAATTTTGCAAAACACATTTGGAACTTCATTCTAACATACCATATTAGCTAAAGTGAAGTCTCCCTTTTTCAAAACAAAAATTTGAAATGCACCCTTAGAATTACATTTAGCATACTCAAATTTGCTAAGTGAAATCTCCATTTCAAAAAAAATTTCAAAACACATTTGGAACTTCATTTTAGTATACCATATTTACTTAAGTGAAGTCTCCCTTTTTCAAAATCAAAATCTTCAAAAAGAAACACTTTAGGATTTTCTTAGCATGCCTAAATTTGCTAAGAATCCTATTTTTTAAATCAAAAATGAAAAGAAATACATTAGGTTTTCCTTAGCATACCCAAGTTTGCTAAGGATCCTACCTTTCAAATTAAAACCAAAAGAAACACATTAGGACTTTCTTTAGCATACCTAAATCTACTAAGGATCCTTTTTTTTAAATCAAATAAAAATTAAAAGAAACACTTTAGGATTCCCTTAGCATACTCAAATTTCCTAAGAATATTATTTTTAAAAATCAAATCAAAATCAAAAGAAACACATTAGGATTTTCTTAGCATACTCAAATTTGCGAAGAATCCTAATTTCAAAAAAATTTCAAAACAAAAAACACTTGGATCCTTATTTTTTTAGTATACCCAAATTTGCTAAATAAGATTCTATTTTTTAAATCACAAAATGATTGACAAACCAAATCAAACAAAGAAAGAAAAAGAAACAATTATTTTCAAACACTTACTTAGCATACTCAAATTTGCTAAGTGAGCAAATTCCAAAAATCACAAATCCAAAATAAAAGCAAATTGACCCTCTTCTTTAACATACTCAAATTTGTTAAATGAAGGGTCTCTAAATGAAAAAAAAATTATCGAAATTTAAATATGAACCTATGGAAGCATCTCTTCAAAAATATTTGAAGCCATTCTCAACATACCCAAACTTATTGAAAATGGGTTCTACATCCTAAATTCCTCTTTCCAATCAAACTTCAAAATCTATTCTAAATCCATTTAAGCCTGACTTAACACTTTCAAGATGTTAAGTGTGGGTTCAATTTCTAAAATTTGAATTCAAAATCAACAGAAATCTGATTCAAATTTATTTTCAACATTGCAGACTCTTGTTTAGCGACAGTTTTAGTTTCAGAGCACTTTCAGTTTTTAGTTGATAGAAATGGTAGCACCCAAGTATGTGTTTACCTTTCCCCATGGGATAGACTTGGCCCTTGTTCAGGCCAGCCTTCCCCACTCTAATTACTCCAACCTCATTCATTTTGGATGAGGTTTTGCGGGGGCAAGGATTACTTGTGAGGGAACTCCCCTCATCACTATTAGTAGGAGAACAATGACCAGGAAGAAGCCGATCATTCAGATTGATATGCCTTCATACTTTGATTTTCCTTCACTGAAGAGAAAGGAAGTGGTGGCTCCTACAGCCTAATCGTGCCTGATAGTGCTGGTGCCCGTTGTTTCTCACGCCCCAAGGAGGACTAGCACCCACTCATTAGCACCCTAAAAGGGTAAGGCTCCCCTGATCCTAGGGATTATCTCCCCAACTTTTGAGATTGGGTCTAGCTCTTACTCCACTCACCCTACCAGGACTCAGAGGAGGAACAAAAATTGCATGATAAAGTAGTACAACACCCATATTGCTAAGGAGGTGGAGGCAGCTACATGATTAGTTGTTGAGGAGTTTCCCACTTTGATTTCCCTGCTAGTTACAGTGTACCCATTCCATCCTCTCACTAGGTCTGACAGAGAGGATGCCGGGAGGATCCCTGCTTCATCTCCACCAGTGGTTTGATTTCAGCCCCGAGTCAATCAAGGTAGGAGGTCATTTATGTTCCTCCGTTCAATTCTACGTTAGGCTGGCCGAGCCTATGGAAGATCTGAGTCCGGGGCTCAATTTTACTTGAGATATGTTATTCCCCGCAATGTGGGGAAGCATCATCAATAGGAGAGGGCCAGGAAGGCCCACACTTTAGTTCAAATCACTAGTTGGGAGAGGCAGAGGTTTAGTCGGCAGTCAACGACCTCTGCACTCATTAATTTTTTTAATTATCATGCTACCTGTGTCAATCATATAGATAATATTTTACTTACAGAGACTACCCATTATAAAAGGAGGGCCCTTATTCCGAGAGAGTCAGTGGTGTCTCCACCACACCACTCTACCCCCCATCTACCATCTCCATTTCATGTTTCAGCATCTCTAGTTCTACCAAAGGCCATGAAGGCATCCATTTCATGTTTCATCTCTGGTTCTACCAAAGGCCATGAAGGCCTGGAGAAGAGGACACTGGTGATCCATGGCCAAGGATCCCATTCCATCTACACCCTCTTGTGTGAGAGCTCTCTGCTCGACCTTCACTTGTGGTTGTGAAAGGAATGGTGACCCTGAAGCATAGTGATCATCCTTTCACCAACACCACCAGTATAACAGGACATAGAGATGGTTGTAGTAGTTGCAGAGGGAGAATATGACACCCGGTTGCATGATGAGAGCCTCTAGGAGTGTCACGCCATAGTTAGTGATGAGTGCATTTTTTCCGGTGAGTACATCCTCATAAGGTTGATTCTCCACTAATAGGGAGGTTTTGGTGCCTCTACTAATAGTGATCACATCAATTGTAAAGTCATTTGTGCCTATTCAGATTGATCATTCTCTAGAGGACATAGTAGCACATTATCTCATGGATAAGAAAGAAATCTTAGGATATGACTGGTTTAATGAGGAGAAGATCAGGTTTAATCCCAACGAAGACAATATATTGGGAGACTCAGTAGGGGTTTACATGGTAGATACCAGGGGATCCCTCCAGAGAAATCTATGGAAGGTCTTTGAGGCGGGAAGACATAATTGACTTGACCCAACACCTCCTAGCACAAATAAAGTAGAAGGATGAAAAGATAGATAGGATGGAAAAGAGGCTCGAAGATCTATTAGCAGTTATCTTAGCATTGCAGAATCAAGCCCCAATAGTTCATCCTACCATAGTTAAGACTAGTCAGCCAGAGTTGGTGCATGTCTTGGACCCAGCCAGGACCTTACCTCTAGTAGAGCAAGGTAGCACCAACATGTATAGGAAGGTAGTGGATAGTACCTCCATACAAGAAAAAGATATCATGTCCATGGTTAAGACCGAGGAGGATCATCAGTTCCAAAGGGTAGACCCTACCTAGAGGAATTTGAAGCAATCCAATATCCTAAGGCTTTCTTACCACCTTCCTTCAAGAGTTTTGATGGCAGTGGAAACCCAAGACAACACATCACACATTTTAGAGCTACTTGTTGCAATGCTGGTGGTAGTGACACTTTATTATTTCATCTCTTTATCAATAGCTTAGCAGGTATAGCATTTGACTGGTACATTACACTTCCCAATAGTTCAGTGAAGATATTTTCTAAGTTGGAGCAACTCTTTATCAAGAGGTTTCCTGGAGCTCAGCAAAGATTCATTATTGGCGATCTCATTGTAGCACAACAACACCTAAGTGAATCCCTTGTTGACTATATTCTCAGATGGCGTAAGCTGAGTATGAAATGTGAGCCACAACTATCTGAATTGCATGCCCTTGAGATTCTTCTAAAGATTATCCATGGCCCAGTCGCCTTCATGCTTAAGGGCTTCACCATCAAACCTTTTGAGAAGTTAATCAACAAGGTGGTTAGTCTACAAGGAGAGGCCAAATAGTTGCCTTTTCAAGACCGGTTGCCAAGTCAAAGCTACAAAGTTATATGAGAAGCTAGGAATAGTGGTAGACAAGGGAAGCAACCCTAGAGATCGGTCAGAGACCATGACCTCACACCTTCACCTTCTCTACCTCCACCGAGGTAGCCCTACCAGACGCCACAACACCCTCCATGGCATACATCACCTCCTCCTCATCCACATCATCATCAGTAATTGTAAACATAACCTCTACCAAATAGTTATGGTCCACCTACTCTTTTGGATAAACTTAACAAGCCTTATTCATTTAAGAGGGAGGTAATCAAGAAGATCTTTAAGAATCTCTTAAAAAAGCCTGATTTTCAGCTACCCAAACCTAGGAGACTAGAGGAAGTGGGCAAAAGCCATGATCCTAACTTTTGCCCCTCCACCAGATACTAGGTCATGTTTTGGAAGATTACTTCACATTGGGCGGCTTGAACATAACTTCAAGACCGATGCTATTATTATCCCAAAGGAATACCTTATACAACAACCATCCAATTCTATTAGGGTAATCCTTGGGGATACTTGCGATCCTTCCAAAACCAAAAGAAAGTTGGGATATCTCCTTATCCAAAACCTCTAAAAAGATTATTCCAAAAATCAAGAAACTTTCCTTGCAGGTGCTTCTGTCAGCTCAAACCTCCAACATCAAGGAAGGTTTGTAAGTTTCCAGTGCCAACTCAAGGAAGGCGGGAGCTCAGCAGTAATAGAAGTAGCATGTGCTAGCCAGATAGCCAGTGGCGCAACCGTGAGTCCAACCTCAGTCCTTGCAACTACCACATCGGTGACTTCCTCTACTAGCTCTCTTCTTCTTAGTAGAACTCTTGTATCGGTATATAAGGGCATCAAATCCCTTACCCCACTTACTTTACTTAATTTTCACTTTGTACCTCCTATAAAATCCAAGAAATTGAAGAATAAAGCTAGCTTGAATTACATTTGTGTCACTTATGATGGGTTAATGCACTTATTGGAATGATAACTCTTAGATTTGAGATTTCTATCTTCCTCAAAAATACCATTTCTTGTGAACTTGGACAAAATTGAAATTCAAAAGAAAAGAAAATGAAGAAAAATAAAGAGAAAAGAAAAAATAAAGAAAATTGAAAATCCAAGTGAACAAGAAAGGGGTGAAGAAGAAATAGAGCATATCACATTCCAACCATAGTCCATTCCATCATATGGACATGTGGGTAGGATGACTCAACCTCCACGGTAGAGGCGAGGTAGAAATAGAGGCAATTCAGAGGCGAATACCCTGGTTGGCCATCAGCTAATAGGGGTTATGTTCCAACTCACAGGAGTACCCCTACTATTCACATAGATTTGGAATCCAGCTCGGAGGAAGAGTCTAATGTGTTTAACATACCAGGCAACCCCTCTCAGCGAATTCCATTGGAGGTGACTTTCGATCCAGACAATGATAAAGACCAAGCCTCGAGACAAAGCAAAGTATTCGAATTAGGCATATGTGATACTATTAGGTAGTAGCTAGGAACATTAGCTCTAACCTCACTTTCATCTCAAAAAGTTGAAGGTTAAGTAGTTAAGGTAGCCCCTAAGTCTTCCATGGATGATAAGCAAAGAGATTCTTTTGGGATCATCATTCTCAAGTTGATGTAGAACTTGAGGATGATTCATTTAAAGAATTAATGGAATTATCGATTGACTTTTGCTTGCCTTGTGTTCATAATCTTATATAAAAAGGTTTGGTTCTTCATACATGGTCTAGCCAATCGAGTATTTTGAGAAGCTATGGAATAATACGGAAGCACAATCAAGAGTAGGACCAGATTTTGGTATTAGATGATGATGGCTGATTACTTAGATGTTACCAATCATTTGGAGTCTGATAGGTTCTTTTCACACAACACCAACTCTTATGAGGATGTGTGTTTAGAAACCTCAAATGATCCAGATGATCTTCAAATCAAGGATGCATCTCTAGAATTTGAAGAAGAAATCCATTAAATAAAATAAAGAAATCAAGAAGAAATTCCACATCCAATGTACATGGTTCATTGATGAATGAAGAAGAAACCAATGACTTAGTTAGGTTATTTGGCGAGTTTAAGGATTTCTTTGCATGAGTTATGAAGAAATGCGGATTATCTCGATGTAGCGGTCCAAACTAGCAATAGATCCTAGCGCTAACCCTATCAAGCAAGCTCCTAGATGCATGCGATTAGAAATTGAACAACATATCATTTTTGAAGTCAAGAAATTGATGCTAATTTCATCACGGAAGAAAAGTATCCTACCTGGTTAGCCAGTGTCGTATTAGTTAAGAAGAAGAATGGCCAAATTTGCATATGCATCGATTTCAGGGACTTCAATATGGCATGTCCTAAGAATGAGTTTCCTCTTCGTATAACAGAATTAATGGTGGACATTGGCTCATCTCATACAGTGTTCTCTTTCTGGGATGGGTTATCTAACTACAACAAAATCAAGATGACTCTAGAAGATAAATGAAACACCACTTTTTGAACCCTGATCAAAATCTTTTCTTATAAAGTCATGCCTTTCGGCCTTACAAATGCTAGTGCTACATACCAATGGGCCATGACTCAGATCTTCAATGAACTCATCCATCATTAGGTTGAGTGCAAGCCACTCATCCTAGTAGCCCTTATCCTAGGCAAGCCACTCATCCTCTACACTGCTGCATTAGATGACTCTCGATGCTTTGTTGGCCCAAGCCAACAATGAAGGGAAGGAGAGTGCTCTCTACTACCTCATCATCTGATTCCTGCTAAAGTGAACTACCCAGCTATTGAGAAACATTTCCTAGCTTTGATCTTTGCTTCCCAAAAGCTACAACACTATATGCTTTCTCATACGGTGAACTTGATTTCCAGAACCAATCCACTGCAGTATCTCATGACACGGCCAACACTATCTGGACATTTGGTATGATGGTCCATGATCCTCTCGCAGTTTGATATTACCTTCGTGGGGTAAAAGGAGAAGCACTAGAGGATTTCTTAATAGTACACCCACTTTTTGTTGATTCTTCGCTTAGTGATAATCTCCCTGATGAACAAATCATGAACTTAGGGGAGGTTGACAACCGCCGATGGGAGATGTATTTTGATGGTGTAGCTTCATTTCATAAAGGGGAAGCACCATGATTTACTCTTCTAGGAAAGGCAGGAGTAGGGATAGTCCTCCTAACTCTAGATTATGATGTGATGTGATTCTCATACTATCTTTCCAACCCCTACACCAATAATGAAGCTGAGTATGAGGCTTTGATTGTAGTTCTAGAGATATCCATCACAGTTAGTGTCAAGAGCATCAACATATTTGGGTATTCTCAACTGGTTATCAATCTTTGGGTCTGGTTCTCAAACCCAAGCTTCATCATTACCACGAGTATACCATGAAGTTGTTGGCCCAAATCCCTGAAGTCACCATCTACAAGGTTCCCCGAGCAGAGAACGTAGTAGTAGATGCTTTGGCCAAACTTGCCAAAGAATTGGAATGTTTGGAAGATGAGTCCATTCCAATAAGGTCCAAAATAGACAAGTCCTATCCCTTATTGATGTTGAACTCATTGAGAGATTTTCTCTTGAAAGGGAGGTTGTCGTTGCCGAAAAGGAAGAGGAGATGGATTGTAGGCAACCGTTCATAGACTATTTGAACACTGGCAAACTACCTCAGGAGAAGTCACAAGCCCATCAGGTGAAACAGAGAGCTCTCTCCTATGCTCTCATTGATGGTACCCTATACTGATGGTCCTTTGACCAAATGTGGTTATGTTGTTTAGATAAACACGAAGCCCATGGGATTGTGACTGAGGTACATTCAGGTCTATGCAGAGCGCATCAATCTAGTTCGAAGATGATGATGAAGATCAAGAGACTAGGATACTATTGGCCTTGATGATTGATGCATGGATGTAGTTAGGGATGCCATCAATGTGTTGTGGTCCTTCACCAACCACCCAACATTCTACACCTTACCTTGGCTTCATGGCCATTTGAGTGTTGGGGTACATTGTAGGTCCTATCGATCCTTTCTTCCAAGGGGCATCGATTCATCTTAGTACAATGACTACTTTTCCAAGTGGGTGGAAATCCCACTCAGAGGTCTTCAACATGTGCTTATTTTAGAACCATGTCATATATTAGTTAGGGGTGCCTCGATGAATTATATAATATGCGCATTTAATAGCACCAAGATCAATAACTTAGTGAGACGACATGGTATAGATTAGAGATACTTCACCATATACTAACCTAGATCAAATGGTTTAGCAGAAGCATTCTACAAAACTCTCATCCAAACATTAAAGAAGACTCTTGATGATAATAAGCAACAGTGGAATGAGCAATTGGTTGAAGCCTTGTGGGCCTACCGCACCACATACCGGACTCCAACTCAATCAACCCCATTTTCCTTAGTGTATGGGTCCGAAGCCCTTCTACCTTTAGAAGTTCAACTCCCATCACTAAGGATAGCATTGGGTAACAAGATCACTATAGAGCAGAATACAAAGTTGAGGTTAGAAGAGCTCAAAGGTTTAGAGGAGTGTCACCTATGAGCATGCTAGAACCTCGAGTTGTACAAGGACAAAATGATTCAAGCTCACAACAAGCTAGTCCGCCCTAGGTTTTTTGAGTAGGAGAACTTGTGTTAGTCCTAAGAAGACCAATTGTTGCCCATAAAAAAATGGGAGGTAAGTTTGAACCCACTTGGGAAGGCCCCTATGTCATGGGGAAGGCCTACTAAGGAGGATCTTATCAGCTTATTGATTGTAAAGGGGAACACCCGATGCTTCTAATTAATGGGCTCTATTTGAAGAAATATTATTCATAAAATCATGTTTTGAAAATAATTCTATCAATCAACAAAAATCTGATTCCATTTCATCAAAATTTGCTCTTCTTTAGAAGCATTATTTGCTCATCTTGCGAATCAGCCATGACATGTTTAGGGTAGGTTTAAGAGTCCCCCAACGACATCTTATTCCTCTTTCACAACACAAATACAATCAAACACATTTCTGTGCACTGTTAGAATAGGTGTGAGAGAACCCAGGAGGCATCCTATTTCGATAAGCACAACTAAGTTAGGTATAAGAGAACATGAGCAACATTCTTTCTTAATGGGAATTCCTAGTTTCCATCCGTGGCACCATTTCATCAAAATCCCCAATGTGTTTAGGTAGGTGTGAGAGAACTTGAGAGGCATCCTATTCCTTTTAACACATGCACAAAAATAAACATATATCTTTGGTCTCTATTTTGATGTGTGGAGCAAGCCCATGGCACTCACTCATTAGCTCTAGTCGGTTTACATGCTACCTCTAGTATGTCACCCTAGTGGTCACTTGTTTGGAGAATGTGAGTCCCCATGCTTTCTTCCTAACTTGACCATTGCAAACCAATGAGTGCCTTGATAGTATGGTAGGCTTCATTGCCCGGTCAGTAAGCTCATGTGACTTTGTTTAAGAAGATGAGTCCCCATGCTTTCTTCTTGAACTATCCATCATGCACTGACTAGGTCGAGTATATTTGAGGTTTAGAGTAAGTGCCCTAGAGGCTCCTTTCCTCTTGGCTATGTTTGAGTTAATATAAGTCCTCCAATGGCATTCACTTAGTAGTCACCCTAGGTCGGATGACACCTATGAAGCCAAAGATAGACTGTCGCAGCAATCAATTCTGCTATAAGAAGATGTGAGTCCCCTAGCTTTTTTCCTAGGCTGATTGTTGCAAATTTATGGGCACCTTAGGTTGGTTGATGTTTGCTATGCTGACAGCTCAGTGAGTACACCACTCTTGGCAGATGTGAGTCTGTGAGCTTTCTCCTTGAGTTGGACACTAAATACCTATTTGATATATGACTAGCCATGTCATCTTCTCTAGGGTTTTGCATTAAGCCTTAGCGCCCCTCTCCCCTGGGCACTCTATTTGGATCATTCCATTGTATTTAGACACTACGGATTACTCTTGGATTGGACAGTCCCCTTTCTAGTAGCCACCCTGTGGTTGGAGAATTTGTTCAACGGATTCTCCCTTGGTTCAATAAATTTGAGTTAGGTCTAGGCTGATATAAGCTCCTTCTCAGTTTGATCCCTCACAAACCAATAAGGTCCACATTAAAATAAACTAAACAAACAAACAAAATTAATTCGCTTATGGATTAGGAATTCAAGCCCCAAAGGGCCCCTTTCCAAAGCAGGCATCCTATCTTTAGGGCAGTGTCAGCAGAACTCCCTATAGGAATTGCTTGACTATTTGAGTTGAGATGAGTCCATGAGTCGGCACTCACTTCATAGTTTCCCTTAAGTCGGGTTCAATCTATTTTTCCACAAAATGGTTACCCCGATAATTATTCTTCTTTGGAAGATGTAAGACTATGACATATTCTTCTAGCATGGCCGCCGAAAATCAAGGCAACCCTAGGTCGGGTTGATTTGTTGCCCAAACACCCGGTCTTTTGTAGTGGAAGATGTGAGTCCTTGAGCTTTCTTCCTTTAATCATTGCAAACCAAAGGCACTCCTTTGGTGATAGCTCTCCCATCGTGGAAGCTATTCCCTTTGGTTGAGTGAGATAGGCCTAGGTTGATATAAGCTCCTTCTTTGTGATCCATCACAAATCAATGGAATCCATCAAAATAAATCTAAAAATGAAATTAATTTTGAATATCTTTGAGTGATCTAGGTCCCCTAGCATTCACTCAATAGTTAGAGCCTAGGTTGATTTGTTTCCCAAGGCAACTGATCACCATAGTGGTTCTTTATTTTAGAAGATGTGAGTCTCCATCCTTTCTTCCTAACTTGAGCATTCCACACCAAAATGAACCCCCTTGGTTGGATAGTCCTACCTTGTGGTTGGTAGGCTACTCCCTTTGGATTGGTAAATCTGAGTTAGGCTTAGACCTCCATGGCCCCTACTTAGGGGAGTCCATCGCAAATCGATGGGTCCCATCAAAATAAACTAAAAAATAAAATTATTCTTGATTGTCTTTGAGTCAATCTAAGTCCCCCAATGACATTCACGCAATAGTCATTCTCAAGTTGGGTTCGATCTGTTGCCTTGCCAATAGATTACCCGAGCAACTGGTCCCAACTTTGGAGGATGTAAGTCTACTATGCTTTCTTCCTAGTATAGTTGCTGCATACTGAAAGGCATCCCTTTGGTTGGCTAATCCAACTATGTGTTTATTAGATTACAACTTTGGATTTATAAATCTGAGTTAGGCTTAAGCCACCTTGGCTGTAATCCATCCATCGGTAGGGTCCATCTCTAAAATCTAAAAATCAAATGAAACAAACAAAACAAAATAATCAATCAATCCAAATCAAATCTTTTACTCCTCCTCAGTGAGATGCAAATCTTTCTAGTTCCTCAGGCGGACTTAGAATTCTAATCCCTCAGCAGATTTCACATCCTTTCCTCCCTTGTGGATGACTTGAACTTACCTCCCTAGTGGAGAGTTCACTTTTCCATCCCCAGTGGAGTCAAAACAAACACAATTAAACAAATAAAAAATTGAAACAAATTCAACCCTCTTCCCCAACAAAACTTAATTAAACAAATCAAATTTCTTTCCCAGTGAGGCTCAAATCAAATCAAACCTCTCATTCCCTTGTGGATGACTGCTTCCGTAGTGGAAGGTTCACATACTCTATCCCTAGTGGATTCCTCCTTTCTCTCTTATGTCTTTGACATGAATAGAGTCATATTGCACTATGCTCTGGATTCTTTCTACACCTTGGGCTAAGAGTATATTGTCTTTGTTAGTGCTTGTGATCGTTCGATGTTGTTGATCATTTCGGTCAACACCAATACATGCAGTTTTCCTTGTTTGTCACACCACTCCTATTGGGCACCCTTTTTTGACCTAATTTTTAGAATGAGCTCTCAACCCCTCCATCTTAGAAATAGGACTTCTCTTAGACTTTAGGAGTTCCTTAGTCTTAAGACACATCTAGTGATTAGGTGGACACTCAACCTAGCCCTAGAGACTTAGAAGAGTTAGCCATAGGAATAAGTCATGCCTTAGGGGTGTTAGCAAAATTTTATAGCTTGAACCACATTCCTCACTTCCTTCCTTCAAGTCAAACTCAAATCAATTCACTTAATTGATTTTCTCCAAACCTAAATCAATTCCAACTTGATTGAATTCCTCCAAACTAAAATCAATTCCAAATGATTGAAATCCATGATCAATTCCAAATGATTGAAGCCCATGATAGAAATTCTAAAAATATTTCCTAAGTCCTTTGATTCCCTCTTAAGGAGTTAGCCCAAATCGCTTCAAATTCATGAAATTTTCTCACAACCCATTTATATTCTCATTTATATTCACATATATAAATGAAATATAAATTCAAATCAATCAAACTAAATTCCAAAATCAAATCCAAATTCTAAAATCTTTCCCAAGTCCCTTTGATTCCCTCTTAAGGACTTAGCCCAAATCAAGTTCAAATCACTTCAAATTCATGAAATTTTCTCATAACCCATTTATATTCTCATTTATATTCACATATATAAATGAAATATAAATTTAAACAACCAAAACCAACTCCAAAATCAAACTCAAATTAAATCAAAATTCAACCTAAGCCTTTCAAGTTAAACTCTTGAACTTAGCCAAATCAATTTCAAAATCAGGCCAAAATCTTGATTTTTTTCATGATTCAATCAATCCTTCATCATGAATCCAAATAGAAATAAAAACTTCAATCACTTAACCATAACTCAATTCAAAAATCAAACCCAAATCAAACTCATGTTCTCCCTTTGAACTTGAAATTATCAAATGAATCAAAACCCATTTGACTTCAAATCTCTTGCAAATGGATTTATTTCAATCATAAGTCCATATGTGAGTTCAATCAAACTCAAATCAAGCTTTGACAAGCCATTTGACACACTTAGGCCCACTTGACCCAAAATGACCTAAAGTACCCCATATGAGCCAAATTCTAATCCTAAACAAATTGGAATGAACTAAGCCCATCTAAGCCTTCATCATGATCAACAATCATCATGAGATGATCAATCAATCAAATTGGGTCAAACAAAGTCAAACTTATGGGTTGACCAAGTCAACACTTAGCCAAAATGATACCCAACATAGCCAAAATCCACTATAGGCCAAATTGATTGAAACCATTGATCAAAACTCATTCATGATCAATGTTTAAACTTGACCAAGTCAACATTTGAGCCTAACCTAGCCCAATTGGCCACTTGACCCAAGTTGACCCAACTTGACCTAAAAAGTCAAAATGTGTCAAAACTTGATCTAAGCCAAATTGATTGAAAATAATGGGTCAAGTTCATTCCAAATCACTTGTTGAACTTGACCAAAAACAATTGACCAAACTAGCCTAATTCATCAAGGCACTCCGAACCTATACATGATATAATTCCTAAAAAATTGGAGCATATGCTAAGCTGTGACCTCTCTGAGTAGAATCTCCTTTGCCCTTTTGGAAAAGTGGTTAGTAGAAGCTAAGATGAATCGATGACCCTTGCAAGATGGAGGATCAATCATATGTCGAACACTTGGCCATGAGGCCAATGTAGGATGTAGAATGTTGGGTGGTTGGTGTAGGACCACACTGTGTATTTGACATTGGTGGCATCACCTAGTTGTATCCATGCAATCTTTGATCATCGATGGCCAGTAGTATCCTAGTCTCTTGATCTTGGCTTTCATCTTCATCGGTGGTTGGCTCCACATAATCAGTGTACCTGGTCATGATCTTATGGGCTTCATGCTTGTCTAAACAACATAACCACATATGATCGAAAGACGGGTGGTATAAGACACCATCCACAACAACATAGGAAAGTGCTTTATGCTTCATCTAATGGGCTTGTGACTTCTCTTGAGGTAGTTTGCCTTTATTTAAGTAATCCATGAATGGTTGCCTCCAATCTCACTCCTCGTCCTTCTTGGTAAGGGCAACCTCCCCTTCAAGAGAGTAATTTTTGATGAGTTCAATATCAATAAGGGATAAGACTTATCTATTTTGGACCGTTATTGATATAAACTAATCTTATAAATGGTAACCTCTTAGATTTGGGCCAACAACTCCATGGTGTACTTGTGGTAGTGATGGAGCTTGGGCTTTATAACCTTATAGAACCTAGCGATTTGGTTGATGACTAGTTGAGAATCCTCAAAGATGTTGATGTTCTGGATGCTTAGAGTAACAACTAACTCTAGACCGCCAATCAAAGCCTCATATTCGGCTTCATTGTTGGTGCAAGGATTGGACATATGACATGAGAATTTCATCACATCATGGTCTAGAGTTATGAGAACTATTCCAACCCCTGCCTTTCCTTGAATAGTAGATTATGGCTCTTCTCCTCTTTGAGAGGAAGCTGCACCATCAAAGTACATCTCCCAGTGGCGAATGCTAGTATCCCCTATGTTCATGATTTGTTCATCAGGGAGATCATCACTAAGAGAAGACTCAGTAGGAAGTGGGTGTGCTGCTAAGAAATCCGCTAGTGCTTGTCCTTTCACCACACAGAGTGGTATGAAGGTAATGTCAAACTTCGAGAGGATCATGAACCATCATGCCAACCATCTAGATAGCATTGATCGTGTCATGAGATACTATAGTGAATTGATCCTAGAGATTAAGTTCACCTTATAAGGAAGCATGTAGTGCTATAGCTTTTGGAATGCATAGATTAAAACTAGGCAATGCTTCTCAATAGGTGGATAATTAGCCTCAGAAGGGATTAGACTATGGCTGAGGTAGTAGAGTGCATTTTCCTTCCCTTCATCATTGGCTTGGGCCAACAAAGCACCAAGGGAGTCATCTAATATATTAGTGTAAAGTATGAATGACTTGCCCAAGATAAGGGATGCTAGAATCGATGGCGTCATTAGGTAATGCTTGATGTCTTCAAAGGCATGCTCACACTTGTCATCCCACTTAAACTTGGCATCAATTTTGACAAGTGTTGAGAATGGTTAACATCTTCCCAATAAGTTGGATATAAAGCATCTTAGATACATGGCTTGGAATGATCGATTTGAGTTAAACTTTTAGGGGTGGCATTTCTAATATCGCCTTGATCTTCTCGGATCAATTTTCAATTGTCAAGAACAAACTAAGGAATTTCCTTGAAGCTACTCCAAATGCACACTTCAAGGGGTTCCTTTTGAGGTTAAATTATCTTAACTCTATACTCAAGTCAAAGAGATGGTCTTCCTTTTCTATACTTTTGACCATGAGATCATCGACATAGAACTCAACTTGATGATGAATGAGTTCATCGAAGATTTGAGTCATAGCCCACTGGTATGTAGTACCAACATTTTTAAGGCTAAAAGGCATGACCTTATAGAAAAAGATTTTGATCGGGGTTCTAAAAGCAGTGTTTCTTTCATCTTCAGGGGCCATATTTATTTGGTTATACCTAGATGAGCCATCCATGAAAGAGAATATTGCATGAAATGAGGCAATGTCCACCATCAGCTTTGGGATTGGTAGTGGAAATTCATCTTTTGGACATGCCTTATTTAAATCCCTAAAATTGATGCATATGTGAATTTGGCCATTATTTTTCTTAATTGGGATGACGCTGGCTAACCAGGTAGGGTATTTTTCTTCCTGGATGAAGCCAACATCAATCGGTTTCTTGACTTCATAAATGACTTATTGTTCTATATCTAATCGCATGTGTCTAGGAGCTTGCATGATTGGGTTAGCAGTAGGTTCTATTGCTTGTTTATGGACTGCTACATCAGGAGCCAATCCAGGCATCTCTTCATAACTCCATGCAAAGCAGTCCTTAAAATTAATCAATAGACTAACTAAGTCATTGGTTTTAATTTCATTCAACAAAGAACTAATGTATGTTAGGCGAGGATCTTCTTCAGTTCCTATGTTGATTTCCTTAAGCTCATCGATGGTTGACTCGATCTCTTCTTCAAAATTTGGCAGTGCATCTTTGTCTTCAAAATCATCTAGATCATCTGAAGTTTCTAAGCACAGCTCCTCATATGAGTTAATGTGATTTGAAAAGAACCTATCAGATTCAAATGATTGGTGATGACTAAGCAGTAATCGTCATCATCGACTAGGACCCATTGTACCAAATCCTAGTCCCGATCTTGATTGAGAGCTTTTGCATTTATTCTTCTATATTCCTTCGAAGTAGTTTGACTTGTGCTTTGACCAAGTATGTGGTATTAACTCTTTTTTTGTTAAATTATGAACATAAGGCAAGTACCAATCAAAAGGTAATTCTATTAAATCTTTATATGAATCATCCTCAAGTTCTACATCAACTTCTTGATTTGAGGATGATGCTCCCAGAAAGAACCTCTAAGTCTTCACACATATGGATGACTAAAGGGCTTCATTAACTACTAAACCCTTAACTTTTTGAGAGGGAAGTGGGGTTATAGCTAAGGTTCCCAACTAATGCCTAATTATTTTATATATAGACTTGGATACACTTATGCTTTTCTTTGGAGGGTCTTCATCGCTATCGGCTCAAGTATCACCCAAGGGAATCTACTGCTGAGAAGAGCTGGCTGGTGTGCTAACCATATAAGACTCATTCTATGAACTAGTTTCTAAGTTTATATGGATAGCAGGTGTACTCCTAGTAGCTAAGACATATCTTCTATTGGGTGGCCAATAAAGAGGTTTTCCACCCCTAGGCTCAGTGGCCTCTTCCTCACTAGTGGAGGTCGGTCATCCATATGTTCGAATGGAGTAACTGGGTGGAATCTAATGTTAGGCTCCACTTCCTCCTCCTATTCTATTTCGCTCCCCATTTTTTTCATTTTGTCTTTCCTTTTCTTTCTCTTTTTCTCTTTCTTTTATTTTCTTTTTATTTTCTTTTTTTTTTCTTTTATTTTTAAACTTTGGCCAAGTTTGTGAGAATAGACTTGTTGATTTTGCGAGGTAGTTAGCCGCATCATCATCTATGCCGACCTCTTGAATTGTAAATGGCTTGAGATCTCCTTTGACACAGTAGACGATCCCACCTCTCACGAACTTCATACACTGAAGTAGAGAGGATGGAACTATATTGTTCTCATGTATCCATGGTCTCCCTAGCAAACATTTAAAGATGTATCCGAGTCTATAATATAAAACTTGGCTTTGGTCTTATAATAATCTATCTCCAATAGCAACACTATGGAACTTAAGGCATGTTGACTGCACTTTTAGAGTGCGGATTCAATCTTCCATTAACCATAGGATTAGGTTATGCCTTAGGGATTAGGATAATCCACCTACCCTACAACCCAAATCAAATCCATGTTTAACTTCTCAAACCAAACCTCAAGTTCAATTCAAACATCAAATTCAAATCCAAATCCAAACCCAAATTCCAAAACCAAATGATCAAGCCCATGATCAAATCCAAACTTGAAAACCTTCTAAGCCATATGATCTATCCATGGACTTAGCCAAATCTTAATCCAAATCAATCCAAAATCAATTGATTTTCTCATAATCAATTTATACTTTCAATCATCTTCCTAAATATAAATCAAATCTACATTCAAATGATCAAAACTAAATCAAACTAAATCAAATTAAATCAAAACCTTTCCTAAGACATATGACCTATCCCATGGACTTAGCCAAATCTTAATCCAAATCAAGTAAAACTCAATTAATTTTCTCACAATTAAATCATATTTTCAATTATCTTCAAAAATTTAAATGAAATATACATTTAAATCATCAAAACTAAATCAAACCAAATCAAAATCCAAAAAGCCACATGACTCAACTCCATGGACTTAGCAAAATTCCTTCCCCAATTGAATCAATCATGCCTTCAATCCAAATCTAAACCCAAGTCAAACTTGTGACTTGAATTGTTCAAATGAACCAAAACCCATTTGAACCCAAAGTACAATTAAATTTATATATAAATCCCAAATCCATATATAAACTCAACTAAATCAAACTCAACCTAAAATCAAGCCAACTAAATTGGTCCACTTGACCCAAAGTGGCCAATTTGACCCAAATATGGCAGTTCAAAACCTCCCATTGGATCACCTAGGTTGATCAATTATCACAAATTGGTCAATTGGTCATTTGACCAAGTCCCTTAAATATAGCCAAATTACAACTCAAATCCCAATGATTCATACCAAACTAAAATCAATATTTGAATATGACTTGATAATTGGATTGAAATCAAACCCGGTTGGCCCTCTTCACCCAAGTTGACCCAAATTGACCTAAAAGATCAAATTGGTCAAATCAAAAATATAAACCAAATTGATTGCAACCAATGGCTCAAGTTCATTCCAAATTGATTGTTGAACTTGACCAAAGCAATGATTGGACCCAATTGAACCCAATTGACCTACTTAGCCCAAATTGACCTAAATGTTCAAGTTGGCCTAAATCAAAACCAAATCAAATTAATTGAAACCAAATCAATCATCATCAATTGGTCAAAACCAAACCAACACCAAGCAAATTTGGCCAATTTGGTCAAATTGGTCAACTTAACCCAAATGAATTCAAATGATCCAAAATCAAATCTAAGCCAAACTTAACCAAACCAATTGAACCAAAACATCCCAAATGATCATATGAACTTGACCTGACCCTTGGTTTGACCCAATTTGACCAATAGGTCAAGTTGACCCAACGTAACCCAATTTGACCTAAATGAGTCAAATTGAGCCAAACCTAACCAAATCAACTCCAATTGACTTAAAATTTGGGCTAACCCACTTTTGGCTCATTTCAAATCTGTCCAAATCAAATGCCAAATGATCATTCTACCCTTAGGTCAAGGGCATCACATGAGACAAATCACCCATGAAAGTGGTCATTTCCATTCCTTGGCCACTTGGTACTCTCCCAATGGTCCAGGCACCTAAGACACGCCTAACCCATGGGGTGGATGGGTCGTGACCCATGGGAGGTGAAAATCATCACCCTCCCATTGGATAATTTGAAATCCATAGGACACCCAGGATTCCTTCTTGGCAGCTACCTCCACACCTTCAATCAACCAAGTCGAGCAAAATCACATCCTCCCTGCCACCCATGACTCCTTGAGATGGTCAGATAGCCATTAGAAGCCAAACCATATCCCACCGTCTGATTAAGATGAAAGGGGACTTACACCCCCTCATTTTAACTCAAACACACACAAAAATTATTCTTCAGAGCCATAGCTACCCAAGACGAGCCACTAAAGACATTCCCTAGGCTCCCAGGCTCGTTCCTCGATCAAAAAATGCCATTCCCATCTATCTTGAAATAAGACTCTCCCATTTCTAACCTAACTTCCTCATTTCTCCATAAAACTTAGATTAACTTTGCACACACCTCCCCTAAGCCTCATTGAACAAGAACAAATCCTCTCCCATGCTTGTCAAGCACCAGATGTGAGACTTCGATCAAAGCTGAGCTCCAAATTGTCGATTTTTGGCCTTCTGAGCGAACATCAAGGAATTAATCTAATTGCTACTCAACATGGTTTCGTCTCCATTAGATGAAGTTTTCTTAATCATTCGATCCACTGGTCTTGAGCTCCAGTGAGGTATGCTTCCAAAATTGATCCTTAGTCAAAAATGGGTTGGAGCTTTTTAAAGAAAACTTGCATCTCATGTGATCTTGACCATTAGATCCCCACCGATCGATGTCATGAAGGTCTGGGATCTTTTGGAGTTGATCCAAGCTCGAGTAAGCTCAGATCAAGTGAGCAATGGTGGACAAACTCCATTTTCTTTCACTTGCATGATGATAGATCACACACCATCTGTTCCACATGATAAGAATGGATGGTTGTGATTAGATCCACTAGATCAATATGATTTAACCTTATTAAGCTGTGAGATTAATCATAGCCATTTGATCTAAATAGCAGATGAGAAAGCGCATCTGCCGCTGCCACGTAGGTGCTAAGTTAGATAAGTTTTAAGTAGCCAATCCAGCGGTGCCAAGTGGAAAGCATGTTGCATCAGCACTCCATGTGGTGCTAACATAATTAGGCTTTAATTAAGCTTAATTAATCATTTTTAATGGCTAAAACTTCTAAAAATCATAGAGAAATAAAAAATGCAAATAAATAATCATTTTAAAGGTATTTCTGAGGAGAATTAATTAAAAATGATCTTAATTATATTTGAATGGTAATTTAGGTTTAATTAAGGTTTAGTTACATAATTAATTAGCTTAATTACTCATTAATTACTTGAGCAATTAATCCTAAATTTTGTGGGTTAATTTAATGGGATGACCTCTACCTCCCATGATTTTCTTGGGATTTATTGCTGATTTAATTAGAAAATTGACTAATTAAACCTTAACTACTTTTAAGTTAATTAATGATTAATTAATCTAATGAATAGTAAAAAATTGGTTAATTAAGTTTATTAATCATTGTTCAACAGTAAGTGAACTAAGGAGTAGGGTTGGGACCCCTTTCCATAAGTTCATTTCACACTATTTTTAAAATGAAATTAATTAAGATTTAACTAATTAATTAAATGACTTAATCAAATTGAAATCATATTCATATCAGACCTTAATTAATTAAATAAAGGGGTAGATCTTTAGGTGTTTAATAACCTAAAGGAGTTTAATGAAATTATGGTTAGTTCATAAGTGTGGAAAACCATAAAAGTAATTAATTAGGTCCCTTAATCTAATTAACTATTAATCATGATTTAATTGCATTATGCCCTTATCATTTCCTATGATCATTGTAAGTTTATTTTCCATGCATATCATGTTGGCTCATAATTATTTAGTTAATTACTTTAAGGTGACATAGGTAAGAGTAATTAATTCATCTAATTAAGGGTTCAACTTAATTAACCCATAAAATTAACTTAATTACATTTCCTTAAATTAAATCAAATCACTAATGTAGGAATGGGTTTAAAACAACAAGTAATGATTTCTCTTCTCCTCTTTAAATCAAATCAAATTTAAAACTTAATTAATAAAGAAGCTTTGGTTTGCTTTAAATAATCTTATTTGATTTGATTATCCTTAAGAACTAGTTTATAATGAATCACATGCTTATATTTGATTGTCCTCTTTCCAATCATGTTAAATTTGATTATCATTTGAATTCATGCATCCATCATTTCAAAATCAAGAATAAAATGGATTTCCTTTATGTAAGCTTGAATGTATTGATTTAATTTAATATATGCATGACTATTATCACTATTAATTCTAAATGTATTTTTTAAAAGCTTATAAATGAATAATAATATGTGTTATGATGCTAGTTATAAATACATAAGAAATGGATGTGTTTATAACTTAAGTGTATGAATGTTGAGTTTGCTTTCCTCTATTAATGTGTTGATTGCATGTGCTTATAAATTAAGAGGTCATTTGATTACCTCACTTCCCTAGTTTAACAATGACATATACACATTTGATTTTATTCTTATGTATTTCAACATTAGAATTTTGATGGAGCTTTAATTTATATATATAAATAATTCAATAAAAAAATATACAATCCCAAGAATACGATTTGGCTCTTACTTCCTATGTTCATGTATATGAATTTAAATATGTTTGAATGCAAATGAGTATATAGTCTATACATCTCAAGAATATGAGGCTATAGCTAGCTCCAAGGAGGTCATTTGCTTACCTCACATCCCTGGTTTAACAACAGTACATGCTTATTTAATTTCATTCTTATGTTCTTTTTGTATACAAATTTGGATAAATTTTTAAATTAATATGTTTAAATAATTAAGTAAAATAAAATATAAATTATAAACATACACATACATTCATCATTTAAGCGTGCTAAAATATTTTGCATGTATAGATGCACTTAGGAGTAAATCATATGGATGTTACATGTAATGGAAAGGAATGATTTTATATATGTCATGTGGTAGTAATTCAATTAAATTAATCTTAAGATGCCTTTCATTTTGAATAGGATTATTTAAAGTGAACCTAAACTTAGGATTAATTAAATCATTTAATAAGCCATTCACTAAAGAGAACTAAATCAAATTAAAATACTTTAGAAAGTGACTTAAGGTAGGGATGAAAGAGGGCAATCCTCCTTTCCTCTTTTTATAACACTTAATTTCTAAGTGTAATAAAATAAAACAAAAGAAAATACAAATTAAATTTCTCAAATAAATTAAACTAATTCAAGTGAAATCAACCTTTTATGTTAAATTGAATCCTTTTACACTTAGAAAATATAACATTAATGCCTAACAAAACTTACCACACAAGCCTTAATACACATATTAGAATTGAGTCACCACTTCTAGCTTTAAGTTAGGATGGTGTATGATGTGATGTATATTTTATTTTATGATGTATTATTTTAGATTGTTTGTTAGGGTGTATGAATTGTAGACCTGATGATTGGCCAATATGAGCCTAATCATATTTTCTATAAGGGATTATGCTTAAGGGATGCTTAAAATTAAATCTGAATGCTCTTTTTGCAGGTAGCTTAAATCCTTAAGCATAATCCAAGTTAGGATAGGTGGGATTAGTTACCCATGTGGCTAAGTCCAAATTATAAATACAACTGCTTGGGATTATATGTATATTTAGCTAACCTCTATTTTACTGGTGAAGTTAGATTTACTTTTCCCACATAAATGTAATTTTTGTAATAGGAATTAAGATTAGTGCTATGGGGGATTAGGATGAGTAGTGGCCAGAAGGTTTTGTCCTGGGTGCCTTGTGATGCCTTTGAAGCAAGTACCATCCAAATCAAAGATGGAACCAAATAAATAGATATGAAGAAAGAAGACTCAGCATTTAATACAATTATAATTATTCTTTCATATTCCATATTGTATAAGGGTGAGCTCGCTACCCATCTTTTCTCTCTCTTCGGTTGTGCTGAGGTACCTACACACCGACCTTTATTCTTTATGATAGTTTATATAATTGTTTGATGTTATGTTTACATTGTGAATTAGGATGGCTAGCTTTCCATAGTTTCTTAAATGATTGATGCATTAATGTGTGGCTTGGATATGATTCACTTAGGATAAAATAACTTTTCTACCAAACAAATCACTTATAATTAAATATTTAAACAACTCTAACCTCATCATAAAGCCTAAGAAATAAATAAGATAATTAAAAGGTTTAGCATCATTCATGGTATTCTTTTTTTTCTCTTTAACATGAAGGATCTCCATCCTTGCATGATAAAGGAATGCTGAAGGCATCCCTTGTGGTGGAGAACACCTTCTTCTAACCGATTTGACCCATAACCTATTTCATCATGCATTTAGGCATAAGAAATCCTAAAGCCTCTATCAAAATGATGTGTTTAAAATGAAATAAAATTTGAAAATGATTTTGCATAGATTAAGTCATATGCTCATACAACTCATGCTCTAGTCTTGAGTGTGTTTAGCACTTTAGTCTCTTTCTAATTAAATAACTACCTAACTATCTTATAATTCATAAGACTAGACTACATGGTTTTAAAATCATAGGAGGAGTTAGCTGGTGGCCACTCCAGACGATTATAAGTCCAGATGTCAGACAATTTATTCTCTAATGGAGGTAAACCCTTACGTCCACTTGTCCCTTAGATTTAAGTCGTGCTTTAGCTCATACTAAAGCTCCCTAAATTTAAGATTCGAGGTAGTCATTTCCTTCAGGTGACTAGCATAAATCCTCACCTCTTAGGCATTCCCATAACCTTATGTTGGTGGATTATAAGCCCTAGTAATCTAATTAAATTTCAACTTAAAACATATAAATCTCCTCAACTTCAAAATCATTAAGGCCATAGGATAGATTGGAATGGTCACTAGGCTTCCTAGTATCATGAGCATTTCCTACTTATTTCATTTGGATTTACAAAATTGTCTTCTCCTTGAACTTTCTGAGTTGATTTTCCAAATACAACCAATCTTTTGATAGTCTAACATTGAAATCTTTGGAGATGATAATTGTTTACTTTAATCGAGAGTATTCTTTAAAAATTTTATTTCCTAAGATGTAATTAACTATGGAGGCTTTCCTCCATAGGGAAATTAAGAACTTGGTTTAATATAAACTCTATTTTATTCATTCAAAGTAAGAGAGACATATCTACATTCAAGACCCTTCATGCCTAAGGAGTCCTTATTATGTGATTAGGTCCATGCCTATATCTTTTGAGATAGTACATCATACCTCAATGTTATACCCATCAACTCAAAATGTACACCCCTATGATGGTGTCCCCATACATCCAAAATAAACACTACAAGGCCATCTCGCCTTGTTCATTTAATCCTTTCAACATCATCCTTTCTTTTTTGTAGTTTAGAGATGTAGATCCTCAAGTAGGATAGGGTTCTTAGACTCATAATGTTGACTGATACACTTGGGTCAACCCTACACCCTAAAACCCTAAAACCCTAAACCCTAAACCCTAAAACTCTAAACCCTTTACCCTAAATCCTAAAACCTACAACCCTAAACACTAAACCCTGCACCTTAAACCCCAAACCCTAAACCCTAATCCATAAACCCTAAAAACCAAAAAACCTAAACATAAACTAAATAAAACCTTAAAAAAAAATCTAAACTCAAACTTAAACCTAAACTTAAACTTAAACCTAAACCTAAACCTAAACCTAAAAATAAAATAAAATAAAAAATAAAAGCTAAAATAAAATAAAATAAATAAAACTTAAATTGAACTAAAAAATAAAATAACCCTCAAAAGTAAAAAAACATAAATAAAATTAAAACTAAAAAAATAAAAATAAAATAAACCTAAAATTAAAAAAAATAAAAAGTAAATAAAAACCTAAACCAAAAATATAAACCTCAAAATAAAGTATAAAAATAAATAAAAAATAAAACCTAACCATTAAACTAAAAAAACTTAAACTTAAAATAAACAAGATTAAAAAATTAAACCTAAACTAAAATAAACAAAACCTAAAGCTAAAGCTAAAATAAAATAAACCTAAACCCTAAACTAAATAAAATATAATACACTAAAAATAAACCTAAACCTAAACTAAAAAATAAAACCTAAAATTAAACCTAAAAAAAACCTAAAACTTGAACCAAAAAAAATTAAAACCTAAACCTACACCTAAAAGGAAAAAAGAAAACCTAAACCTAAAAAATAAAATAAAAACTAAACTAAAGTAAACAAAAAACATAAATCTAAACCTAAATCTAAAAAATAAACAAAAATAAAAAACCAAAAATAAAATAAATAAACCAAAAATAAATGAAATAAAATAAAAAATAAACCTAAATAAAAATAAAAAATGAGACAAACTAAAATAAATAAACTAAAAAATACCTAATCATACCGGTTTACCTAATTTTTTAAAAAATCCTAAACCTTAAACCCTAAGCCCTAAAGCCTAAATCTTAAACGCAAAACCCTAAAACCTAAACCCTAAACCTACAACCCTAAACCATAAACCCTAAGCTAACCCTAATCCGTAAACCCTAAACCCTAAATCCTAATGTGTAAACCCTAAACCCTAAATCCTAAACCTTAAACCCTAAATCATAAACCCTAAACCCTAAACCCCAAACCCTAAACTAACCCTAAACCCTAAAAACCCTAATGACAAAACTCTAAAGCCTAAATCCTAAAACCTAAACTACCGCTAAATCCTAAGCTAACCTTAAACCCTAAAAACCCTAAACCCTAAAGCCTAAGCACTAAACCTTAAACCCTAAACCCTAAACCCTAAACCCTAATCCTTAAAAACCTTAAAACCTAAACCTAAAGTAAATAAAACTTAAAACTAAAATAAATAAAAAAACCTAAACCTAAAAAAATAAAAATAAAATAAAAAACTAAACCTAAAGATAAAACAAAATAAAAAATAAAAATAAAGTAAGATAAAACAAATAAAACCTAAACTAAACAATAATAATATAAACCTAAGAATAAAAAAACCTAAATATAATAAAACTAAACATAAAAAAAAATAAAATAAACTTAAAATAAAATAAAATAAAACTAAATACAAAATTAAACCTAAAAATAGACCTAAAAATAAATAAAAATAAAACCCAAACCCTAAACTAAAATAAAACCAAACCTAAAATAAAATAAATAAAAGAAAATAAACCTAAACCTAAATTAAAATAAACTAAACTAAAATAAATAAAGCCTAAATCAAAACTTAAAATAAACTAAACATAAACCCTAAAACTAAATATAAATTAAGAAAACTTAAATCTAAACTAAAAATAAAAAAATAAAATAAACCTAAACCTAAACTAAACCCTAAATAATAAAAAACTAAATCTAAACTAATAAAACTTGAAAATAAAATAAGTAAAAAAAATAAAAACCGATAAATGAAAAAAAAATAAAATAAATAAAACATAAACTAAAACAAAAAAAACCTAAACTAAACCTAAAAAAAAAAATAAAAAAAGTAAAACTAAACTAAAATAAAATAAATACAAACTTAAACTAAACTAAAAATAAAAAAAATATAAGCAAAAAAAAAATAAAATGAAAGTAAAATAAAATAAACTCTAATAAAATAAAAACTAAATAAAACCAAAACCTAAAACCACACATAAAACCTAAAATAAATTAAAATAAAACCTAAACCCTAAACCAAAAAAAACTAAACTAAATAAAACATAAACTAAGATAAACTAAACTAAAATAAAAAAACCTAAACCTAAACCTAAATCTAAATAAACTCAAAATAAACCAAAAAAAATAATTTAAAAAACCTAAAAAAAAACCTAAACCTAAACTAAAAAAAAATTAAATAAACCTAAACTAAATAAAAATAAAAAAATAAAACTCTAAAATAAAAAATAAACTAAACTTAAAATCTAAACTAAATAAAACCTAAAAATAAAATAAATAAAATAACTAAAACTTAAATAAAATAAAATAATAAAATAAAATAAAAGCCTAAACCTAAACCTAAAATAAAATAAAACAAATAAAAAAAAATAAAACTAAACTAAAATAAAATAAATAAAACCTAAAAACTAAAAAATAAGATAAACAAAAAATAAAACCTAAATAAAATAAAACTAAAAAAAAATAAAATAAAAATAAATAAACCTAAAATAAAAAATAAAACTAAATATAAACCTAAAAAAAAATAAATAAAAGATAAAACCTAAACCCTAAAATAAAAAAAAACTTAAACCTAAAATAAACAAAATAAAATAAACTCTAAAAGAAACTAAACTAAAATAAATTAATCCTAAACCCTAAACAAAATAAAATAAAATAAACTAAAATAAACATAAACTAAATAAACCTAAAAATTTAAAAAAACCTAAAAACCTAAAAAAAAAAATAAAACCTAAACCTAAAATTACAAAATAAACCTTAAACCTAAATAATAAAATAAAATAAACTAAACTAAAATAAACCTAAACCTAAACCTAAAAAAATAAACTAAAATAAAATACTTAAACTAAAATAAATAAACCAAACTAAATAAAAAATAAATAAAAAAATAAAAATAAAACTAAAATAAATAAAATTAAACTAAATAAACTAATAAACTAAACCCAAATTTTGAAAATAAACCCAAAATTAAACTCTAAATAAACCCTAAACCCATAACCCTAAAACTAACCCAAAACCCATAACCCTAAAAATCATAATAAACCTAAACCCTAAACTAAATATTAAACCTTAAACCTAAAACTAACCTAAACTAAACCTAAACCTAAACCTCAACCCTAAAACCTAAACCTAAACCTAAATAAATCCTAACTAAACACTAAACTTAAAACCTAAACCTAAACCTAAAACCATAAACCTAAACCATAAACCCTAAAACCCTAAATCTTAAAGTTGAACACTAAACTAAACCCAAAACCCAAAACCCTAACTATATACCCTAAACCCTAAAATCCTAAACCCTAAACCTAAAATAAAAACTAAACCCTAAACCCTAAAACTAAAAGACCTAAACCTAAATAAATAAATAAATAAATAAACATAAACCTAAAAAATATAAAATTAAATAAAATAAAAACTAAACTAAAACATAAAATGAAAACCTAAAAATAAAATAAAAAACCTAAACTAAAATAAAATAAAATAAAAATAAAAAAAAAAACTTAATAAAATAAACTAAACGAAAATAAAATAAAATAAGCCTAAAATAAAATAAAATAAAACTAAAATACCTAAACCTAATAAAATAAAAAAAATATAAAATAAAATAAAGACCTAAACTAAACCTAAACCTAAAAAAAATAAAAAAAAATAAAAAAAAATAAATAAATAAATAAAAAAAAATAATAAAAAAAACTAAATTAAAAATAAATATAAAAATAAAAAAAACTTAAATAAAATAAAACTAAATGTAAAAAAATTAAATAAACTAAATAATATAAAACTAAATAAAACCTAAACCTAAAATATAAGCCTAAAACCTAAAATAAAATAAATAAAAAATAAATAAAAAAACATAAACCAACTAACATAATTTAAAACCCTAACCCTAAACCTTAAACCCTAAAACTATCCCTAAACCCTAAACCCTAAAACCTAAAACCCTAAAACCTAAACCCTAAACCCTAAACCCTAAGACACTAAACCCTAAACCTAAACCCTAAAACAAAACCCTAAAATAAAAACCCTAAATAAACCTAAACCCTAAATAAACCCTAAACCTTAAACCCTAAACCCTAAAACCTAAAAAAACCTAAACTTAAACTAAATAAAACCTAAAAATAAAATAAATAAATAATCCTAAACATAAATAAAATAAAAAATAAAATAAAAATAAAAATTAAAATTAAAATAAAATAAAAACCTTAACTTAAACCTAAACCTAAACTAAATTTAAAATTAAAATAAAATAAATAAAATCTAAACTAAAATAAAAGAAATAAAACCTAAAGAAAACTAAAAATAAAAAATAAAATTAAAATAAAGAAACCTAAAAAAATTCAAACCTAAACATAAAATAAAATAAAATAAACTAAGATAAAACCTAAAATTAAACTAAAAAAAACATAAAAAAAAAACTTAAACCCTAAAATAAAAAAAAAAAAACCTAAAATAAACAAAATAAAACAAACCTAAACTTATTAAAAGTGAAGTAAAGTAAATAAACCTAAAAAATCTATAAACTAAACCTAAACCCTAAATTAAATAAAATAATAAACTAAAATAAACCAAAACCTAAACTAAAAATAAACCTAAATAAAATAAACAAACCTAAAAAAAAAAATAAAATAAAACCTAAACCTAAACCTAAATAAAACCTAACCTAAACCTAATAATAAAAAACATAAAACCTAAAATATAAAATAAATAAATAAAACAAAATATAAACCTAAACTTATACCTAAAAAAGTAAATAAAATCCTAAACTAAAATAAATAAACATAAAATAAATAAAGTAAACTAAATAAAATTAAAAAAATAAAACTAAATAAAAATATAAAATAAACTAAATAAACCTAAACTTACTAGTTTAATTAATTTAAAAAAAAAACTTAAACCCTAAACATTAAATCCTAAACCCTAAAACTAACCTTAAACCCTAAACTTACAACCCTATACCCTAAACCCTACACCCTAAACCCTAAACCCTAAACCCTAAACCTAAACCCTAAACCCTAAAACCCTAAACCTTAAACCCTAAACTAACCCTACACCCTAAAATCTAAAAATTCTAAACCTTGAAGCCTAAACCCTAAACCTGAACCTAATAAAACAAAACTAAACAAATAATAATAATAATAATAGAACTAATAATAAACTAACAACTAATTGTAAAATCTAACTAAAACTAATTAAACTATCTAAATAAATAATAAAACTAATAATTAACCTAAAAACTAAAACTAATAAAAAATTATTAATAATAATAACTAAAACCTAATAAACTAACAAAAACCATAAAACCCTAAAAAATAAACTAAACTAACTAATAAAATAATAATAATAATAATAATAATAATAATAAACTAACTAAAACTAATAATAATAATAATAATAATAATAATAATAATAACTAATAAATAATAAAACTAAACCTTAAACTAATAAAACTAAACTAATAAAACCCAATAATAACTAAACTAAGAACTAAAACTAAACAAAACTAAAAGCCCAAAACCCTTAAACTAAAATTGAACCCCAAAAACCTAATAAAAACTTACTATACTAATAATAACTAATAAACTAAAACTAATAAAATAAAACTAATTAAACCCAAAACTAGAAAAAAACCCTAAACTAATTACTAAATAATAACTAAATTAAAACCTAAGTAAAATTAAGAACCCCTCCCCCAAACTAAAACTAAATAAAAATAAAATACTTAAACTAAACTAAAAAACACTAAACCATAATAACCATAATAAACCCAAATAAACACTAAACCTAAAATAAAATAAACCCCAAAACAAAAATTAATAATTAAAATAATAATAATAATAATAATCTAAACTAATAAACATAAACCCTAAATAGACTAATGACTAACTAATAAACATAATAGAACTATAACTTAATAATAATAATAATAACCAAACTAAACTAACTAAACTAATAAAACCCTAAATCCTTTTAGTTAAAAACCCTAAACCCAAAACACTAAAAATCCTAAACCCTAAAAAACCCTAAACCCTAACCCTAAACCCTAAACCCTAAAACCCAAAAACCTAAAACCCTAAACCTAAAACCTAAAAACCTAAACCTAAACTAAATTAAACCTAAAAATAAAATAAATAAATAAAACAAATACCTAAATAAAATAAAATAGTAAAATAAAGTAAAAACCAATACTAAACTATAACCTAAACCTAAGAATAATAAACCTACATAAAATACAAACTAAACATAAAATAAAAATAAAATAAACCTGAAAGAAAAACTAGATAAAAACCTAAACCTAAAAAATAAACTTAAAAATAAAGAAAAATAAAACCTAAGCCCTAAACTAAAAAAATGTTAACATAAAATAAAAATAAAATAAATAAAAGAAATTAAACTTGAACCTAAACTAAAATAAATTAAAATTAAAAAAACCTAAACCTAAACCTAAAATTAACTAAACCTATCCCTAAACCTAAATAAAATAAAATAAAATAAAATAAACTAAAAATAAACCTAAACCTAAACTAAAAATAAAACATAAAAATAAACCTAAAATAAAAACCTAAAACTTACACCTAAAAAAATAAAATAAAATCGTAATCCTAGACCTAAAAATAAAAAATAAAACCTAAACCTAAAAAACAAAATAAAAATAAAACTTAATTAAAAAATAAACCTATGACTAAACCTAAACCTAAAAAATAAACCAAAAAAATCTTAACTAAAATAAATAAACTGAAAATAATTAAACTAATCTAAATAAAAAATATACCTACATATAACTAAAAGTAAACTAAAATAAATAAAAAATAAACTAAATATACTAAATAAACCTAAACTTATTGGTTTACTTAATTTTTTTTAAAAAAAGCCTTAAACCCTAAATGCTAAACCCTAAACCCTAAACCCTAAACCTAAACCCTAAACCCTAAACCCTAAACCTACAACCCTAAACCTATAACCTTAAACCCTAAACCTTAAACCTTAAAAAACCCTAAACCCTAAATAATAAACAAAAAGAAATAAAATAAACCCTAAAAATAATAGTGCCTTTACAATAGAGATTGTTCTACTTTTCTAGGGTTTTTTATTTGCTCTATGGGTTCTCATTTTTTATCTAAGTCATCACTTGTGTCTTGGAAAACTTGAGGTGCTACTTGGTTAATGAAATCAAAAATAAGAAATGTTGAATCTGAATTTGTTCTCTGTTAAAAAAAATCATAAACTCTAAACCCTAAACTAATATTTAAACCATAAACCTAAACCATAAAAACTCTAAACCCTAAACCCTAAACTGCAAACCCTAAACCCTAAACCCTAAACCTTAAACCATAAAATCTTAAACCCTACACCCTAAACCCTAAACCCTAAACCCTAAACCCCAAAACCATAAACCCTAAACTTTAAAACTTACAACCCTAAATCATAAAACCTAAACCCTAAACCCTAACCATAAACTCTAAACTAACCCTAAACCCTTAACAAACCCTAAACCATAATCCTAAACCCTAAACCTTGAATAAAGCTGTCATTAAGAGTAGATCTAAAGAATGACCTAATCCTAACATAGTTATGGTAGCTATAGAAGATGTCTTCAAGAGACTTTCCCTTGACTATTGGAGATTTGAACCCCTAAACCCTAACCCTAAATTATATTATAGTATAATGTAGCATCATATATTTGAGCATGTAGTGATGTGTTTTTGGATGTTATAAGATGTTTTAAAATGTTTTAGTATATTATAGTATTGTTCCCTATAATCTATATTAATATAAATCATAAAAAATATTGATTTAATAAATCGATGATGAAATTTGTTAGATTCAAGTGAATGAGTTGAAAATAAAGCAATAATGTACGCCACTCTATAGTATAAAAAAGTAAGATTTTATGTTCAAAATAAATATTATATATTGTAGCATAGTATAACATCATATGTCATAATATATTGTTCTGTGCATTTTAAATTCTTTTAGTATTTTACAATCATGCAGTTGAGCCTACACTAGCATTATTTATAAAAAAATGTTGATTTAGACTTTAAAATGGTGGAATTTGGGCAAATTCATAATAGGTAGAACAGGGCATCAAATGTATTATTTCAAATTAAAATAAGTGTATGACTAAAATATATGTTTTTTATTGTTTAGATTAATTTTATGATTTTATCTTAAGCAATCCCTATGATGTGATATGCAATATATTATATAATATGTTATAGTGTATTATAATATAGATAACATAGTGTAGCATCATGCATTACAACATACTATTATTGTGTTACTACTAGTTATTTAGCATATTTTAATTTATTATAGTATGATGTAGTAGAGTTTGCGGTATAATTCATAAAAATATTGATTTATAGGAGATAATGGGATTTGGCCAAATTTAAGGTATGCTTTAGGGAACATCATTAGTGTGTTATGTGTGTTATTTAATCTAAAGAATGGAATTTTGCATCCAAAATAAATTTTCATTTTTCAACCAAATTTTATAAATTTTTTGCTTAAAGTGATTCATTTTAAGGTGTAATGTAAGATAATATAATTTATGAAAGCCTATTAAAATATAATGTACATAACAATATAACTTCACATATATATGAATGTGGTGGTGTGGTACTGAATGCTATTGTACATTTTAGTATATTTTACTTTTGTTATAATACATAGGGTCAAAACTCACAAAAATGATAATTTGAAGGTTGAACGAATACATGATTTTGGTTGAAGTATTAAAGGTGTGCATAAGAGAAGAAATATGATTTGATGAGAATTCCATGTCAAGGACAAGGAGGGAGATCTGCTAGGTGATCACACATGCATTGGACAAGATATGTGAGGGGTTTATGTCGAGGGCATAGAAGAAAAAAATTTGCTAGGGATAAGATTTGAATTTGATTTGATTATATGATTTTTGGAAAAAAGATCTATTGGGGATAAAAATCTATAATCCACTAGATATTAAGATCGAATAGACTTTAATTTATTTTGTTTTAATTGATGTGGAGGCATATCTGCTAGAGATATGGGCTTGAGTCTGCTATAGACCTTCCACTAGGGAAGAAGGTTTAGGCTATCTATTGGGGATTGAGATTTGAGTTTGATTTCATAGATTTATTTTGGGATGTATCTTCTTGGAATAAGAGTTTGGTTGGATTTCTTTGATTTAGACTCTACTAAGGGAGTTTCTTTAATTTGACACCACTAGGGAGGTTGGTTTTGAATTTGATATGTTTTCTTAACATGTTTATATATGATTTGGGGCTCCAGTGTAAGGAAGGGTGTGATTTAACTCCACTAGGAAAATTATATTGGATTTAAATTATTCTGAGTTAATCTATGGACCCTATCGGTGTGCGATGGACCCACTAGGAAGGGGCTTTATCAGCCTTGACAAACCTCAAGTTTACAAATCTATAGGGATAGTCTAGCAGCTGTGGGGTAGAGCTAGCCAACCAAAGGGGTTGCCTTTTGGTGTGCAATGACTGTGCTAAGAAGAAAGTATAATAGACTTACAACTTTCAAAGCAAGGAACAACAATAGGGGTGACCTGTTTGACACATAACAAATCAAACCTAACCTAGGAAGACTACTGAGTGAATCCCGTTGGGTACTTATGTCAACTCAAAAGTAGTTAGGATTAATTTTATCTTAATTTCATGTGATTTGATATAGTTTGTTTGGATTAGTTTGATATCAAATTGAGGGCATATCTGCTGGGGATGTGAGCTCGATAAAATTTAATAGATTTAATTTATGGACCATGTTGGTGTACGATGGACCCACTAAGAATGGGCTATATTAGACTTGTCCTATCTGAGATTTACAAATCCAAAGGGATAGATCTTAGATTTATTGGTCATGGGGTAGAGCTATCCAACCAAAGGGGTTGCCTTTCAGTGCGTAACAGTTGTGCTAGGAAGAAGGCGTAGCAAACCTACATCTTCTAAAGTAGGGAACAACCGCTGGGGTGACCTGTTGGTAACATAATAAATAAAACTTGACTTAAGGGTGACTACTGAGTGAATGTCACTGGGGACTTATATCAACTCAAGAGTAGTCAAGCGATTCCTATCAGGAGTTTTGCTGACACTGACCTATGGGTGTCCTCTTAATCCATAAGTGAATATATATTTTGTTCATATTTTGTGGACCCTATGGTGTGTGAGGACCACAAGAAGGGGCTATGATGTCTTGACCTATCTTAGATTTATTGGATCAAGGGAGAATCTACACATCCATAAGACAAATTCTCCAACCACAGGGGTGGTTACTTGGAAAAGAAAACTATCTAATCTGATAGTAACCCAGGTAGTGTCTAAATGGGGTTGCAAATGATGTGATCCAAATATAGTGCCATAGGGGAGGTATTGCCATTATCCTAAGCCAGAAAGAAAGCTTATAGGTGTACGGTGGCCAACTCAAGGAGAAAGTGTAGTAGACTTATCATGAGTGGTATATCCTAAGGTGCGAGAACTAACCAACCTAAGCTGTATCCATCAACATGAGTGGTGTATCCATCAGCATAGTGAGAACCAACCAACCTAAGGTTCCCGTCGGTGTGCAACGATCAATCTAGAAAGAAAGCATGTAGGCTTACAACTTTCCAAGTATAACTAATCACCGAGATAGTCTATCATCGACAGGACAGATGTTATCTGACCTAGAGACTCTACTAAGCGGGGAGCCCCGAGGAAGGACTGGACCCAGGCTTAAAGAAGTCAGGAAGGAAGTAGCCGCTAGGGGACTTTTCTTAAACCTCAAATATACTCAACATAGTTAGTGCACGAAGGCTAATCCAAGTTGAAAATGTAGTAGACTCACATCCTCTTAAACGAAGGCAACATGAGGTAGCTTACCGACCACACAATAAGACCTTCGAAACTAATAAGGTGCTCATCAGTGTGTAGTGGACAAGCAAGGAAGGAAAGCATATCAGACTTATATGCTCTAAAGCAAGAAGACCACTGGGGTGCCACACTAGTAGGGTAGCACATCATCCTGACCATGAGCAGCTAGTCAGTGAGTGTTGCTGGGGGCATTATCTCAACTCAGAGTAGCCCGAGATAAAAGATATGCATTTTTTTTATATGTTTGGGTGTAGTTTATGTTTGTATTGTGTCAAAGAAGGATATGATGCTGCTCGAGTTCCTTACACCCACCCTAAACACATCATGGTAGATTCATAAATAAGAATACTTTCATCATGGAAGAGATTGAATTCAAAATGGAATTTTCATTGATGATAATTATTTTTAAACGTGATTTATAATATTTCTTTAAGTAGAGCTTGTTGATTAGAAGTATTAGGTGCTCTCCCTTATAATTAATAAGCTGATAAGATCCTCCTTGGTAGGCCTTCTCTATGGCAAAAATTCCTTCTGAAGTGGGTTCAAACTTGCTTCCCATCTAACTTGTTGTGAGCTTGAATCATTTTAGCTTTGTACAACTTGAGGTTTTAGCATGCTAGTAGACGTTTCTTCTCCAAACCATCGAGCTCTTCTATCCGTAACTTGGCGTTCTGCTCTTTTGTGATCTTGCTACCTACAACTATCCTTAGTGTTGGGAGTTAAACTTCTAATGGTAGAACAGCTTCAGACCCATACACTATAGAGAAAGGAGTAGACTGAGTTGGAGTTCTATATATGGTGCAATAAGCCCGTAAGGCTTCAACTAACTACACATGCCACTGTTGGTTGTTGTTGTCAAGTGTCTTCTTCAGTATTTGGATGAGAGTTTTGTTGAAAGCTTCTGCTAAGCCGTTTGGCCTCGAGTAGTTGATGGTAGAATATCCCCAATCAATGTTGTGTTTCCAGGAAAAGTTGTTGATCTCAGTGCTCTTGAATGCAGTACCATTATCATATATAATTCATCGAGGCACTCCGAACCTATATACGATAAGGTTTCTAAAAAATTAGAGCACATGCTGAGCTATGACCTCTCTGAGTGGAATTACTTTTGCCCAATTTATAAAAGGAGCAACTAAGATGAATTGATGACCCTTGGAAGAAGGATCAAGGGACCCACTGCACGATCCCAACACTCAAATGGCCATGAGGCCAATGTAGATGTAGAATGTTGGGTGGTTGGTGTAGGACCACACCATATATTTTACATTGATGGCATCACCTAGCTATATCCATGCAATATTTGATCATCGATAGCTAGTAGTATCCTAATATCTCTTGATCTTAGCTTTCATCTTCGACAAGATTGGCTCCACATAATCGAGGTCATAATCTTAAGGGCTTCATGTTTCTAAACAACATAACCACATATGATCGAAAGACTACAAGAAACCATCCACAAGAGTGTAGGAAAGTGCTCTCTATTTCATCATGAGCTGGGACTTTTGAGGTAGTTTTCCTTTATTTATGTAATCCATGAATGGTTGCCTCAATCTAACTCCTTGTCCTTCTTGAAAATGGCAACCTCCCTTCAAGAGAGTACTTTTGATGAGTTCAATATCATTAAGGGATAAGACTTGTCTATTTTGGACTTTAATTAATATGGACTCATCCTCCGAATATGCCAACTCGTTGGCAAGCTTGGCTAAAGCATACACTATGACATTCTCTCCTCGAGGAATCTTATAAATGGTAACCTCTCGATTTAGAAACAAGTAAATGGTGTACTTGTGGTAATGATAGAGCTTAGGCTTTATAACCTTATAAGACCTAGCAATTTGGTTGATAACTAGCTGAGAATCCCTGAAGATATTGATGTTCTAGATGCTTAGAGTAACGACTAACTCCATCGATAATCTGAGCCTCATATTTAGCTTCATTGTTGGTGTAAAGATTGGATAGATGATATGAGAATCTCATGACATCGGGGTCTGGCGTTAAGAGAACTATTCTAACCCCTACCTTTTTTGGATAGTAGATTATGGTTCTTATTCTCTTTGAGAGGAAGCTGCGCCATCAAAGTACATATCCCAGTAATGAATGCTAGTATCCCCTAAGTTCATGATTTATTCATTGGGGAGATCATCACTAAGTGGAGAGTCAACAGGAAGTGGGTATGCTGCTAAAAAATCTGCTAGCTCTTATCCTTTCACTGCACATAGGGTATGCAGGTAATGTCAAACTGTGAGAGGATCATGGATCATTTTTCCAACCATCCGATAATATCGTCGTGTCATGAGATCAGTAGTGGATTGATCTTAGAGATTAAGTTCACATTATGAGGAAGCATGTAGTGTTGTAGCTTTTAGGATGCAAAGATTAAAGGCAATGCTTCTCAATGGGTGGATAATTAGCCTCAAGGGATTAGATGATGGTTGAGGTAGTAGAGTGTGTTTTCCTTCCCTTCATTTGGCTTGGGCCAACAAAGCACCAGGAGTCATCAAATGCAATAGTGTAAAGTATGAGCTTGCCGTGATAGGGGTTGCTAGAACCGTGTCACCAGGTAATGCTTGATGTCTTCATGCTCACACTTATCATCCACTTGAACTTGGAGTCCTTTTGACAAGTGTTGAGAATGGCTGACATCTTCCGATAAGTTGGATATAATGCATCTTAGAGATGCCAACCTTGGATTGATCGAGTTGAGTTAAACTTATTGGGTGGCATTTCTAATATCCTCGATCTTCTCTAGATCAATTTTGATTTTGTGGTGTCGAACAACAAACCTAAGGAATTTCCCTGAAGCTACTCCAAATGCACACTTCAGGGGGTTCATTTTGAGGTTGAATTATCTTAATTGTTCAAAAACTACTCTCAAGTCAAAGAGATGGTCTTCCTTTTCTCTACTTTTGACCACAAGATCATCGACATAACACTCAACTTGATGATGAATGAGTTATTGAATATTCGAGTCATAGACCATTGGTATGTAGCATTGTCATTTTAAGGCTGAAAGGGATGACCTTATAGCAATAGATTCTGATCAGGATTTTAAAAGCACTATTTCTTTCATCTTCAGGAGCTATCTTTATTTGATTATATCCAGATGAGCCATCCATGAAAGAGAAGACTGCATGAGATGAGGAAATGTCCACCATCAGCTCCGGGATTGGTAGTGGAAATTCATCTTTTGGACATGCCTTATTTAAATCCCTAAAATTGACGTATATGTGAATTTGGCCATTCTTTTTCTTAACTAGATGAAGCTAACCAAGTAGGTATTTTTCTTCCGGATGAAGCCGCATGATCAATTTCTTGACTTCATAAATGACCTATTATTCTATGTCTAATTGCATGTGTCTAGGAGCTTGCTTGATAGAGTTTGCAGTAGGCTCTATTGCTAGTTTATGGACCACTATGTCAAGAGCCAATCGCATCTCTTCATAACTACATGCAAAGCGCCCTTAAACTCATTCAATAGCCTAAGTCATTGGTTTCAATTTCATTCAACAAAGAACTGATGTATGTCGTGGATCTTCTTCGCCTAAGTTGATTTTGAGCTCAATGGTTGACTTGATCTCTTCTTCGAACTATGGTGGTGCATCTTTGACTTCAAAATCATCTAGATCATCTGATGTTTCTAAGCATAGGTCCTCATATTGAGTTAATGTGATTTGAAAAGAAATTATCTATTTCCAAATGATTGGTAATGACTAAGCAGTAATGTCATCATCACATACCTGGTCATCACCACTATATCAATCCTACCCAATCTTGATTGAGAGATTTTGCATTTTTTCTTCCATATTCCTCCAAAGTAGTACGACTTGTGCTTTGACCAAGTATGTGAGATTAACCCTTTCTTTGCTAAATTATGAACAAAAGATAAGTACCAATCAAAAGGTAATTCTATTAAATCTTTATATGAATTATTCTCAAGTTCTACATCAACTTCTTGACTTGAGGATGATGCTCCCATATAGAACCTCTGAGTCTTCACACCTGTGGATAACTTAGGGGCTTCCTTAACTACCAAACCCTCAACTTTTTGAAAGGAAAGTGGGTTAGAACTAAGGTTCCCAACTGATGCCTAACTATTTCAGATATATACTTGAATACACTTATGCTTTGCTTTGGAGCCCGATCTTCATCACTATCAAGCTCAAGTGTCACCTCCAAGGGAATCTACCGAGAAGAGTTGGTGTGCTAACCATATAAGACTCATCCCATGAACTAGATTCTAAGTCTATATGGAGCAGTGTGTACTCCGGTAGTTGGGACATATCTTTTATTGGCCAATAAGGAGGTTTTCCACCGGACTTCCTCTTAACTTGCCTCTTCTTCTCTGTGGAGGTCGTCATCTTACCCATATGTTTGAATGGAGTAATGAACTATGGGTGGAATCTAATGTCAAGCTCCACTTCCTCCTCCAAGTCTATTTTCGCCCCTTTATTTTTTTTTTCATTTTCTTTTCTTTCTTTTTCTTTCTTTTCCTTTTATTTTTCTTTTCTTTTATTTTTAAACTTTGGCCAAGTTCGAGAATAGACTTATTGATTTTGAGGGAGGTAGTAAGTCATCCTCATATATGACCTCGAACTGTAAATGGCTTGAGATCTCCTTTGACATAGTAGATGATCCCACCTCTCATGAACTTCATACAGATGTAGAAGATGGAACTATATTGTTCTCATGTATCCATGGTCTCCCAAGCAAAACATTGGAAAGATATATCCAGTCTATAATGTGAAACTTGGCTTAATCTTCCAATCATCTAAGGGCAACACTATGGAGCCTAGGGCTGTTGACCTCACTTTGAGTGGATTCAATCTTCCCATCTTAGAGTCTTCTATACACTAAGACTTCCCATAAGACACTTCTAACAATTAGGTAAACACTTAACAAGCCAAAAGACTTAGAAGGGTTAACCATAGATTAGGTTATGCCTTAGGATTAGATAATCCACCTACCCTACAATCCAATATATGTTTAACTTCGACCAAACCTCAAGTTTTATTCAAACATTAAATTCAAATCCAAATCCAAACCCAAATTCCAAAACCAAATGATTGAAGCCCATGATCAAATCCAAACTTGAAACCCTTCCAAGCCATATGACTATCCCATGGACCCAAATCTTAATCCAAATCATCCAAAATCAATTGATTTTCTCATAATCAATTTATATCTTCAATCATCTTCCTAAATATAAATCAAATATATTCAAAGAATCAAAACTAAGTCAAACTAAATCAAATTAAATCAAATTAAATCAAAACCCTTCCTAAGCCATATGACCTATCCCATGGACTTAGTCAAATCTAAATCCAAATCAAGTCAAACACAATTGATTTTCTCACAAATCAATCATATTTTCAATCATCTTCATAAATTTAAATGAAATTTACATTTAAATCATCAAAACTAAATCAAACCAAATCAAAATCCAAACCTAAGTCACATGACCCAACCCAATGGACTTAGCCAAATTCCTTCATTCTAAACCCAAATTCAATTGATTTTCTCATGAATCAATCATACCTTCAATCATATTCATAAATATAAATGAAATATACACTCATCAAGCCAAAATCAACCAAGTCAAACCCAACTCTTGGCTCATATCCACCTAGGGTGACTATTGAGTGAATGCCACAGACTTGTATGACTCAAAGTAGTCAAGAGGAAAGGAGCCTCGGGGACTTACCTAAACCTCAAATATACTCAACCTAGTGCATGATGGCTAGTTCTAGAAAAAAGCACATGGACTCACATCTTCTTAAGCAAAGTCAACATGAGGTAGCTCACTAACTAGGAAGTGAAGCTTACCATACTAACAAAGCGCACGTTGGTTTGTAATGATCAAGTTAGAAGAAAGTGGGACTCACATCTTCCAACAAATGATCACCGGGTGACACACTAGCGTTTTGACTTGAAATGTTCAAATGAACCAAAACCCATTTGAACCCAAGCCAATTGCAATTGAATTTATATATCAATCCCAAATCCATATATAAACTCAACTAAATCAAACTCAACTCAAAATCAAGCCAACTAAACCCAATTGGTCCACTTGACCCAAAGTGGCCAATTTGTCCTATTTGAGCCAAGTTCTAATCCTACCCAAATTGGATTGAACCATCAAAAAACCTCCCATCATGATTGTTGATCACCCTAGGTTGATTAATTATCACAAATTAGGTCAAACCAAGTCAACTTGGTCATTTGACCAAGTCAACCCTTAACCCATATGAACCTAAACTAGCCAAATTGCAACCTAAGCCATATCCCTTGAAACTAATGATTCATACCAAATCAAAATCAATATTTGAATATGATTTGACCGTCAATTGAGTCAAACCAAACCCAATTGGTCTCTTAACCCAAGTTGACCCAAATTGACCTCAAAGACCAAATTAGGGTCAAATCAAAATATAAAACCAAATTGATTGCAACCAATGGCTCAAGTTCATTCCAAATTGATTGTTGAACTTGACCAAAGCCATGATTGGACCCAATTAACCCAATTATTTAGCCCAAATTGAACTAAAGGTTCAAGTTGGCCAAAATCAAAACCAAATTCAAATTAATTGAAACCAAAGCCTACAATCATCTTAAATTGGTCAACTAAACCCAAACCAACACCCAACCCAAGCTAATTTGGCCAGTTTGGTAAAATTGGTCAACTTAACTCATTTATTACCCAAATGAATTCAAATGAGTCAAAATCAAATCTAAACCAAACAAATTGATCCAAAACTTCCCAAATGATCATATGAACTTGGCCTAACCCTTAGTTTGACCCAATTTGATCAATTGGTCAACTTGATCGGACCTAACCTAATTTGAAATAAATGAGTCAAATTAAGCCAAACATAACCAAATCAACTCCAATTGACTTGAAATTTAGGCTAACCCACTTTTGGCTCATTTCAAATCTACCCAAATCAAATCCAATGCCAAATGATCATTCTACCCTTGGGTCAAGGGCATCACATTAGACAAATCACCCATGTAAGTGGTCATTTCCATTCCCACTTGGTACTCTCCAATGGTCCACCTAGTACCTAGACACTACCCAACCCAACCCAAGTGGTGGTTAGGTCGGCCATGACCCATGGAGGTGAAATCACCTTTCCCATTTGAGCATTTGAAACCCATAGAAACCCATGATTCTTTCTTGGCAACCACCTCCACCTTCAACCAACTAAGCTGCCAACTCACCTCCTCCCTACCACCCATGACTCCTTGAGATGGCCGGATGGCCAATAGAATCCAAACTCGATCCCATCATCTGATCATGATAAAGGGAGGTATAAACCCCTTCATTTCCACTTAGACATACAAAAATCATTCCTCAGAGCCCTAGCTACCCAATATGAGCCAGTAGAACCATTCCCTAAGATCCCAAGCTCATTCCTTTATCGAAAAATGCCATTCCCATCCATCCCAAATAAGACACTCCCATTTCCAACCTAATTTACCCATTTCATCAAACTCAAATTAACTTTGCATGCACCTTCCTTAGGCCTCTTGAGCAAGAACAAATCATCTCCCAAGCTTCGAGCACGAGGTGGGACTTCAAAGTTGAGCTCCAAATCATCGGGCCATGGCCTTCTAAGAGAACATCAAGGAATTGATCCAATGTCACAGGTTTCCCTCCACTAGATGAAACTTCCTCAAGTGCCTTTGAGCTCCAGGTATGCTTCCAAAATTGATCCTTAGGCAAAAATGGGTTGGAGCTTTTTGAAGAAAACTTGCATCTCGTGTGATCTTTATCATTGGATCCTCTCTGATTGTTATCGTGAAGGTGTGGGATTTTTTTGGAGTTGATCCGAGCTTGGGTAAGCTCGGATCAAGTGAGCAATGGGGGATGGACTCCATTCTCCTCACTCGCGATGTTAGATCATGCACCATCCATTCTCGCATGATCGAGATGAATGGATTAGATCCTAGATCGACCGATTTAATCATTAAGCTATGTGATTAATTGTAGCCATCCGATCTTAGATCAGACAGCGGACGAGAAAGTGTGTCTGCCGCCACCACATAGGCACTAAGTTGGATAAGTTTTAAGTTGTCAATCCTGTGGCGCCATGTGGAAAGCACACCGCATTAATGCGCCACATGGTGCCAACAGGATTAGGCTTTAATTAGCTTAATTAATCCTTTTTAATGGCTGAAACTTCTAAAAATCATAAAAAATCATAAAGAAATAAAAAAAATGCAAATAAATACTCATTTTAAACATATTTCAGAGGAGAATTAATTAAAAATGATCTTAACTAAATTTTAAGAGTAATTAAGGTTTAATTATAAAATTAATTAGCTTAATTACTCCTTAATTACTTGAGCAATTAATCCCAAATTTTATGGATTAATTTAATGGGATGACCTCTACCTCCTATGATTTTCTTGGAATTTATTACTCAATTAATTAAGAAAATTAACTAATTAAACCTTAACTACTCTTTTAAGTTAATTAATGCTTAATTAATTCCATGAATAATAAATTGGTTAATTAAGTTTATTAATCATTGTTCAACAATAAGTGAACTAAGGAATAGGTTGGGACCCCTTTCCCTAAGTTCATTTCACCCTTTTTTAAAATGAAATTAATTAAGATTTAAATAATTAATTAAATCACTTAATCAAATTGAAATCATAATCACATTAGACCTTAATTAAATAAATCATGGGGTAGATCTTTAGGTGTTTAATAACCTAAAGGAGTTTAATGAAATTATGGTTTGTCCACATGTGTAGGAAAACCATAAGAGTAATTAATTTAGTCCCTTAATCTAATTAACTATTAATTATGAGCCAATTGCATTAGACCCCTTTTATTCCCTAGGATCATTGCAAGGTTATTTTTCCATGCATATCATGTTGGCTCATAATTATTTAGTTAATTACTTCATGGTGACATAGTAAGGGTAATTAATTCATCTAATTAAGGGTTCAACTTAATTAACCCATAAAATCAACTTAATTACATTTCCTTAAATTAAATCAAATCACTAATGTGGAATGGGTTTAAAACAACAAGTGATGATTTCTCTTATTATATTTAAATCAAATCAAATCCAAAACTTAATTAATAAAGAAGCTTTGGTTTGTTTTAAATAATCTTATTTGATTTGATTGTCCTTAAGAACTAGTTTGGTTGAATGAATCACATGCTTATATTTGATTGTCCCTTTCCAATCATGTTAAATTTGGTATGTCATTTGAATTCATGCATCCATCTTTTCAAAATCAAGTAAAATAAAATAGATTTTCTTTATGTAAGCTTGCATGTGTTGATTAGATTTAATATATGGCTATTATCACTATTAATTCCAAATGTATTTTTTCAAAAGCTTATAAATGAATAATAATATGTTATGATGCTAGTTATAAATACATAAGAAATGCATGTTCTTATAGCTTAAGTGTATGAATGTTCTCTTTCTATTCATGTGTTGATTTATATAAGATGGAATGGTAATGTGTATATAGTCTGGACATCCTGGGAACACGAGGTTTTAGCTAGCCCCAAGGAGGTCATTTGATTACCTCATTTTCCTAGTTTAACAATGACACATACCCATTTGATTTCATTGTTATGTATTTCAACATTAGAATTTTGATAGAGCTTTAATTCATATATTTAAATGATTTGATAAAAAAAAATGCAATCTTTGAATGGTTTCTTTCCCTCATTTATGTATACATCCATGTGTGTCCAAGAAAAGAATGTATATAGTCTAGACATCAAGGGAATACAAGGCTTTAGTTAGCCCCAAGGAGGTCATTATTACTCACTTCCCGGTTTAACAATGACATGTGCTTGCCTATATCTTTGTACATGTATATATATGTATATGTGATTAGTGAATGAAAATCCCATTTTACATAAAAATTGCATGCATTCATAATTGACTAAGTGGTTGAATTAATTTGCCGTATGATTTGGAGCTTACTTCCTATGTTCAAGTATACAAATTTACATATGTTTGAATGCAAATGGGTATATAGTCTAACATCCCGAGAATATGAGGTTTTAGCTAGCTCCAAGAGGTCATTTGATTACCTCCTGGTTTAACAACGACACATGCTTATTTAATTTCGTTCATATGTCCTTTTTGTATAAGAATTTGGATAAAGTTTTAAATTAATATATATACATAACTCAATCAAATAAAATATAAATTCTAAACATACACATACATTCATCATTTAAGTGCTAAAATATGTTGCATTTATAGATACACTTAGATTAAATCATATGCATGTTACATGTGATGGAAAGGAATGATTTAATTTATGTCATGTGGTAGTAATTGAATTAAATTAATCTTAAGATGCCTTTCATTTTGAATAGGATTATTTAAAGTGAACCTAAACTTAGGATTATTTTAATCATTTAATAAGCCATTCACTAAAGAGAACTAAATCAAATTAATATACTTTAAAAGTGACTTAAGGTAGGGATGAAAGAGGGCATTCATCTTTTCCTCTCTTTATAACACTTCGCTAAGTGTAATAAAATGAAACAAAAGAAAAAAAATTAAAATTCTCAAATCAATTAAACTACTTCAAGTGAAATCAACCTTTCATGTTAAATTGAATCCTTCTACACTTAGAAAATACAACACTAATGCCTAACAAGACTTACCACACAAGCCTTAATACACATTAGAATTAAGTCATCACTAGCTCTAAGTTAGGACGATGTATGATGTGATGTACATTTTGTTTTATTTTGTATTATTTTAAATTGGATGTTAGGGTGCATGCTTTGTAGATTGGATGATAGGCCAATTTTAGCATAATCATATTTTCAGGATTATGCTTAATCATGTTTTAGATTGATGTTGTTTAAATCCTTAAGCATAATCCAAGTTAGATAGTGGACTTAGTCCTCATGTGTAGGTGCTAAGTCCAAATTATAAATACAACTGCTTGGGATAATATGTATATTTAGCTAACCTCTATTTTGTAGTTAGATTTACTTTTCCCACATAAATGTAATTTCAATAGGAATTAGGATTAGTGCTATGGGGATTAGATGAAAAGGTTTTATCCCCTTTGGTGCCATGCCTGCATAAAAAGAAGGAACCAAAAAAAGAGATATGAAGAAAGAAGACCCCCATATATTTAATACAATTATAATTATTCTTTCATATTCTGTTGTATAAGGGTAGAGCTTGGCTACCCATCTTTTCTCTCGGTATGTAATGGTACTGCCTTTTTTATTCTTTTAAGATAGTTTATATAATTTTTTGATGTTATGTTACATTGTGCATTAGGACGACGTGATTGTCATAGTTTTTTAAATGATTGATTTTGTAATGTGTGGCTTGGATACAATTAGGCTCTTAAGATAAAAAATAACTTTTCTACCCAACTAATCACTAATAACTTAATTTTAAACAACTCATAGCCTCATCATAAAGCCTAAGATATAAATAAGATAATTAAATGATTTAGCAACCCCAATGGGTTGTATGTTTCACATCATGCATGCATATTCTTTCTCTCTTGAACATGAAGGTTCTCCATCATTGCACGATAAATGAATGCTTGACCCATGAGGGCATCCCTTATGGTGGAGAACACCTTCTTCTAACCGATTTGACCCATAACCTATTTCATCATGCATTTAGGCATAAGAAATCCTAAAGCTTCTCAAAATAATTTGTCTAAAATGAAATAAAATTTGAAAGGATTTTGCATCTATAGATTAAGTCATATCCATACCACTCATGCTCTAGTCTCCTAGTGTGTTTAGACTTTAGTCTCTTTCTAATTAAATAACTACCTAGCTATCTTACAATTCATAATACCCACTACATAGTTTTAAATGTAGAGGAGTTGGCCTCCACTCTTATAAGTCAAGATGTTGGACAATTTATTCTCTCTTGTGGAGGTAAACCCTTATGTCCACTTTCACTTAGATTTAGGTCATGCTTTAGCTCATCTAAAAGCTCCCTAGATTTAGGATCCGAGGTAGCTATTTCCTTTCTGCATAAATCCTCACCGCCTTAGGCATTCTCATTCTCAGTGGTAGATTATAAGCCCTAGTAATCTAATTAAATTTCAACTCAAAACATATAAATCTCCTCAACTTCAAAATTATAAAGCCCAACCATATAGATTGTAATGCTCACTAGACTTCCTAGTATCATGAGGATTTCTTACTTATTTCATTTAGATTCCAAAAATAAGTCATCTCCTTGAACTTTCCCAATTGATTTTCCAAATACAACCAATCCTTTGATAGTGTAACCTTGAAATCTTTGGAGATGATAATTGTCTACTTTAATCAAAAGAATTCTTAAGAAATTTCATTTCCTAAGATGTAATTAACTATAGAGGCTTACCTCCTTATAGAACTTAAGAACCTAGTTTAATATAAACCCTACTTTATTCATCCATGTAAAGTAGGGAAAAAAATCTATGCTGCATTTGAAGACCCATCATTCCTTAGGAGTCCTTATTATGTGATTAGGTCCATTGTAGGGTGATGCCTCTATCTTTCGAGATAGTACACCTCAATGTACTGTCACCTCAAAAGTACCCTCCTACTATCTGTGGTGTCCCCTACATCTAAAATAAACACCACAAGACCCTCTCACCTTGTTCATTGAATCTCATGTCATCCTTTTTTTTGAGTTTGAGATGTCGATCCTCAAGTAAGGGTTCTTAGACTCATAATGTTAATTGATACACATGGGTCAACTAGAACTCGATAGTATATGCCAACATCCATTGTAATGTAAAGTTGTACTCCCTAAGAGTAAGTCTTCATCACTGAATGTAACTAAATAAAAATCTAACCCTAAAAAGTAAACCTAAAAAAAATCTAAAAATAAATAATAAATAAAACCTAAACCCTAAACTAAAAAAAACCTAAACCTAAAATAAAAAATTAGATAAACCTAAACCTACACTAAAATAAACTAAACTAAAATAAAAAAACCAAAACATAAACCAAAAATAAACTAAACGTAAACATGAACCTAAATTAAATAAAATAAAATAAACTAAAAATAAACCTAAACCTAAACTAAAAAGTAAAACCTAAAATAGACCTAAAATAAAACCTAAACCTAAACTAAAAAAATAAAATAGAAACCTAAACCTAAAATAAAACATAAACCTAAAAAATAAAATAAAAATAAAACTAAACTAAAAAATAAACCTAAACCTAAACCTAAACCTAAAAAATAAACTAAAATAAAACCTAAACTAAAATAAATAAATAAAATAAAATAAAATAAAAAAAATAAAAATAAAATAAACTAAAATAAATAAAAATAAACTAAATAAACAAAACCTTAATTTAAAAAATATATAAAAAATAAAACCAAAACCCTAACCTAAAACTCTAAAACTAAAACTAACTATAAACCCTAAACTCTAAAAAACCCTAAAACTCAAACTAAACCTAAACCTAAACTTAAACTAAAAGACTAAACCCTAAACCCTAAATCAAAACCCTAAACCCCAACTAAAACCTAAACTAAACCCTAAAACCCTAAACTCCTAAACCCTAAACTCCTAAACTTAAACCCTAAACACTAAACTATAAACTTAAATCTAAACCTTAACCTACCCTAACACTTAAAACCTAAAACCCTAAACTAAAAACCCTAACCTTTAAACTTAAACTAAATTCTAAAGCTAAATTAAACTTAAACCTAAACCTAACTAATCCTTAAACTTTGTTAACTAAACCTAAACCTAAAACCCTAAACCCAAAAGCCTAAACCCTAAACCCTAAACCTTAAACCCTAACCATAAACCCTAAACCCTAAAACCCTAAACTTAAAACCCTAAACTAAACTTAAACCTAAAAACCTAAAAACCTAAAAACCTAAACCTAAACTAAATAAAACCTAAAAATAAAATAAAAAAACCTTAACTAAAATAAAATAAAATAATAAAAAAATAAAAACCTAAACTAAAACTTAAACCTAAACCTAAAAATAAAATAAAATAAACTAATAAAATAAAATAAAATAAAAACTAAAAAATAAAATAAACCTAAGAATAAAAAACCTAAATAAAATAAAAACTAAATGTAAATAAAAATAAATAAAACCTAAAATAAAATAAAAAAAACTAAAAAAATACCTAAACCTTAAAAATAAACTTAAAAATAAAACATACAAATAAATAAAAAATAAAACCTAAACCATATACTAAAAAAAAACTAAACCTAAAATAAAAAATAAATAAAATTAAATTAACCAAAACTGAAACTTAAATAAACTAAACTAAAATAAATAAAACCTAAACCTAAACCTGAAATAAACTAAACCTAAACCCTAAACTAAATAAAAATAAAATAAACTAAAAATAAGCCTAAACATAAACTAAAAAAATAATACCTAAAAATAAACCTAAAATGAAAACCTAAAACCTAAACCTAAAAAAAAAAATAAAAAACTAAACCTAAACCTAATAATAAAAAATAAAACTAAACCTAAAAAATAAAATAAAAGTGAAACTCAACTAAAAAATAAACCTAAACCAAAAAAATAAACTAAAATAAAAAAACCTAAACTAAAATAAATAAACTAAACTATATAAAAATAAAAAATAAACCTAAATAAAAATAAAAAATAAAATAAACTATAATAAATAAAAAAATAAACTAAATAAACCTATACTACCGCTTTTTTTTAAAAAACCATAAACCTAAATCCTAAACCCTAAACCCTAAACCTTAAACCCTAAACCTAAACCCTAAACCCTAAACCCTAAAACCCTAAACCCTAAAACCCTAAACCCTAACCTTAAACCCTAAACCCTAATCCTAAACTCTAAAACCTTAAAGCATAAACTATAAACCCTGAACCCTAAACCCTAACCCTAAACCCTAAACCCTAAACCCTAAACCCAAAACTCAAAACCTAAACCTAAATATAAAG